>WEIU01015186.1:890494-951922 GCA_013389925.1 Aegithalos caudatus
TTTCCTTTTTAACTGATTCTGTGTTCAGCATCAAATTCACGTGTTAGTGTCAGGCTTAAAACAATGCCTACAAAATTTGGCATAATTGCAAAGCTGTTAGAAAAAAGAGGCAAAGAATGTTTTAAAACTGGGGGCGGTGGGAAGCTGTGAGGGGAGGGCTGGAGGTGGGGCTCAGCCCTTGTTTCACACCTGCTTTCTCAAGTCCTGCTGACACTTCGCAAAGGGCGGGGCTTGAGAGCCTTGATTGCCCTGATGAGCCCCACCTGGGGGCTCAGGAGCTCTATTTAAGCCCAAACTCTCCCCACACAGGACTCCTGCAGTGCCTTGTCTGCTTCGTCCCTACTACTGGGGCAGGAAAAAACTTTTTTTTTTTTTTTTTTTTGAGGAGAACATTAGTGGTGAGTCAGCTTCAGTGCTGTTTTCATATCATACTTTTAATTTGAAATTTGTGTTTGTTTGCTTTGTAATTTATCTTGTTAAATTAGTTCATGTCCGTACGGCAGACATGATTTTTAGGCCAAATTGTTTGAATGCTCAGGAAGAAAATGGGATACCTCACAGAGGAAAGAAACTTGTGTTATCTGCCAAGTTTCAGGCTCAGAATGGAGAGTTAAAATGTCAGCCAACTGGGCCAAACCACAACCTGTGATAAACTCTGGCCTTTCATGGAGATTGCTCTGTTTGGCTTAGTTTGCTATGAAATTACTTTGAAGGAGCTTGGAGTTAAGCTCTCCTATCTTCTCCTTTTCCTCTGTTTAATGCTTACTACACCTTGAGACTTGGAAGCTGTCGTTTTGATTGAGTAATATGCAGAGTGAAAAATAGCCTTCTAAAGTGAATGTCTGTCCTTGTTCTTCCAAGAGTCTTTTCCCAGTCCTTAGTACTTTTAAGAGGTATCTCTGGGACCAGTGGCAGTGGTTGAAACCCATACAGGTTGTAATGTTTGAAATAGTTTTGCTGTAGTGCCTCAAGCTCCACCTGTGTTCTAATTTGGGGATTGAAAGCAGCTGTGAGAGCTGGTCAGGTGTGCTGGGGGGCTGGAGGAGCTTGACTCTGAGAGCTGCTGTGGAACAGAGATGCTTTCAAAGCTGTGCTGGAACTTGGGCATTCTTTACCAGGTAGCAGCTTTTCCTGTGTCAAATTACACTAAATGCATGTTGTACTGTAGATACATAAATGCACACTTTTTCTAATAGCACTGGCAAAGGTGTTGAATCGTTTGTTGGGATTTTGGTTTGTTGTTCGCACATATCATTGGTTAATTTAATAGCCTCTACAAGTTGTCAAAGTCAGTTTGAAGATTTTCAGAGTTCCATGAGATTTTCTGTCAGTAAAGGTATCAGAACCTGATCCTTGGCCAATATTTTATAAGGATTAGAACAGTAAAAAATGAAAGGAATTTTGTTAATCTGCCTAAACAGTTACTGCAGATATTTGAGTTGGGGGGAAGAGAGTTGTATTTGTTACTTGAGAGAGACATATTTGAGAAAAGGCCCTTTTGTGTTCTATGCAGCTTGTTGCAATTCTGGATTATATAATAATTTTACAGTACACCAGTAACAAAATGCTGATAGACTGACAATTTCCAGTGGAGAATTTCACTGGCCACAGGGAGGTAGGAATGACTATTATAACACACAAAGGGAAGATTGAGAAATGGAATAAATCAGTGAAAACATGGCCTGGTAATGTTTTTGGGGGAGAGGCAAGGGGTTAAGTGCATGATGCAAAGGGAACCACATGCAACTGCAAGCCCCAGGAAATTAACGGAGTCTTACCAGGTCAAGACCCACCTAGTACAAATGCATTTGAAGTCTTTAAACACACAAGGTTTTTTTCTGCCATCTTAACTATTTCTTCTATTAGTATCAGCATAACTGGAATTCCTCATAGTATTTGTTCAGTGCTCATTTCATCCTTTAATAAAAGGATCTGTCATTCTAAAGATAAGCTTATTTTTCCACCCCAAAGAGAAAAGCAAGAATGCCTGACAGCTCCTTTCTTTCTTTCCTCTACTCACTATGCAGCAAATAATCAATCTTGGCTGAATGACATTTTAGAGAAATTACAGTCGTAAATGTGTCAGTACTTAAGAAAAGTGTAAAATGCCCCTTGCATTTGCATGGGTGGGAAATCAGAATTTAGCTAAATATACATGTGGCTGAAGAAAGCATAGAAATAAAAAGGATCTTGTAACAAGAAAATTACAAGGCAGCTTTTTGAACAAAATTGCATGAATGGTCACCACTGTGAAGACTTAAATGGGTGGCTCCCAAATAAGTTCTTGAGATGAGTGAGGGTGCTGAATTCTGGGTGGTGCTGAGTGCCCTTGGCATCAGACCCCTTCTTGGAAAAGGTTCTTCTTGTGCTCTCTTTGCTGCTACAAGATCAGAAGTCACGTACCAAATGAATTCCTCTTTTGCGGGCTGGTATGCAACTGTTTTACTCTTCCTTTCTCCTAATTTTTTTGGTACAATGTATTTACCATTATTTCAATAATAATGTAATAACATGCATCGATCCCTTAAACACATCCAGTTTAAAGCTTTTGTCCCAGTGGCACCTCGGCAGGCTTTGCAAACAGTGATCAATCAATAACCTTCACAAAGCCCTCTGCATCCCTCTCTTAGTTACACAGTTAGGGAACTGAAGGATAAGGGTGTTGAAAGACTTGGCCAAGGTCACACAAGGAGTTGGTAGCTGACTTTTTAAATCTCAGACTCCTATTTCAGACTTCAGACCACACGTCCTCCACATAAGCATGTTTATATTTCGGGCAGGGTATGGGGAAATCTTGCCACGCTGACTTTCCAGGTCAGTGAATATTCCTTTATAAATTCTAAGCTTTCCAAAGCCAAATGTCTGAAAAGGAAAAATATGAGGGATGCTTCAAGAATGGGAAAGCTGATGTTGCAAGGATGTAGATTTCTCAGCAAGGGAAACCACTGATGTGTTCCAACATAATTTGGTTTGCCACCAACCAGCAGGCTGGTGATGGTGCCACTGTCTTGCAGTCAGCCTGTGCGAGGTGTTGGTTAATGTTGCTACAACAGATATTCATTATAACCTACAGTTACCCACAGTTTACTCTGTTTATGCAATCATTTAGTGGTTATTCATTAAAAATAAAATTTATGTATGGTTATTGGATGTGTATTTTGGCAGGGAGGTGACCTTGGCAGAAACATGTCTGGATCAACACTTAGCTAGCAGTCACTCTTTATGTTGTCATATAAGACCTTGTTAAATAATATTTTGTTTCTATCTTCAATTGCTGTTATATAAGACCAGTAATGAAAGTCTCCCAAAGGATTGGTAAATGGAGGGAGTTTTTCTGTACATTTTCTCTATGAAATAAAGAGCTAAGCCAATGAGTGTCAACATTATTGCCTAGTTGAAGTGCTTGCTATAAACTCTGATAGTAAATTGTTTACTTTTAGATTTTTGCAGGTTTAAAAGTTCTCTACATTTAAATACAATTTGAATGGCTTTTGGAGAACTAAGGATAATTCACATTCAGAAAGCATTTAACTTTCATTTCAGTGAGCCTACTCACATGCTTAGAGTTAAGTGGTTGGTTGAATTGTTTAATGCTCGGGAAAGACACTAAAAATAAAGCCAAGGAGAAACTGTGGCTTCAGGCAGAGAACCAGTGCCAGAACTGATTGTAGCTGTGATATTTTAAAAAGACACCTTAATGTCAGTGTACAATGTTGTGTTTTACTAATTTTCATTTACTTGATGTCATTTCAATATAACTTCAATTTCACCAGATTTTTGTGGTTTATTTTTGAACCTTTTAAGCAAAACCTTTGCATGATAATCAATGGATGGAAAGCTGCTATAAAGCTAAGAAGGCTGGTCCCTGGATGGATTATACTTAAATGTACTGGTACATGTTATTGGTGACTTGAAGATAGAAGGTGGCTAATTGTGAAGTCAGTTCATCTTGATTAACATTATCAATAAGGTCTGAGGGTGCATTTGTGCTTCTAGAGGCAGAGACATGTTACATGGACAGGAAGAAATGGCTTATGGACTGCTGAAAGTAGGGGTGGTGCAGAGACCTCCTGTTCTTTGTTGGCTGTGATCATGGGACAGGAGAGCTGCACTAGCTGCTGCAAGGACTCTGGGGAGCACCTAGAAAGCTTCTTGATGTACCTAAGGGTTTGGACAGTTGATAAAGTCCCTACCACTACTGGCTACTCTGACAAATAAGGGTAAATTCTATCCTCAACTGTTTTCCAAAGCCAAGGGATAGCTCCTCCTGGGGCACACCTGAAGCTGTCTCTCTTCACTAAAGTAAATAAGTTATTTCTTGAGTCAAGAAAACCTGCCATAGAGCTTTGGTTGTCAGGGGAATGAAAACAAATATGCCCTTGGCTTCCAGAACAAAAGGGGTGCAGTCCCTAGTTGTCAGGGGAAAACAAATAAATCAAGAAAAACCACAAGTTCTTGCTTTGGGGTAAAAACAAACCAAGAAGTGTCTTTGCTCTGGGTTGGCTGTGTTTTTTATCATTTGGAAAAGTTAGACTTCTCCCACATTTACCACATGGCAAGAATTATTTTCTCTATGCTCACAGGGATATCTCTGTCTGCCAGGTGGGAAGTGGCTGCATGGTGACTTCTGAATTGTGACCAACACTGCTGTGTGTGCCTCAGCCCAGCACAGGCTGTGGTCCTTTCTGATTGTTTGCTGTTAGGAGGCCAGGGCAGATTCAGTTTCTCCCTCCTAGGGGGGACAAAAATAGAAGAGGAGGAATGCAAGACTGCTTTAGCGGTGTGGTGTTTGTTTTGTTTTTTTTGAGAGACTATGACTTTTACAGGACTGTGTATTTTTTAGACTGTAGACCTCACCTGAGTGGGCTAGTAACACCAGTTTCCATGATTAATTTGCCAGATCCCTTGTCTTTGAGCTGAGATCATCATTCTCACTGCTGAATTGTGCTCATCTGATGACCAGAACAATTTATGTAGCCTGAACACTGTGGAAGGAGGGGCTGCCTGGCCTCACGCTGTTGTAGCACCTGACTCTGTGTGTGCTGAAAGCCAGCACTGTGAAGGGTGGCATTTAATCTTCCCACAGTGGCAGCACATCTACCCCTACCCCACCTTTTCTCTTTGCAAGGGAGAAGCACCTTTGTCCCTCAGGAACAGTATTGGGAGGTGTGTGGTTCAGTGTGTGAGAAGGAACCCAGATCACTTCTGTTGCTTTCCCTATCACAGCATTTTTGTGAGATCCCATCCTATTTCCAGTCACTCTGTTAGAATCTCTTGGGAAAATCTTGCAGCATTGTAATGTAAAGGATATAATGCAGCGAGGAGAGAGTCTTTACTTTGATAACTTTGAGAGCTGGAATTTGAAGCCTTTCAAAAAGCTCTTACAAAATTGCAATTACTTTTGTATTTATAGCTTTTATTTTTGTGATAAGTTTTCTTTTTACCTCATATAATGCTGTACAGGAGGTTTCTTATATTTAAGGAGAGAACCGTGTGCCATGCTATGAATAGAGTGGTGAAATGGCCTTTATCCACAGGCCATCAGGAGCCATCAAGTGAGCAGTGCTCTTCAGAGCAAAACAAGGCATGAAGTGAGGAGTTAGAGTCCAGAGCCACACTTCTCGCTTGTTCAGCTTCAGGGGATTCTAAAGATCTCTTGAATATGAGAAAAGAATATATCAAACTAAATACTAGGAGGAAAAATATATAACAATAAAGGGGTAATTTCATATGATTAGATACATTGTTTCTATTACACAGGCATGGCTCTATTTTTGGTCTCTGGATATTTATCTACCAGAGCCTAAATACTAATACTAAACACTTCTCCTACCCTTTTTTCCCTTTTTGGGTTTTTTTTCTCTACTGTTGAACAACTTTGGAGTTGAGTAACCCCTATCCTGGAAAAACACATTGCAGGAAATGGTATTTACCCTTTGATTTTTAGATCCTTCCTCTACTGTGATATACAGTAACTTGTTTTGTCTTTGCTCAGTGAACAGGCTTTCTCCATTTAGATTTATGGCTATGGCTCATTGCTGTTAGAGGAGGCTTTACTGCCTTTCATAAAATAAGGGAAGAAAGGCCGTGTTTTCCATTTACCTTATAACTTTCCATACTGTCTGGAGACCAAGGAATTTTGAGTTATATATTTGTTTGATTGCAAGGTATTCATTGCACTGGATTGGCTGCTACTGTCCCGACTTTGAAGTGTCACTGCATGCACAGCCCCATTAAACTCAAAAGAAGCCTTTGTAGAGTAACTTGGCTAAATCAAAGTAAAAGTTTGCAGCACTTATCCCAGAACAGAGTATTTATATACCCAGTTAAATGCTTGGAGAGCAATTTAGTGTCCACTGAGGCTGCATATTCACCTCCAGGTGTATTACAGTGAATTCTTTGTATTGACATAGCCAGGGATGCTATTCAGTATCAGCAAGGGAATCAGAATCTGGACTGCATATATTATTGCATGATGATAAAGGGAAAAAGCTGAAAGTGTGGGGAGTTGATACATACCTTTAGCACGTGCTTGAAGCCTTTCTATTTAACTGTAAGAAAGAGAGGAACACTGCCCGTTTCACTGAATCCTTCTGGGGTGCTGGCAGGATAGGATTTGCTTTCTCTGCCTTTGCTCTGTGTTTCTTTAACTCCACCTGCCTTTTGTTATGTTAGAGGCATGCACAGATAAAGTTACAGCCTCAGTCTCATCCTGGCAGGGTCCAAATATCTTGATTGAACTTTGTGGAAAAGTTCTGTAACTTGCAACTGTATACAGTTATAAGCCTTTGTATTTGTTATATTTAAGGCCTTCTAGACACTTATACCATGGTAGTGTTTTTGGAATATACAGGATATAATAATGAAGGGAACACTGACAAGATGTAGAGGTAGTTTTTTTTTTTTTTTTTTCCCCAAACTTACTGTTATAAAAGCTGCAGACAAGCATATGTTGGAGAATTTCCTACTGGTTTACTACTTTATAATGCTATTTAAAATATAATGGATAAAATTTTATTTCTGATCCAGAATTATATTCATATGTAAATATGACTTTTGTACAGAAAGAAACAAGTAACAAATCAGTGAAAATGTCTCTTTCCATAAATTTTCCATGTTTTGATTGCTTTATGTGCTAGCCCTGATGGTCTTTAATTTCCAAGATCTACAGTCATGCAACTGCTTTCTTTTCTAATAACTTAGACTAGAATTTTTCTAAGGAAAAAAGACTCTTTGTACAGCTGTATGCTTTCATGAGGAACTAATGACTTGATAAACATTAGACTGTTATTGTTTATGCAAATGCAGTCAGCTCCCTGAAAAGAAGGCCAGGTCACATAGTGTGTGCATGATTTAGTGCAAGAAAGGGAAAATATTTTTTTTTTTTTTTTAGGAAAACAAAGAGTAGGATCCACAGCATAAACACCAGTAATTTCATACATGGAAAAATTCTCTTCTCTTAGAGAGCTCCCTGCTCCTCAATCACAGTTCTCTTTTCTCTTGGCAAAGAATGGCAAGGAACAAAGTCCAAGTAGTTGAGTGAAGCTTTCTGTAGCTGTTCATGGGTCTATAATCAATTAGTAAATTATGTCTATTAAAAGATACTGAAATAACAGTAAAAGCTAATAGAAATGGTCATGCCTTGGCTACTGAAGTTACTTTTGTTTTCAAAGACTATGACTGATAGTCACCATTTATTTTGTGTGGGGATCTTGAGAAGGCAAGGAAGAAGAGTTTTAGCCATGAGGCAGTAAAAGCACTTAATGTGCAACAATTTTGTTGATTGCCTGTGGAAGGACAGATAATAGAGCCATTTTTTTCCCCTAAGAGATCAGGAGATGATTCTGAAATTCACATTGCAGCAATGACTTTATGAGATGTCATGATAGAAACAAAATGACAGTCAGGGATTTCAAATACATTCCTTGAGGTTGTTAGTGAAAACCTCTACCAGGGCCCCAGTTTTTGGTATAGGTTTTATTTATGTGGGCTGCTGTTTGGGGACATGGTGTGCAGTGTTCTGTGCCCTACAAATTACTACTTCTTGCCAAGTTTCAAATGCTGCTGGTTTAGCTCTAAATGCCTAAGCCTTTGGGCAACACAGGTGTACATTTGAACATTTTGCACCCAGTAGTTAACATACATCTGGGAAAGGGTTGACTCCAGGCTGCATAGGGTGTATTGCCCCAAGAATGCAGTTTTGTCCAAGGGTCAAAACCTGTCAGTTCTGTCTGACCTGGTGGAGCTAGGAAAGAGCTGCTGTCTGGGGGACAGGCAATGGGAATATAGGTGCCTTTGAGATCCCTCAGCCTGGTTTACTGCTGCAGAATCTCCCAGGGTGGCAGCAGGAGGGTGAAGATTGAAGCAGGCACAGAGCAGTAACATCAGCAGTGTCTTTGCTTCTTATCTTACAGGGATGTTTTCTGTTGTTATTGTGACTTTGCCAGCCCCAGGAAGCCACTGTCTGCTTTGTGGCTGCAGCTAGCTATAGCTGGTGTCAGGAGATGCTGCTGTCCCAATCTGGGATTTTGTTTTTATAGAGCCAGAACTGGATGGGTTGGAAGGGACCATGGCAGGTGACCTGGTCCAACTGCTCTGCTCAAGCAGGGTTATCCTTGAGCCCACAGCACAGGATTTCATCCAGACAGTTCTGGAATATGTCTAATGAGGGAGACTCTACACCCTGTTCCAGTCCTTTTTTCTCTGTTCCTCTTTATGCAAACCTTGCAATAGTAATTATCCTATTATGAGATGGGTTGCTAAATGAGTCTAGCATCAGTTATTGTAGTAATTAATGGGCCTAATTGGAGTGGATAGTTCTGCTGTACATTATAGAAATGGAATAGGTTGATCTGCAGTCTTGTACCAGAAAAAGTATTTTAACTTTGACCTAGAACAGGTTGTCAGGAGTTGGGTCTAAAATGTCACACAAAGCTCCCACCAGCTGACAGTTGCTGATGACTTCAGTGGATCTTGCCAAAGAGATCCATATCTTCTTCTTTCATTGGTGCCAATGACAGAGTTTCCATTGTGTGCGAGAAAGCCAGAGTGGTCCTCCAGCATGAATAATGCTTAAGCAATAGGGACATTAATTTAGTCATGCTTTTTTTTTTGGCTGTGTGAGAATAAAACTTCTTTTCAGATAATTCCAGTTATTGTTGTCATCATCTGCTTTGAAAATAAGCAACATATGAAACAGCTTGAAGTACCAAATATACATAGAAATGATGTTTCCCAAGAACACAGCCTGAAGTTTTGATTATAGATATGACTGAGGAGCTGTATGGTTGAAAAGTCAAACTGATAATTTTTAGAGGGGAGGGGTCTCAGGGCATGTGATTTTTTTGATTTTTTTTTTGTCATAGTCATGGTTGGCAATGTTGATAACTGGCATGTTCTTTTACAGAAGAACTATGTTCTTTTGCAGGAACTTTTATTTCAGAGTGCAGGATCAAGCACCATGCAATGATGTAGAATGTTAAACTTTTGACTAATCTGAATACTAATAAATATGTTAGTGGGTAGGAATCAATGTGAAGGAATTTACAGTTTTTATGTGGCCATGGCCATTTTGATTTAAAAGATCACTGAGTAGAACAGCTTGCACTGGACAGTTACAGGGTAATTGTTGAGTGTTTTCTGCTTGTCATATTGCATTACATATAGGGTTTTATAGAGTAGTCCCTGTTTAGGCCTCCTAGCCCAGAATGATATTTTACTGAAATTAAATATTCTGTGGTAGATGTATGTCTAACAATAAATAATCACCAACAGCCTGAAGTATTTACTGAGGTATAGCTGTGAAATGTCAACAAGATGTTGTAAGTGCACTTGCCAGAAATTATGCATGAGAAGTGTTTAAATCCTGGCTTTGAAGATGAGATCTAAATAAAAAAAGCACAAGCAAAAAGCCCTACCTCTTATGTCTTTTGTTTTCTATGTGCTTTTTACATTTTCTCGCATATGCTCCATAAATAATGTAAGGTTTGAGGCTGTGCTTCCATTGTAGCAAAGCTGGACACCTAAAATGCATCCTAGTGACCCATGCTTCTTAAAATCAGCATATTTATGGCTGGATTCCGTCAATTTTAGCTGAGGTGCCAGAAAATGTCCAGTCACAGCAGGACTGAGTTTAGCACTGGCGAATTTTTCCTGGCCTCCTGGACACTCATTAATTTACTCTGGGCATGAACTCTGTGCTAAAGCTCACACTGATGTATTTCTGCACCTCTCCTTGATTGTGCACAGTAAAATATTGCTATGATTGCCTGCACTACAAGATGCCATTGTAAGGACATAAACATCAGGATAGTTATACAGGCTCAGACTAAAGGTTCACCTTGCCTACTTACTGTCTGCAGCAGTGACCAGAAGTGGGTGCCTAAAGAATTTACAAATAGGGCAGGTACATGGGAGTACTTTGCCCAAACTCTTGATAGCTTTTCAGTAGCTCAGAGATGATCAAAGCTGAGATGGCTCCTACTATTTAATTACCTTTTGGGGTTTCTCTTTTATTAAGTTTTATGGTCTCTCCTCAAACTTTCATAAACTTTGGTATCTGCTGCACCCTTTGTCAGGGTACTCACATTTTGGGTCCTCATGAGTCTAACACATGACTAATGTTTTGTTAGATGGAAGAAACTGGGTATGGAGTCAATTCAGGCTTACTGTTGCTTTGTACATTTTTAGTCTCCTCAACTATGATTTATTTGCATGTTAATTATAGCTGTGATCAATTGACAATGTTCAAATGCATTTGATATGTTCATAAAAGGGCTGTGTTTTTTCCTTCCAGTTCAACTGCGTCCCATTGGCCAATGGCAGCACTGGAAAGCAATGAAAATTAATAGATAGCAGAAGTAAATTGATTTACCTAGTTATTTAGTCTCTTGAGACAGAGTGTTTTCACGTTTCTGTTTAGGAGGGAAATGATGGTTAATACTTTAAATGACAATTCAAAAAATGTGAAAGATTTGTAATTGCTGAATAAAAGTATCTGAAGTAGTTGGACTGATGTAATGGGAGAGAGGAGAGTTTGTGCCTAAGCACAGCTTAAATAAGCTTGGGCAAGCTGAATGTTTTTCATCTGAAAGTGAATGGGGCTGTTATTCTGGTTGTAAATCATGGGACAAAGCCAAGAAACCTATTGCTGCTGTCAAAACCAATTGTGTGTGTTATCGTGGCCACTGTATTGGCAAAGTAAATATATTTACACATATAATGGTGAATATGATTGTGAGTCAGCATCAGGAGAACTATGTCAAGAATTGCTCAGCACAACTTTTTATTCAGTGCTTTTGTGTTGGTATTTGTGGCAGTGTCTCATTAGTCTGGCTCCACTTTATTTTTTGCATGCCTACCATTATGATTCTGGCTGTAATCAGTGTGAAAAGTATCCAGTAATCAGTTCTGTGCTTCTGATTAAAAAAGCTGTGATCAAAATATCCACAGGCCAGTTTCTTTTTTTGCATTCACAGGGCTTATTCCTGACTATATTCCTCAAAGCTGCTTGAGGTATCAGGGCACACAAGAAGCTGTCCTGAAGAGAAATCACTTTTATAACTTTGCAAATCTGTTGCAAGGAGATGGGTTGTGTCCCACATCAATCTCTTTTTCACTTTTAATTCCAGAAGGAATGTGTAAGTGTAAAAACAATGAAAATAGAAGAATATTCCCTAGATTTTATGTTGCAACTATTACTTCATACCTGGCTGAGCACTGGAGCATGGAATCATGGAATGGTTTGTGTTGGAAGGAGCCTTAAAGACCACCTGGCTTCAATCCCCCTGCCATGGACAGGAACCTTTCACAAGGACATGTTGCTCAAAGCCCTATCCAACCCAGCCTTGGAAATGTATCAATAATGAGGTGGTATTAAGGGAGCTATTTAAATTTCTCACTCCAAACATATTTTCTTTGAGCAGTTAATCCAAGAATATTTCTAGATGCTCTGATGGGATGATCTGGGTTGTTTTTCTGCTAGTGGATGCCTTTTTTAATGCTATTCCCTGATGAGTTGCTTCATGTTGAGCTGTGTAGAAGGGTTGCAGCAAATTCTGGGATGCAAAGTGTAGTGAAATAGAAGATATTTTTGCAGTGGCTCCATGACATGTTTGACTGTGTGCCCAAAGCTTGGCTGACTCTGTGGGCTTGAGCTATGAACTCCCTGAGAAATGAAAGCTGGGGGAGAAACAAAGATTGTAAAATATGTTGTATATTGAGTGAAGAACAATGAGTAACTGTCTTATCTGTCATATTACAGCACTGAACATTTAAAATGTCATCTGAATTATTCCTGTAGAGTAGTGAGCATTATGAGACCTGAAGGTATTTTTTTCTGCAATATTGGAAGTACAAAGGTCATCCGGAGTGCACATCAGCTTGGGTGTGTGGAGAGTGGCACAACATGAACTAGGTGCTTAAATATGCAAATTGCTAAGATGAGCTCAGTTTGATGTGCTGTTTTCCAGGTACAGTTCAGGTTGACAGGATGTCTCTATGGGTGGGTGTGAGATTGTGTTCGAGGTTTTCTACTTTATTCCCTTTAGGCTTGGGAAAGGGCAAGGGACGTCAATAAAGGGGCCACAGACATCTAAAGCCTGATTAGGGAAGGCTTTTTCTAGTACCAGCAGTGTGAAATGCCTGTTTAAACATTCATAGGACAGCTTCATAGCAGACGTTGGAGCATTCACCTGAAAGATGTAGATTCAAATCTATTCAGGCAGTAGAGGTTGTTCCACAGACTCTGACTCAGGGGGTTCAAGACTGACTGATCTGCAACCTCATGAGAAAGATGGGGGAAATAGCAATATCATGGCAATATGTATTTCCAAAAACTTGCTGAAAAATAAATTCTCAAAAGTCTGTCCCTCTATGTATAGATGATATCTCTAAGATTAATTTCTTTTTTACTTGAGTATTGAATTTAGTTTGCAACACTTAAATACCCTACCAAGTAACTGTATAAAAATCAAATCTTAAAAATTAAATTCAAATTCCCACCATTCTCTTTCCTCTGTGTCAAAGGGGGTCTCTGTTTGAAAGGTGAGTATCAGTCAGGGAGCAGAACAAATATTAGCTTCCTCTTCTGCTTTGTTTTTGTGTGCTGGAAGGAATTGCCTTCCAAACTGCAGCCTATAAACATGGTAGACTGTTCCTCAGGGATTCAATATAATACAGAATATATGTAAACTGGTAATACATAACACACTGTGCATGGGCTGCTTTTGCACTTGTGGACTTTATGCCTTGCTAAATGATGGAAGGTGCCAAGAGTGCTCAGACTGCTATGGTGTTCACACAAAGTGCTTTTCCAAATTGGCTGCTTCTCTAGACTGCTAGACAGAGACTAACAAGGATTTCTTTTTAATATAGTAAGAGCATCTATAATTGAAACTTCTCTCCCACCCCTATACAGCCGCTGTGTCATAGTAGCCTCCGTGTAAGTCATTAAAAAAAGAAATTGTTTATACAAATGTTGTTTAATGAAGTCTTTGTTGGCTAAAAGACATGATGCCAAAACAATTGCTGCAGATGTATTAGGTGACTGAAGCTGTAGTTCATTTATAGTGTTATGTCCCTTCGCTTCCCTGTGTGGCCTTGGAAATGAGCCCACTCCATTTTGAGGGGTGCCCTTGGTAAATTCTTCACTTATTCTGTTTCTACAGATTCACTCAGATTTATTATGAGAGGGAATTGAAAGCAATGTAGACATTTAAGAGATGAAACATAACATGGAATTTACTGATTAGGCCCCTGTAATTACAGTTTATGCAGGAAGAAGCACTCCCAGGAGATTCCTGCAGATAAGCAGCAGGAATGATGGTGTCTTTCTACTGCATTGCTGAAATGTGGCTTTTGCCAGATGCTTCTAGGTTTCAGATAAAGAATCCGGAGGCTGCTTGTACCACCTGCACTGGCTGCTGCAGGGCAGCTCCAAGGGGCTCCTATCATTTCTCCTGTTAGCAACTCTTTCCATTGCTGCAGTTCCCAAAGCTTCCTGCCTTAGGCAGGGGTCCTACTCTCATGGTGGGCATAGTTTAGCATTTCCCAAGAGACTGTTTGGTCCCATGACTTTACATGTGGTTGGTCTTGTTTTTTACCACTGACATAAAAATGACTCAGGTGAAATTAAAACAGGTGAATCAATGCCCATGTGCAGACCAGCTAATGTACATGTACAGCTTCTACAGAGAACTGCTGCACTTGTTACTCTGAAGTGTGGTGTGCCAGTCTCACCTGGGGAAAATGTCAGTCTCAGTTTTTATTGCTAACCCTGAGATCTGTGTAAAATTGGAGGGTGCAATGAGAACAGGTAAAATCCTGCTTCTTTGTATTAATTTTTCTGGTGGTACATCTGCTGTGAAACCAATGGGGACTTACACTTTAGCAGAGCTACTGCCAGGGAGTAGGGGCTTTCCTGCTTAATCTCCTTGCAGGGAGGAAAAGGGGGATAATGGGAAATCCTAAGTCATTGTACATTCACATAGGTCTCAGAACAAGTCTTGGTTAATTTTTTTAAGTTTCCATGATGAATTTTTTGCTGTTAGGTTGTCCCACATTTCTGCTTCCTCTGGGCTAAGGGTGCTAGGGATCCAAAAGTGGAAATTGCAGGAGTATTCCAGAATCTTATTTGCTTGTGTTTAATCTCTAGGGTTGATCTTTCTGACAAAACTATGACATTTGGAAAAAAAAGAGGAATTTTGAGGGTATTACCAGATTACTTTTCATCTTTCCCTGTATAATAATTCTCTCCAAGGATCTTTTTTCCCATCCTTTTTTGAGACATCTTTAATTTGACAAAGACAGGCAATTCTAGTGCCACCCTGTCCATATTACAGCTGCTAGCTAAATCTTCCTTTCCTCCCTTTATCTAATGAACATTTTTTGTGTTCTGCCATTACAAAATCAATAACACTTTGCTGTTGCTTTGCAAGAAAAGGTTTAATTTGTGAACTGATCTTCCACTGAACCAAAGGGAAAACAGCTGGGCTTATTTAATTTGGAATGACCTGCATATGGGGGGCAGTGGGCTTTAGCTTTTCACCTGTAAGTGCTGTTTGGCTTGCAGAAGCTGGAAGCCTTGCCCAAAATCAGTGTTCATACAGCAGTAATTAGACCATCCAGCTGTTCTGTAGCTGTGATTTTTCCTCTCTTCCAGGAAATTGAAAATTCATGTTGTAAAGGCTTGAATTTGCAAGCTTGGGTCTTTAACTGAAGTGGTTGAAGTATATTTAGTTACTGGTATGATCAGTGCAGTGTTTTGTTCTAATTTTTTGGCTATTAGAGACAGTTTACTTAGCCCTGTGCTTGTGTTAGGCCTTGAAGCTGGGGTAGGACTGTGTAACAGTGTTAGTTCCTGATGGTCCCAGCAGCTTTTCTGGTGAGGAAAAACGTATTGGCATACAGAACCTTTGTGCTGCTGCTAATGCCTGTCTCTGCCCAGGTGCTACTTGTGGAAAGTAAGAATAAAACCCCTTCTGAACACGATTGGCATGTTCAGCCTCTTTTAATGAGTTTTCAGTTGCCTGAAAGGAACAATGGCTATAAAGGAAGTTTCCAGTGATGTAGATGTTAAATATAATCTCTCTTTCTCTATGAACATCTTCATATGTCCATTTAATTAAGCTAGATCCATTCCTTGAGCAGATTGGATGTGGATCTGGTTGTGAGGAGCATGGCAGATGAAGCAAGGCTGCTGTGACAGGTGCCTGAAGTGGGATGTGGGATGAAGCATCTGCTTCTTCTGACATGGATCTGTTCTCACCTTCTCACCTGTTTGGGTTCCCTGGGTGTGCTAATGGGAGTGGAATCAGTGCAAGTTCCATTATTTGTGCCTTATATGAAAAAAATGGAGATTTGTTTCTATGGTTGGTGAGGGAACCTAGCTTGCAACACTGTGCTTTACTGGAAATGAGAGGTTTTCTGCTCTTCTGGAATCAGACAAATGGATCACATGGAAAGGAAATTGTGGCTGTTCACAGCTTATTTTAATTGAGCTTTGCTGCATAACCGTGCTGTGAACAAAAGTAGAAATTGTGAACTAATTTTGTACTTCAATTTCTTTTTTTTTTCTTGAATATATATAAACATTAGAGTTGCCTTTCAGTGCATAGATACATGGTATTTCAGCTCTAGTGCAGTCCTGTCTAGATACATGTGTTCTTTTCTGTTCTGGGAAGTTTCTATTTTCGTTTTTTTTTTCTTTTGTGAAGTTTTATGCCAGATATATCTCTTCTGATATTTCTATGCAATATCAGACTGGCCCAGCAGTACCCTGGTTCTAGTCTGTGTTTTTAAGCACAATAATTTTCCCTTGAAAAATGCAATTTTAAAACCTCTCATGCTCAAACAGCATTCTGCCTTACATGATTCTTGAAAAGTAACATCAGTCTGTATCACTGCCATTACACATACAGAACACAGAAATCTATTGCTTTTGTAGTGGTTCCTGCCCCTCTTATTTGTTGCCAGAAATAAATCAACAGTTGGTGTTGGGCCATCTGATGCTCACTCTGTATTGTAGGCCATGTATCTGGCCTTTTCTTTTAAACTGCCAGGCCAAAATATTTGTTCTTCAATGCTAATTGCACATTCATCATAGTTTACTCATGGCTTTTTGGCTAAATACTTCAGTGAATTCTGCTGCCAGGGTTGAGACTCTGGCTTAATAAAGGTTCAACTGAGGTGAGGTAGCTTACAGTAAGATGAACTAGTGCAATTAGATGTAGTATTTTGGACTTACTGAAATAATTCCTAGTGACTTATGGTCAAAACCCAATGCTCTTCTTTCTTGGTTGGTTCCAGAAATTAGTTTAGAGCAGGAGAATCCTACAGATTAGAATTTTGGTGAACTTCCAATATATGTTTGAATGTAAAACATGATTAAATATCTCTAAGAGAAAAGAAGCTTGTGCAGTCCACACTTAAAAATTGAAGTACAAGTTAATATTTTATGAAATTAAATTAACTTAAAACTTAAGTAGAGGAAGCCTTCAAAATATAATGAAAATTTTAAGTGCTTTGAAACAGTTTTTTGGAAGAAAACAAAAAAAGAATTTTGCATTTCAGAAGCCAGTAAAATGAAAACTCTCTTTACAAAACTTCAGAGGGTTCTAAGGTAGGACTTTGTAATACCATGCATGCCATACTATTAAAATGGAAACAGTGCTGATCACATATTGATCAAGCCATTTTAATACACCTATTACCAGACTACAGGTGGAGGCAGTGTGGAGTTAATGCTGAAATATACAGCCCAATGAAACCAAATTCTTGGTGTTCCTATGGATGAAAAGCTATTAGATAGTGCTAGTGCAGTGTTCATCTCTATCCACTAAAATGTAATATTATTCCTGGAAGGGGAGGTATTGGAATAGATCTGAATGCCAACAGGCCAGCAGTTTTGGCACTCAGATTTAATTCCTAGAAGTACTGAGTTTTGGACCTTTTACTGGACTCTCTCATACCCATGTTTTTATTTTCCTTTCTGGTGGCAGTGCTGCAGCAGGTGAAAACTCCCTCTCCAGTGTGATTCCCAATATAATCAGCTCTTGGGAATGAGGGGTGAATCCCAGTTTGATAATTTCACTTGATTCCAGTGAAATGGGCAGGAATTTGTCTAGGGTCTGCCTGTGTCTCTGCTAGCAGCTGTAGTCTTTAGCTACTTATGGTGTCTAAAGTTCTTTAGTGAGACCCTTCATGATTTCTGTACTTTACCCCAGAAATTAAACTGTATTCAAATTGAAAATGTCATTGTAGTCTTTGGAGGAGCTTACTTCAGTCCTCTCTTTGGGTTTGTCTCCAGGGCTGCTGAGGGGTTGAGTGCAAGTGAGCATCTCTGTACGTTGTGCTCCCCAGCTCCCTTGTGTTGTGTGCTGGGCCCAGCCAGCAGCAGCTCTGGGGCTCCCTGTCTGGCCATGCTCTGTTGCCTTGTGGGCTCAGGTATTTCCATTGGCTTGGGCAGCTCTCCATGTGCCTGCCCAGAGTGGGCAACCCAACTCCACCTCTGCAGCCAGGGGAGCTGGGGCTGTTGTGGCTTGTGATGTTTTCCCTCTGTTTAGTGGTGGAGAGCTTTGATCTGCATCATTAGAATTCCAGAAGATGTCCTGACTGCCTTTTTCACTTGAGTTGCAAGTTATCCCTTTCCTACTAAAAAGTTAACTCAGACTATTTTTATTTGTAAAGTAATGGTTTGTCAGCCAGTCCTTTTGCTTTTGTATCAAAGGTGGTGTCTGGGATACCAGCAGGCATGTATTGTACAGCTTCAGCCCACTGCACATTGTGTGTTAATTCAAGAGCCTCTGTGTTAACATATTTCTGTAAGGAGAGGATAAAAATGCCTCTGAATTGCCTTTGATTCACTCACTCTGTGTCACTAGAGAAGGATTTCTCTCCTCTGTTTGTTGTGACTGGATTGCTGCCTTGGGAGCCTTAGTTCAGTGCACAGCACCTTTCTAGAGTCCTTTAGAGGTGGTAAAATGTGGAGTTGTGGTGAGTGTGGTTCATGGACCAGAGAAAACTGAATTAGTAAGCCTGGCAAAGGAGCATTGAGAGGGAGTGTGGTGGCTGTGCTACGAAATCTGTTAGGACTAGAAAAAAGATTTTTCTGCTGGGAAATGCAACATTTATCAGGTATTTGAAAGATAAGGATATTTTTAGTGGATGAGCAACTGGAATTCAGATGCTAGATGCTATCCTATAAGGAAAGGTGTTTTATTTTAGGTCTTAGAATAACAAAATATAAGCTGTTTTCTACCAACAATAACTAAGGGAAAGAATCATGTTTAGGCGTATTCTGACTTTTTAAAACAGCAGTTTTGGTGAACTGTGCCTCCCAGTGACCCTTTAGTCAGGGAGCTGGAATCTTTCTGTGCTGCTCCCCCTCTGTCTTACACTTCAGCCACAGAAAGGAGATATTTAATTATACATGGGATTTTAAAAAAATGTCACTGAATATCTTTGAAATGTCGCCAATAATGACATTCCTAAGTAATATTCTTGCTGCTTCAGAGAGAAAAAGTACTAGAGTGCCAGCAGATGCCTTTTTATTTCTCTGTGACTGGCAGAAGCTGTTTAAAATAGGTAGGAATAGGTAGTCAGAAAGCAGTGTTCTGCATCTAAAATGCTTTTTTGACCTGAATAGCATTCTGTTGGTAAACAACAAAACACTGTCTGTATCTGGAATTACCTGTGCCACTACAAATAGCTGTAATCTTGCTTTTTTTGGTGCTGTTGTGCATCTTGCAGGTCCTGGGAGTGCTCTTTGGGGGTGGTGATACAGGAGCACTGGCACAGTAATTCTTTGGGTGAGTAGCTCTCCAGACACAGAGGAGCAGGTGCAAGCAGGGTTTTGGTACCTGATACAGAGGGAAGAGGTCTTGTGTGAGCAAGTTTCTTGAATGCTCCTGTTTGGTTGTACCATCATGGTTGGTATGGTCTATTCTAGCTTATCCTAAAATCTCTTATCCATAGAAGAAATCCTCTGTTATTCCACTAATGTTGCCCTTGAAGTTGTGCCCATCAGTTTTATAGAATTACAGCTTTAGTTTCATACTACATGATTGGTTTTTCCCCCCCACCCCGTAATGTATTCATTAGAAAAATCAGCATTGGTTCACATGAAATTATCCTTTGGTTGTTCTAATCCAGGAAGTGGTTGCAGTTGAAGAAAAACAAGTCAGGACAGGAGTGCAGATTAGAGAGCCAGCTCAGATGGTGTGAGTTACTGCTAATGCATCCTTCCATCCTTAGGAATTGTAGACTCCTGGATGAAATATTGGAATATGATCTAGGATACCTGGGCTCTGATTGTTCTGTGCTTGCTTGAGCATGGGAAAGTGAACTTTCCGTGACAACTGTGGTGGTTCCAACCAGTGGCAAGTAGTTTGGTGGCTTTTTTTTTTTTAAGAATTTAGTTCTTTAGCCTTTATTAAAAATCTCTGGACTGCTGTAACTTCCATCCCTCTGTCCTTCCCCCCAGTCCAACAAAAAACCCTAATCACAAACTGAACAAATTTATATGTAGGGGAAGGGATAGTGGGTCTCTTGAGCTGAAACAAGTGTTTTCATCTTGCATGACATTTAGGATAAATGAAGTTTTGGGACTGATGTGAAATGCTTCTGGTTCCTCATCCGGTGAGCCATGACATCAATTATTCACACAGGGGTTTTTATTTGTGCTGTGTTAGAAGACAGGCATTTTATGGGAAGTTTTATGTTAACTTTTGGCTTCTGAGCACTGTGGACAAGAGTGGAGTCTACCTGATCTCTCTCTGGCAAAGACTAGGAATAATTTATACACAGTAAAAAGCCATAGGAGACATAAGTGCCTCTCCTTCCCAACCTGTCTCTGCTGTGCCTTTGTCAGTAGATGTTGGTATGGATTGACTGAGGTTTGAGTGGGGAAGAGGGTCTTTCTTTTATGTTTGTGCTCAGGAGAACAGAGGACATCCCTGTACAGAGCAGGCACTTTAGAAGATGTGGATGGCCTCTAGGCATGGTAGTTGTGCATCTATCAAACTTCCAGGGTGAAAGTAGGAAAGGAGGAGGAAACACTTGAAAAACTTGGTAACTGCAGCAGTCAGAGGGCAGCTGAACTTTATTCCTTGAAATGTATTTAAATTGTATGCAGAAAGCTCTTCCCTCACCCTGGTAGCCTTGCATATCTGGAGGAAAATTTATTTTAATCAACTTCAGATTCCCTTTTGTGTCCTTAGAAAGCTGATATATGATTTCAGAGCAACAACAGCAACAACAAAAGTATTTTCATCAATATGTGTGTGGGGTTGTGTGAATTTCAGATTTTTCTCCAGATCTGAATATGACAGTTTTCCAGAACTCAGTATGGCCAGGTGGCAAGTCCTCCTGCTCCTGCAGTTTTCCTTGCTGAATCCCATGATGTGACCTATGTCCTATTATATGTACAGAACAGGCAGGAGCTCTGCCTCTGTGTTTTATAAACCTCTCTTGTTCAGCTCCTCAGGATGGCTAGGAAAGTGCCTGTTGATGCAGTGATCTGATTCCCATGCCTCCTTGCCTCAGTACATTTCCAGCAGCTCTGCAGCAAGCAGGAAACTTTAGCTGTGTACAGCCTTCCTGTCAAGGGGCCACCGAGGGGGGATGCCAGAGACATTTTCTCTGCTTTCCATGTGAATGCAGGGTCTCTTACCGAATTCCACAGCAGTCTCGTGTGTTATTCTCCATGAAATTGCTGAATTACAGGTCTGACAAAACAGACTTCCATCTGTGACTATGTGTTGAGAAGCCGGATGATGTACTGGATACTGTAACATAGGAAACACCCATATAAATGGGCTTACTGATATGGTGAGAACATAGCAAACAATGCCTTTTTTAAATGGTTGACACTTAACTTTGCCATTCTAGATGCAGTTCTTATCTAATCCACGGAAGTTTGCTGGAAGACATTAAGTTGAATATTTGCGATAGTTTTCTCAATGATCAGCCCTGCTGAGTTTTCCATGATATATATTTTTAGGATCGGATTTTTATGCAATTCCCATTAATAATTTCCCAGTTAGCATGTTTTTTTGCTTTTTTTATCTACATGTTTGAAAAGTTATGCATAATTTATAATTGTTATACTAAGAGAAATAAGCTTAGTAGGCTTTGAAAAAGGGTTAAGCATTTATAAGTGTAATAAGATAACCTAGAGTTAGAAAGGATTAAAAACATGAGATATAAATCCCTATGCCTCAGGGTATAATTGATGGAGTTTAAAGAAGAATTTCCCTGATGGGTAAATTAGTCTATAATTGCCCCCATAGGGACACCCTCCTTAAACATCTGATACTGGTGTCAGTCAATACTGTGCTTGATGGACCTTCAAACTAATTCAGGATGGCAATTCTCATAGTAACTAACACAGTGCTGTGGTGTCTATTATGTTCCTTCCTGGCAGTGTAAACCAATATTAACTGTTTAGCAATAGTGTGTTATAGTAGTATGTTACATCTCCTGTGATATATCACAGTATGTAATAAATAGGAAATGTAATTGCTGGTACTATGTTTTGGTTATTTGATTTGCACTTTATAAGGAGTGAAGTCTCTCTCCTACAGTGGAATTAAGTGACATATTTCAAAAGAAAGCTCTTTCTATTTTGGAGTTTTAAGCAGTAGTAAAGGGTCTCTGAGTCCTAACCACCTGTGGAGACCATGAAAAGACAAACTAAGGACAGCATTCCTCTTGTTCCCACTCTCACTCACATGAAGTTTCCATGGGTTTTGTGACAGAAAGGGCCTCAGGCAGAAAAGCAAGTTAAATATGTAGGTAAGCAGGGACTTGAACACCTCACTCACCTCTGGGGCATTTTGGATGTGTTGGAGAGGGGGATCATAGGTCTGAGGCTCCATGGATTAGACCAGAGCCACTTCTCAGGAGAATTGTGTAACTCCAGAAGAGTGACAGCAGCAGCTGAGTAAAATATTTAGAGAACAGCAGAGGTTTTTTCCTTTGTGTTCAGTGATCTAAGAAGTCATCTGCTAGAAGCTCCTCCTGCTGCTTTGGGGAAATTACTGTCAGTGTGGGAAAACTGTTGCCTTGTGAATATGTGGTATTCTTAGTGAGAGTTATGGTACTGCACTGGAGTTACTCATAAGTAATAAATCATCAGATTTGATGTGCATTAATGACAAACCAACACTACCACTAAAAAACTGCAACCCAACCACATGCACTAAGGAAAAAACAAAAATCACTCTAAGATTCCCTGCCTGCAGATTCAGTTCCCTATACAGTACATGGAGTCATTTTATTGCTGGAGTTTTGACTAATTCTTGTGCTAATTGTATTTTGCTCACTTGGAAGTCAAATTCTCTCTGTGGGCTGAGAACCCCTTTAAATATGAACCTCTAGGGTCTGTGTGTGAGGCCCCTGCTTCACAGCCCCTCTGCTGTTTAGAGGCAATAGAGAGACCATGCTTTAGAACCTTTACCCCCTTTCATAAATTATGTCAAGTCCATACTTTGAGGATGGTGTGTGGTGTAGTGGTTTTTGGTTTTTTTTTTGGTTTTTTTTTTTTTTTTGTTTTGTTTTTTTTTACTTTTAGCTACATCTAATTTTTTTAAGGCGTGGGCTTAGTTAATGCCCATGTATGTGATCACTGTAGGCTTGACAGTGAGTTAGAACTGTGCTCTGTGACCTTTAATTACAGGCTAGATGGTATTTTGGGCTGCTGGACTAAATATTCATGCCCAGATGCAACAATGATGTAAAAAATGAGAGTAGCAGACTCACCCTAGTAAAAGTCTGGGTTGAGACAGGCGAGTACAAACATTGCTTCTAAAAAAATGTTCTGATTTCACACCAAGTAGTTCCCTTCTTTGCCCTGTGGGAGTAATGCAAGAGACCTTTGGAATCATTCCTCGAAAGAGATTAATTATATTTAAAAAGCACTGTAGTGGAATAAAAAGTACTTCAGGACCAGCACTAGCCATTGTTTGAACCATGGCAGCATGTGGTGAGAGGACACACACCTCTGTTGCTCTGCTGAGCAAATACCAGATGGGGCAAGCAGGGAGTGTCACAGCCTTGGATGATGGGAACCTCAGCCTGGTGGTGCAAGGAGCTTGAAGGTAAAAGGAGACAAAGGGAATGAGGAATAGGCATCTGGGAATAGGTGAGGAGCTTGGCTGGAGGGTGAAAGAACCCTGGAGACAGGGATAGCTCAGAACATAATCTAGAACAAAATATGCATGTTCCTGTGGCTTTTGTATCCTCTAATTTTCTGTATTCATGGTTACTGTTTCATTTAATATTTACATAATAATGTTTGCTTTTGCCTTCACTTAATAAAGGGTTATTCTATGGCAATTTTGTATATGAATTTTCTCTTTCCAATTAACAAACTTCACAATAGATTTGCTCCTCAAGTTTTTAGATGAAAATATGATAGAGCAATCTCTGAAAGTTCTCACAAGTGCATTTTCTCATTCACATGTGAATTCATGCGAGTGTGAAGTGTGTGCTACTGAGTTTTTGCTATAGACATGAGAAACAAAAGCCAAGTTTGAATGGCCTGCAAGGGTTCAGGAACTTTGTTTATACTGTGAGTTGCCTTTGTCAGCCAACAGTCTGCAGGACAGTCATCAAGTCAGATATTGCTGAATGCTGGTTGTACTTAGCTCAAAGCATAAGATCTACTGAGTGCCACAGGAAAACTCAATGCTGGTGTCAGGTTTGTCACTGTCTGTGAGGACTGGAGCACCCACAGGAGCCAGTGGCTTGGGAGGAGGGATGGTGGGGCAAAAGATGTGTGGGCTTGTGCATTCTGTCATGGGATGCATGGATTGTTTTGATGAAGACTGGACAAATTGACCTGTGTTATATTTGAGTGGTGTTGGTTTCTCAGTCTACTGTGCTTATCAACGTCCAGCCTGTGTCATCTGCCACATTCACTTCTGAATTCTCCTGGGCTTGCTGTTCTCTTCAAACTTCTGCACCTATGCAAGATGCCTTGGATTGGTCTGGGTGTCTTGAAGTGAGCAAAATTTCCCCTGATTCAATTGGTAAAACAGGATCCAACTTCATTTTTGTAACTCTTTAAGAAATAAATGTAAGTAGCTATAGTGGCATGTTTGAGGCAACAAAAAGTTGAAAATAAGCTCAGTTATTTAGTGGCTTTCACATCTGGCACCTAAACAGTTCATTTGGCTACAGTCATATTTTTAGTAGATACAAAAGCTGTCTCTGACATAGTCAATGATTTTGAGCAGATTATTTAGGGTTTGACATGGGAACAGTGGTGTCAGGCAGAACTTCAATCTTATTTTTTGATATGAAAATCCCCCAGTGGCCTCTGTAGTGAACACCAATGAAAAGGCTATCATCATCTTCTGCTTCAGTGCTATCTTAAATACTTTTACTGTGATCATATGATGACCTTGCCAAGTATTTGAGGAGAATTCCTACTTACAGTATTTCACTGGAAGAAAAAATCCCTAAACCAAAACAAAATCAGCTTCCATTAGTTGATATGCTTTTAGCATGTAGCTCCTCAAAACTGTGGTCCTCAGTGTAGCATGTTAGGCTGCGTGTTGTTTTCTACAGGTCAGAATGTCTTTTGAGAGATTTTTTTACTTCTAAGTTCAGATCAGTTTAATTCTTCTACCCAATTGCTTTTAATCCTTTTTAAAAGTCTTTGTGGCAGGTTATGTATTCTGAATCCTATATTCTGTGGTAGGCAATCAGGAGATTGACCTTCCTAATTGGTGTAGGAACACCTGTAAGTTCTCCATAGGAACCCCAGTTTAAATGCTGTAGGAGAAGCCCAGAATAAATTAATAACTCATGCCACCTGTAGCCTCTAGAGATTGGTCAGCCATTTACCAATTTACATTTTCCTCTCATTTCCTTACAACAACCTTCCCTACTTTTTAGGCCATTATCTTTTTGATTGAGTGTTCTATAGGATTTAATAGGAATTTGTAGGTTTTAAGTATGTCATTGATATTTCAATGGTATGTTGGATGGGTGTAGAAATGTATATTGCCTGTTGAGTGTGATTCATTCCTTTTGTGCCCTGACACTCCCACAACTCTCCAGGTGTTTGAATGCCCCTCTTCCCTCAAATATTAATGAAATCCTGTTGGTGACATGAAGGTTTCCTGAAATAATGGCTAGCCAATTCTTTGTCCTGAATTCACCCTTTTAAGGCTTGCATTATAGTATTTAGGTTCACCACCTCATGGAATTATTTTTTCACTAAGAAAAACATGTTTTCTCTATTCTACCTTGTTGTTTTTGCATACAAGCTTAGTGATAATGTTTTTGTAAGCTGAACTTGTTGCATGTCCTTTTATTTTTATGGAAAATCTTGACTTTTTTATAGTTGCTTATCCCATTTGCCATCCAGCATGGGCAATTCCAGAGTCCACAGGAAACAGCCTTCCCCAGGCCTGTGAATTCCCCTTGTCTGGGGCATTACACAGAAGTGAAGGGAGAATTTGGTCCCTGATGTGGGTGAGTTGTACTTGACTCACTAAGTATCTAGGTGGGAATTTATCAAACCAGCTGTGCTCTTGATAAAGTAAATCAAAGACTTTTCTGGTTAGAACAGTCTGGCCTAGAGCTTTATAAAGAAAGAGGTGATAAGGTTCAAGTATTTGCTTTTCACAGGGTAAATTAGTATTTTTTAAAGTGGGATACTTTACCAATATATTAAAGGAAACTCAAACACAGGCTGCTAGGTCTTGATGAGAATGTAAATTGACTTGTTCTGCTTGGTGGAAAAGCCCCCTGACCCAAAACATGTCATTCCATCTGTCAGCATGTAGGCACCAGAGGAAAAGAAAAATAAATGCTGTGGCTTTAGAGGAGTTACTTTTGGAATCATTTATGTAGCACCTAATCTGTACCCTGGTTTAAAAGATAGTTTTTTACTTTACATCAGAGGTCAATAATTTCTCATGTGAAAAGTAGGAAAATAAAATATTATGGAAAACTGTACCTTGATTGTATTTTTACTTCTGTTAATCATCAAAGAAAGGCAGAATAACAAAAATGATATTACACTTTGATTCATCATACACCATTGTCTTGCTTGCAGGCATCTTTCAACAGATCTAATATGGATCAGCTTTAGGCTGCTCTTCCCAGTGTCTTGCTGATGGTGTTCACTGCTGATTGTTTACCTATGCATCCTACCATTTATTATGGGGATTTTATTTCTTTTTAAATAAAGGCATGGAATAAATGAGAAGAAAAAGGCCTTTCAGGAAATACCTAAAATATATTCTACTGAACTTAGCAAAAAAATTGAACAAACACTTGGATAAAATATCAGCTCTATCATGAAGAACTTATTTTTACATAAAATATTTTATTTATTTCTAAAATGAATAAATAACAATTTCCTTGCCTTTTTTTTTTTGTGACAAACTTCCACAAAAGAGAGAGAAATGTGTTCAGTTCTGGTGCAGTTTCTCAAAACAGCTGAATCTCAATGTGCATAATTTCCTCTATTAGTTCCTGTTATTACACAAAAATAGTAATCCAAAATGGTATTACTTAACCACTTTGTACAAACATTTATCTTGGTGAGATTTTGTCCTGCAGGTTATGTAATATCACAGGCATTCATGGCTGTTTACAGGACAAACGTGGTGTCATTCTGTCCTTGGAGGCTAAACCCCAATATTTACATGTACTGTGCTGTAATAATGAACATAGGTATTGCTCATTTTTGAAGAGAATAGCATACCATCTGTGGCCTTGAGATTTACAGCTTAATCCTGCCATCTTCTTATAGTTAAACTCCAGTTTAAATCAAAGTGTATCTTCAAAATGGTTGTTTGGAAGGAGATTCAGGCTTGAATTACCAAGGTGCAAGCCTAGACGTATGTTAGTGAGTAGATTCTGGAGGTTATCTTAGTACGTGTTCAGTACTAGCCTAAAATACTCAAACAGTTACTTTGCAGCCTTGGCAGAGCTCTTGTTTTGGCCTGCCTGCAGCTGCTTAGAACTCTGTAAAGACAAGACCTACAGGATGCATCTTCAGATATACTTCAGGGTAGCACTTTGTGTGGGAGTTTTAAGAACTTCATTGGATTTGGCAGTTGCTTAGTGGATTCCAATAGAAGTATTGGTGCTTCCTTACATTTTTCTTAACTCAGTATCACACTTTTAGCATCACTGGGCAGAGAGATATTATAAAAACAGACTCTGAGGGACAAAGTGTAACTGCTGGTTTAACAGGTGGTTGTAAGTGGAAAAATGTAGTTCTGTAATCTGTATTCGCATCCTATAAGCTGTGTCACAAGGACATGTTATTGGAGTTGGATGGATGGATTTTACTGTTGTCTCTAAAGAAGTCTGAAAAAAGTTTGATTCTAGAGATTTTTAAACAGTTTTAGGAGGTTCTGTTACTTGCTACACCTCTTTCAAAGACTTAATGCATCTCATCTTATTCCAAGGCGTAATACACCCCTTAACCAACATCCCTTTACAAATGAGTAAAAAAGTTAACTAGATATTTGTGGAAAATATTATAGTTTAGAGGGCTTCATGGTTAGTTCTAGTATTCCTTTAGTTCTTCTCTTAATGCATCAAGCTTGCAGCATTTCTGAAATACAATCACCTGCTTTACTGAAGAATGTTCTCAACTCTTTCTAATACCTGATTGTATTTAAGTATGTCCATGTGAATGTGTGAGCATTCACTGAAAATATTTTACCCTCATATTGCTAAGACTCCTTTCCTCCAACAAATTAACTTCAGAATTTGCCTGAATAACTTCACAGATTATATTCAGGGAACTTTGATTTAAACTCTTAGACTGAGCCAGCAATTCAAAAGTAATCTATGCAGTAGCAATGCTTCTCTTGCTGCCTGCTTACATTTACTTTTTCTATCACTTGTGCAGCTCTTTGCTATTCAGTGAAGCATGTTGAGCATGCTGAAGGTTAACCCCAGGAATAAATGTGTTGCTGAATAAAGGAGATGATCTGAACTGCTGCCAGAACTTTGTAATTTGCAAATCCACCCTTTACCTGTGGTACTGATTTTATCGTAGGATAGAACTAAAAATATCTCCCTCAGAAGGGAATATCCACTCTTTCATCTGCTCTAATGTAATTGCTTCAAGAACAAGTACTGCTCTCTGCAAGCTGATGACCATCCCATAGGTAATGAATTGATAGTGACTTCAATCCCTACTGGGCACTCAAGGCTTCCACATGAGTACCACAGAATATTCTAGTGGATACCCAGAGGGCACTATTCACTGGGCACTAAAAAGAAATTCTGAAATGGTTTGATCCTTTCTCTCCATATTTTTAGGCTGCTTGTGATGATTGTGCTCCTTTTGTGGACAAGTAGCATTTCTTGTCATAGGAGTTTAGATTTTTAACATGTTACTAAAAGGATAGAAAAGAAAACATGACTTCTAAGGCCAGGAGTTATTACCCGTCTATCACAACAAACTTATTAACATATTTCCATCCCCTGTGGAATGTGCTGTTCAGGTGATTTTTCTTTTTTTGCCTTGTGAAATAATTATTTTCATGAGTATGCAAGGTTTGGTCTGGAGCTCCTGAGGCCCCATTACAAAGTTCAGATGCCTTTTCACTCTAAATACCCATTTTGCCTATCAACATCTTGTATGCAGTTTGTCAGTTTTATTATTCATCAACCAAATTTGCATATGATATTAGTTTAGACATCCCACAACAAGAAGTCTCCTAGGATTCTCACATGAACGTGAAAGCAAATGTGATGCATCTGAGAGGATGCATTTTGAAGTGGTAAAGTCTAATTTTAATTACAGTGAGAGTGTATCCTGATATCTCTCCCCATTTGGACTTGATATGTATTTATAAAATGTGAAATAAAGGTTTAAATTAGGCACATAGGTCTCCACCTTTCCAAAAAGGTTAAATGTAGTTATTCCATGTGTGCTGACACCTCTATGAAGCAGGAATTTTCTTCCTTGTGCTCTGAAATAGTCTTAAATTATTTGATACGTGCTGGGAATTCTTTTCTGAAGTTGGAGCAAAACCAGATCTGTGTTGTTGACCCAGCAACATTTTAAGCAAGACAATGGAAAGAGCCCATCTTAGACTCCCTACAGGCAGCAGTCTGGGTCTTGAAGTTGTTTTCTCTGTGAGTAGTGAGATCAAAGATTATTCACGACCTTCCACAAAGAGCAGAAAGCAGTCTGTGTCTGGCAGCATCAATGTCAAACAGGCTCAAACTGAAGTTCAAAAGGTAAGATGGAACCCTATCTGTAATGTTTTGTGGTTTAAGTAGAAGAGGAATAAGCTGCAAAGTTGTGCTTCTCTTGCTTCTTCTGTAGGAAAGCAGGTGTAGGAAACCTGGGATACAATTCAGTGAGGAGTTTTAATTTGTCACAAATAGCAGAAAGAAAGGGCTGAACATCTTTCTAACCTCTGCAGTTAGTGACCTCAAGGTTTATTTTACACTGTTATCATAGGTTCATGGGGAATTCTATTCTGTCCATGCCAGGTATATCTTTCTAGAGCTGCCTTTGTGATACTGGGTTTTGTTTGGTCCAGAATCCTTACTAACAAAGGAATAATGTAACAAATGCTTGGAATTTTTGTCCCTGCTGTTTACTAGATTAATTTTTTTATTGAGTCTCCAGACACATCTGTGTTTATAGTGTGGCTGCAATTCTCATATTTTTGTGGCTTCTGTTTTGCAAATAGGGTGACACTGGTAGCTCCTATGCAGTTTTCAAGTAATAATATTACCCTGTGTGCATTCCAGCAAGTCTGGCCAAGTGTATTTCCTCTGTGAGATCACAGACTACTGTGCACAGCTTTCACTTCCTCATTCAAATTGCTTTTATTTCTTTCATTGTCTCTCCTACTTTTAAAAAACTACTTTGTGAACTGTATTTAGCTTCTGAATTACGGATGATCACCACTGTTTTTTCATGTGTTTTTTTCTTGTGTTTACTGTCCCTTTTTTTCTGGTGCTGACAAAACTAAATATCAACTGCTGCAGACGTTGCTTCCTTCTGGAATGATTTTGAGTAGTGGCTGTCTCTTTACTGCCCTAGATGTATGGGCCAAAAGCTGACAGTTTTCAAAGATGCCTTTTTGTTTTTCCTGGATAAAAGCATTCTACCAGTATTAAATTGAAAAGCAAAAGTGTTTGATCCATGTTCTAATTTGTAAATCAATGAAATTTACATAATATTCTAGTTCTTGTGGTTATGGACAAAAACATTTGACTTCTGTTTTCTGATAGCCAGATACCTCTTTCTCTCTTGCTTAATTCACTTAAATGGTGTGTGTTGGAGGAGAAACAATGGCACATTGTCATTATTCAGGAGAATTCTTAACGTGTCATGCTTTCAATTTTGCAAAAATAATTTTAGTTTTTCATGTTTGTCTCTGAAAGCCCTTTGCATGAAAGCATTGTAAAGTGTCCTTGTTGTGTGAAGTTAAAAAAGGAATTACTTTCACCAACATTGGAAAAATACCATGGTTTTTGCAAGAGTTTAGGAGGTGCATAATATAGTGTTTAAGAACTGGCTGAAGATTTGAGATAAGGTGGATCAATTTACCATTCGAGTGTAGATTTCCTGTTTGGATGAGAGCTGCTTCTGCTTCATTTCCGTACTGCAATGTGTTTACAGTTACACAGGGTGCTGTGATTAATGTTTGCCAGGTGCTCTAATACTGCTGTGAAGGGAGACATCTAAATATTAGCAGTATCCAACAGAGTACCAGTGTGTCTGAGAAGCAGAGACTGATTGTAAAAATGTCCGATGACTGAGCATGAGTGCACAACAATTTCCCTGCAAAAGAAGCATCTTCACATTTGATAAGCTTATACCCCTCAAAAAGAAGATTTAATCATATTTAAAAGGATAATGACAACCGTGCTTATCTACATTGTCTCTGTCTTCAATTCCCAATCATCTCTTGGTTTGAGGATCCCCCAGGTTAATCTGCATATGGAAAAAAAGATACACCTCAATCTAGGTGAACACTGGCCATGAGACTTGAGCAAAAGGAGCCTATATCCTTCACTCATATCTATGCCCCTCTCACATCTGCTCTTTTATGTAGACACACCAGACCAAGTCCCCAGCTTACTGTAGAGCCTGGTGATAGTGGCCTCAGGTACATGTTGGGAGTCAAGGTCATTCACCTGCTCCTGTCTCAGGATCCTCTCTGTACAGAGACCAGTAGAGTGTAGGAGACCCTTTTGCCCACTTAGAATGTCATTGCTTTAGAACACAGGTTTGCTTAGGTTTGTTATGTGTTGTAGAAATTATCAGAGTCTATTTCTAATAGAGGAATGCAAATTTTCTACGTAAAATCTACCTTCTTGACCAGGAAATCATTAAAACTTTGAGGAAGAAAAATGGCCTATTAGTATGTGTTTAAATAAACCTCAAATGTTAAATTGATAACTCTGGCAATATCTGTGTCTCAGTAATTAGCCTAGAAAATATTCCTGTGACTGCTAGCTGTAGCAGAGATTTGCTAGATTAAATCTGAATTGTTAAAATGTCCTGGAAAATGGAGGGGGAAAAAGTCTGTTGTTTTAACATGCCCTTGGATGTATTTAGCAGCTTCTACTGTTGTGAATTGCTTCTAGAAGGCCAAATGACATGCCCAGGTATTTTCTTAAGAACTTTTTCAGTTTCCTGAGTCTGGCATTTTGAAGTAGCAATGCTCCATGCATTTAATTGGTCTCCCTTGTATATCTGGTAATTCTTTCCAAAAGTTTAAACTTCTTGTTTGCATTACCTCCCACTCTCAGTAACATGAGATGTATACCTGCAAATACTTTTATTTTTTAATTTTATCTCTGTTTTTACTCCATTCTTGCATGTTAAACTACTTGTGAAAGTCCAGAGCCAATCAGGCCATTTCTGCACCCTGGTGCTAGCTAATCTTGTGCTCTTTTGGCTGTGAAAATTTCATGTTTGGGCAGAATAACTTGGCAGAATTTTAAAGCATTTTGGCTGTGCTCATATTCAACTGTGGAAGTAATCTCCCACAGGCAGCATGGTTTTATGTCTGCCCTGGGACCTGGACCTATCAGCACCTGTTTATACCTATGGAAAAACTTGTTAAAGTCTGCACCATTCTTCACGGGCTCAGTGTTAAATCCTGTGGTGTGGCAGTGCCCAAAGCTGCAGCTTTGAACAGGAGCTTCTCCCTGAAAATGCTTCTCAGGTTTGTTCTTAATGAATGTCTTCAAAGTTTAAGTTTGTCACTTTCTCAGTGAGCTCGTTTTGCTTATGAGTCTGCTGCTTAGCTCAGTAACATTAAACGCTCCTGTCAAAAGCTGATTGATTGCTGCTTTCCATGAAGCTGGATACAGGCCACCCAGTGGGTGATACTTCTGCATTTGGTGCACTTTTCCATGTTGCTCTATTTCTGGCTCCTTGATGATAATTTCTTGCTTCCTTGTCTACTTCACTAGGTCTGTGCAGAGCCACTGGAGCTATACAGATTAAACCCTCATTAGATTACCTCTCTTAATATTCCTCACCTCTGAATCCTCCTAAACTTTTTTTGTACTCTGCTTTCCCCAAGGTGGTTTTTTCTCCTTTTTATTTTACCCACAGTATTTTGCAAAATTATACAGTAGAGAAGAAATATGCTGCCAAGTGGAATGCAATGCTCTGTGGATGGCACAGACATCATGGGAACTGAGGGGTCTCATGTGCCTTTCTGCAAAACAGCAACAGCAGCAATCACGGATGTCCTGCAGCTTCTTCAAGCTTCTCTGGGGATATTTTATGAGCTTTCCATCTCAGAGGCTTTTTTCAAAGGTTTCTACCTTTTCTTTTACAATTATCTCTTAAACAATATGCCTGTATATGATAAAAAGGAGAATGAATCCTCTTTACCTCTCATGGAGCTGTTTATAAAAGAACAACTTTGTGCCTGTAGGGGAAAAGTTCCATCTGGATGGTGGGAGCAGTTAGAGATTGTTCATTTGCATGCTAGAAATCCGTTTCACTGGCTGTTTTGCTGTCCATCCTTATATTCTGGCAAGAGTAGGGGATTTATAAAGGTCCTGTCTCTGTGTGAAGAAGCTGGATGCCACATGGATATTGCTTTAAAAATATTTGTGAATACTTCAAATGAAAACTTAGATTCTATACCCTGAGTTCCAAAGGCCATGTCTGTTATTAGAAGGCCAGAGGAGGCTCCTGTCACTAGATGCAGTAAATTTAACAAATTTATTCAGACATTCATAAGAACAAAACTGCACCAGAAAGTTGTAAATTTGTGAGAACTCACTACAATGAGGGTGGAAGTGATGATGGGAAACTACATCTGAATGCAGTATTCTGTTTCTACTCCTTTAAATTGACTTGGCAAAGATATGTGATATTCACTATTAGGATAAAATTATGTGAAGCAGCTGCACTGACAGAAGATTAATTATCCTTTACACTGCTGACATTAACCCTACCTGTCATCAGGGCGATGGGAAGAGTTGCCTGCTCATCATGTCATTTTGTGAACACATTCACTACCACTATGTTATTTTAAATTATCATAAAACATGAGTGAAAATGGAGACTATCACTTGTGGTTTTCTATCAACACTTTATGATGATCAAATCTCTTAGATTTTTAAAACAGAGAGGGAAAATGCTAATAGTCATCAGTTATACTTTGGGGTTCCCACCGGTTATGTACACCTTTGATACCCTTGTGACTTACTGTGGTGAATCTGAGATTGTGTCATAAAAAAAATCCCCAAGACCAGAAGGCTAATTCTGCTTTCTATAGGAACAGAAATAACTGGTGTGCCTTAAAGGCAGTGGGATGTATCACTGGTTTCATTGAAAAGGCTACTCTAGCTTCATTGTCCTATTTATCTGTTAGTAATTATGATAAAATAAATCCTTACCCTCAGGGCTTGACTGCATTAACAGAAACCAGGAGCTGACCCAAGGTGAGGTGCAGAGCTGCCCAGTGGCTCTGTGGTCATGCACTCAGGTGAGATGAGTGTCTGGCACGCTCTGGCTGTGTTGTCTGGCTCCAGACCTCTGAGGAAAATGTGTGGGCTGTGGGAGCTCTGCTAGGGAAAGGTGTCATGCTGGCAGCCTGGGGGAGGAGAGTCCTGGGCTTCTGCCAGCCTGGTGACATAATATATTGAGGAATGTTACTCTGATTCTTCTCATGCTGTGGGGAGAGTCTCCAGGGCACAGCTCCAGATACAGGGAATGGGGAGGACAAAAAGGGCTCTCTAGGCTTTGTTGAGACCGCCATTACAGGACATGGTGTCTTTTCTTCCAAGAATTGAACACAAATTTCTAGAGGTTAACACACTGGAAGGGTGGGATTCTATCCAGAGGGACTTTAGGCTTGAGTGGTGGGTCTGTGCAAACTTCCTGGAGTTCAACAAGGCCCAGGGGAAGGTCTGGTGTGGAAGCACTCCCAAGTACAAATAGAGGCTGGGTAGAGCATGGATTGAGAGCAGCTCTGAGGAAGAACTTGAGAGTGTTGATTGATGAAAGTCAAGATGACCTGGCAATGTGCCCTTGCAGCCCAGAAAGCCAACAGCATCCTGGGCCTCATCAAAATCAGAATGACCAGCAGATCAAGGGAGGGGATTCTGCTGCTCTTGTCCTGGGAGCCCCAACCTAGAGTTCTGCATCCAGCTCTGGTGGGGAGAAGATGGGTGAGAAGGATGGGGACTGGTTAGAGGGGTTCCAGAGGAGGACCAGGAAGATGCTCAGGGGCTGGAGCAACTCTCCTATGAAGGCAGGCTGGGGGAGTTAAAATTGTCCAGCCTGGAGAAGATGAGGCTCTGGAGAGATCTTAGAGAACCTTCCTGTATCTAAGAGGGCTTCCAAGAAAGCTGGAGAGGGACTCTGTACAGCCTTGTAGTGATAGGACAAGGTCACATGAACTTAAGTTGACAGAGGGTAGATCTAGATTAGATATTAGCTGGAAATCCTTTACTGTGAGAATAGAGACACTGGCACAAGATAGCCAGAGAAGATGTCGGTGCTCCATGCCTGGAAGTGATCAAGGCCAGGTTGGGTGGGGCTTTGAACAGCTTGGTCTAGTGAAAGGTATCCCTTCCATTAGCAAGGGGCTTGGAAGTAGCTGATTTTTGAATCCCCTTCCAATCCAAACCATTTTATGAACTTTCTGTAATCCCATAGAATTCCCAGTAGGAAGTAGGAAAAAAATGGTAGTGCTTAGTATGACACTAACACGTATACTCTCTATATAAAAGTAATGCTAAATTTTCATCTCCTTTCAATTTTAACATGATTTTGGGGTGCTTTTCACTGTTAAATCTTCATGTGGGATGTTAGAAAAGTTATAGGCTTTCCAATTCACGTGCTGAAACTTCTCCCTGTAAAGAGAAGGAAAAATGTTAATGTTTGTAAAGAAATAACATTTTAAACTTCTAACAGGTTGGCATAGCCCATCCCCCAGTTTGCAAGTGAGCTAATTAGAATATGGAAACCATGAAGAGATATAAAGTGTTAACTTGATTAAATTGGAAATGGGGCTGCCCACCTGTTCATCTAAATATAAGTGACTCTGCAATATGACCTGACAGTCGTCAGAGGTGGGTAAAGCCAGCAGAAACTTCCACTGAGCCCTGGCTTGGGCTGGGCTCTCTGTCCATGAATGAGGGCAAGCCAAGGAAGGCAGAAGCCTGCAAGAATGTCTTGGCACTGCTTCCTGGCTCCCACAGTGACCTTAGATACATATCACTTTATGTAATATTTTTTTCAAATGTGTATAGTCAGCTCTAACAGCTTGTTGATCCCAGCTAAGCTCTTTGGCTTGGCTCTGCTGTCAAGTGTTCGTGTTTGCCCGGGTCTAGTAAGCTGTGTGGCTTGAAGCTATGGGAGCTTCCTAAATATTATGGAAATAAACTCAAAAGCTCCATTGTGATTGCTTGTTGAAACAGCTCTTAGTGCACCAAGGTTCCCTGGTGCTGAGGAGCTAAATGACTTTGACTTGGTGCAAAACCTTGCCAAGCAAATCTGCCTCCAGATCTTATCCAGTTGGAAGGAGGTGTCTTACAGAAGTTTCTTTAAACAACTTCACACCATCCTTCTCAATAGAATTGAATCTGCATAATCCATGTGAATCTTATGACTTGAACATTGAATCTCAATGCTTCTCCTCTTAGTGGGTGACAGTCACCATCCCAGTACTATTAATTAGCTCTTTATTTAAATGAGCCCTGACACTTCAAACTTCTGTGGATGGCAAATCTGCCAATTGCATCTCAAAGCAAAGCTTTGAAGTGCTCTTATTAATTCCACACATTCCTCTCAGCCACATCTACTGTGTTGCTGTCCTGCAGGTATCTTCCACTGCTCTTCTGCTTGTTCCCTAAAATTATTGGCTCATTTCCTCTTCTGCCTAACATGTGCATTTTCTGTAGGGCTACCAAGTGTTAAATATCTGTTTTTCTGAAGTAAAGTTATGTTCCTGCTGTAACTCTGCTTCACTGCAGTGATCCTCCCATGGTTGATCTTAAGCCCGTTAGGGTGCACTGGCCAGCAGCTTCTTTTTTGCATATGTGTTATTTCCTTTCCCAGGAGTACTAATTTGAAGAAGCAGCCCACCTTCTAATGATAATATAGAGCTTGACTGTTAGTTGCAATTTAATGGTGTCTTGACATTGAAAATCTGTCTTCACTCCAATTTTACACATTTTATTTATATACATCGTATACTGCATTTGTTGCTGAATTAAAAACTGTATTCCTAATGACTTCCATGGCAATTTTGAAATAGCTGTCTATATTGCATAAATAACAAGCTTTTCAGCTCAGAAGTGATTTACATCTTCCCAAGTTGCATGATTTCTTTGTTAGGCTTATTAAAAATTCTCAAAGGGCACTTTATTTTTACCCTCCCTTCCCTTTCCCTGCCATTGTATCTGTAATTCAGTGCTCTCAGAAGCCACAGGGGAATGGCAACCCTTCACAGGCAGTCAGGCTGACAATAAGTAATGCTGGTTCCAAGTCCTACCCCTGTACCTTTGCTACAATTGCACCTTGCCTCTGCTCTGCAGTATGTTGCTTGCTTGTTCCTGGACCTCTTCTAAATGAGAATTAAGGGCATAAAAATGAGTTGTGCAAGAACTCTCCTTTATAGTGATTTTATGCTGTGGGGAATTCTGTTAGAGATTAGCTTTTTGGCCCATGAAACTTATTTCAAATATATTTTAAGCTGAATTCCAGTTTCCTGAGGTAAATAAATACAACTTTCCAATTCTGTTCCGTCCACCTGCCAAAATCAGGGCTATAAGGGCAGCCAAAATCTATTATTGGTTTACACTGGTGTGAATCTTCTGACGTTAAAGATGGAATCTATGTAACTGAGAGTGGAATTTGGCTCATGGCCTTGGTATCTTACATGGCATGGGTGAAAGCATACAGTTCAGACCAGATATAACACAGGGGGCTGGTGGGGGGGAAGTGATGGAATAAAAAGGTACTAAAAAAGGCTGGATACAGGCATGTGAGCATAGGAGTTTGTGTAAATGCTCTGATTGCTTATTTCTCCTTTGTTTATAATAAACCTGCATAAACTTCTTATATTAAATAAAATAAATCTCTGTTTTTAGGTTTTGAGTTATCACTTCCTACCAGCAGGATAACAACATTTTTGGAAGTCTTTGACATCACGTGCATGAAAGCCAATATGTTAATATTTTTTCTGTAACATGGTGACTGTTTGGGTGTTAACTTTGCCAGTTTGTGCAGCATGAATCCCCACTTGTTAGTGGTAAGAACTGAGGTTCTGTTGTAATAGAGAATTATGAGAAGTAACTGTTGCTTTTTTTTTTCCTTGATGACTTCTGTTTCTGTTTCCTTTTTCCTATAACATCTTTAGATGCTGTCATCATCTTTTCAGTAGAATGTTTCTGTTCCACCAAGAAAATCTACTAGCTTTTTTAAAAGGTAATTTTAGATCATGTTAGAAGCTATGAGTTTGAAAAACTGAATTAAACAAAAATTTTAATAATGGTTTCTTAGAGAAAAAATACTTTGGCTATGGAAAGAAGACTTCAAAATAATAATACTGCTTATTTCTGGAGAAAATAGAAAATAATAGGAATGTTCACTTTATGATAATTTTAGAGCAATAAATTCAGGTTTTTGCTTGCACTGTTTTAAGTATGAAGCAACTCCATTGAACCAAAAGGAATTGAGATTTATATGCTGACAGTCTCTTTGCTGTTGTCTTTCTTTACACTGGTGATTTTGTCACAAACCTCAGCAGTTTCAAGTAATGTCCGTAGGAAGAGAGGGTTCTTCTAAACGTTGAGAATATAAGAGGGGATCCAGGACCGAGGTGGTTATCTGTGTGTTGGGTACTGTTTGTCAGAGCACCAGAGTTCTGTGATGGGCTGGAGAGTGATACCTAATGTAGTAACTGGAGCAGGTTCTTGGCCCAGTGGAGGAAGGGTTGCATTGTGCATGTGGAAGTCACTTGAAGTCTGTGGAGTTTTTTGTGTGTGTGACTTAAAACAATTTCTCTCATCCTCTTTGTCCAGCATTGAAGATTAGACAGTCTCAAGGTGTTAAAAATATGAATTATGATTTCACAGTTGGTGTCTTGGTGTGCTTAAATCTCAATGGATCAACTCATGCTTTTATTTTGGGCTTGAATTTTTGTTGCTTGGTATTTGAAAAGTAATTGCTTTCATTAATGTTTTTTCCTGAATCTTGTGCTGGTACAAAAATCTGTCTAAGTCTGAAATTCATTTCCTTACAAATCTTATTAGGGTCTTTCTGGATTTGTGGGTGTTTAGATCAAATTGTTAATGAATTTGCCTTAGAGCCTGTTGTACATTCCTTTGAGACTTCAGAATTTGGGGTTGTTATTAGATATTTCCTGTCTGGCTCTGAAAGAGGGAAGGAAACTGAAAACAGAAGGGTACTTCTGGAGGGAACAGCTGTCCTGATAGTCCCATGGGATTTCCTCTGAAAACCTGGCTGTCCAGACTCCGAGATGGGGGAGCATCCTCTGTCATCTGAGCCTGCCTAACAGCCATGGTGAATTGTGTTGGGAAACAGCAAAACGTGGATAGTTCTGCTAGGAATGAGGAAGAAAAAAAAAAGGCCAGGTCAGAGCACCAAAGCTGGCTTCAGCCCTGCTTTTCAATGGCTACTGTGCAAAGACTTTCTAAAGTTCTGCCTCCAGTCCCTAGTGTGTTATAGGAGATATGTGAGAAGAATTGCTTTTTCTGTTGGTTAGGGTGTGTGTGTTTTTTTTTTTTTTTCTTTCCCTGAACTTCTCTACAAATTTTATGCACTTCCCTAATCCTGTACTTTATGAGGAGAAAGTTTACACAGTAATGGATGCAAAGTTTCTGGACAGTCTGACAGCATTAAAGACTAAACTTTTGGAACCTTTATTTTAGTTCTTGATAGACATAAAAAATTAAAACACAACCAGAGTGACTTGTGCTTGTGTTATCCCTCTCCTTATCTGTGAAGCTCATGTCAAGACCTAACCATTCTGTAGTGTTACATAGCATACTTGGACTTTTTTCCTTGTGTTTTGTCATCAGCACGAGCTTTGTCTTTGAGTAGAGGGTATGAAATAAGGAGATATGAGCAATGATGTGCATTTGATCAGTATGTGCCAAATATCTTGCTATGGAGCAGGGTGACAGAATGGCTCTCATTGGCATGAGAAATCCAATTCTGGGGAAAGCTGATGTCTCTGCAGCTCAGAGCTCCAGCCCAGGGAAGGTGAGGGGCAGTGGCCAGTGGGGTAAGAAGGGGGTGTGGGAATGTGCTGGTCCCCAGGCTGTGGCTGTGGCACACAGCAGTGATTGATCTCTGGGGACTGGGGCTTGCTGAGGGCTGGCACTATTGAAAACTTACATGTTGCTTTAACTGGAAAAATATGACATCAAGACACTCCTACAGGAATGATTACTAGATAAACTTTACATTCACCCACTTACTGGCTTTGCAGAAAATTTGGTGTTCTGACAAAAACAATTGTTTCTGGAGAGGTGATCAGATTTAAAAGGCAAGCGAGGACATGGGATATCTTGTTTCAAAATCTACTGAATAATCATCACCCTATAACTTATTGTGGGAGTTTTGAAACCTGTGTTTATGGAGGAGATGAAGAGCAGCAGAGGTATGAAGTGTTGTGATTTTTTGAGTTGTCCATCTAGTATAGATTTTTAGTTTGATAGTCTGAAGTGATTTCTTTGGCATTAAGGCTCAACTTAAATACGGTGTAGTGTCTAGTAAATCACTTAAGACAATCAGGAGATTTATATAACCTCTTAGTTTATATAGGAGAAAGTGCAAAACAATTAAATACAACTGATTATATTCTGAAGGTACTGGTGTGTATTAAATGATGAGTAGGACAATATGGGAATCAGGAGAAATGAACTCCAAGTAGCCTGTGAGCTTAATGGAAAAACTGTGGGGCATGTGCAACACTACTCAAAGGTTTCCTTTGTTATGCATTGTATTGTAATGTATACCTGGTGCCAAGGAAACTGGTTGCTGCTGCCTCCATGGGATCAACTCCCAGCAAATAAATGGGCCCCTTCATTTTCCTTCTGTGGGGTTTTATGTATTTTTTTCTTCTAGCTCTCCATTCTCTCCTCTTGTTTTCCTTTTTTTATCTCAGCTGTTGAGATAAATAAGAACAGGAAGTATGCAGACAGAATATATCAAGCAGACATTAAACTCCTGGAATAACTGTTTACAGGGTCAGGCTCTGCTTTCATGTACAGCTCATACTCAGATATGAAATGCTAAATGGCTTTGTGTAAGAATCCTTCTATTGCTGCTAAAACCAGGGAAAGCTTTGCTATGTCTTTGGTTATAAAATTGTCTTCTCAACTTTCTGGTAAGTTTAGTAAAGTGTTCACCAGGTAATACAGCTGCCGGGAGAGCTCTCCTAAGCTTGTGAAGTTGATAATTTGTCTTCTAGAAAATTATTATGTCAAATGATAAAGTAAGCTCCATGTCACTGCTTGCAAAATTTGAATTGCTGCAAGCAAAGCATCTAGAAGAGCTGCTGAATAGGATGGTGCAAGACTTGGCACTGCTGGTTTTTGCAAGTTTTGCCTGGCTCTTTCATGACCTTACTTCCTATGACATGAATTTTGTCTTGTGCGGCTCCATTAGAAATATATAGGAAATTAAGTAGTGAGCAACGTTGTTTTAGCTGCCTTTAGGCTGCTGAGCCAGTAAGCAAAAAGAAGACTTTTTGACATAACCCCATCTTTAAAATAATGTCATATATTAAGGCATGTTTGTCTTGTTTTAGATGTAGGGATGAAGCAAGGAGGAAGAGAGACTGGATCTAAGCCTCTTCTCACAACCACATAACAACCACATAATCTGCATTCATTTGTTACTTTCTTTTAAAATAAGGGGACTATGCCACAGCCTTGGACAAAATGTCTGAGTACCTGTGTGGGTAAGGATTTAGTGAGAATAGTGTTTCATTTAATTCATCGTATAGAAGCAGTTACCACATGCAAAGAACTGTAACCCATGAGGGTAGTTCTGGTACTAGGCTTAAATCTCTTTTGCCAAAACAATCATCTTTTGAACAGGTATTTTTTCCTATATAATGGCTTGAGATAATAAAGCAATAAATCACAAGCATTTTTGAGTTGAAGAATTTACTGTTGAAAAAGGGGATGAGCTTTTTTTCTAATGGAAAAAGCTTTTTGGATATATTTTGCAGTTGAATTTGGGTTTGTTAGTTGAGATGAAAAACTTAGAGTGGCAAATTGAGATTTAAGTACCCAGGAGTTAAATATAATAAATGAATTATTCTTAAACAGATATACTTTAATTATTCATAAACTTTTCAACATGAATGCAATTGCATATAGATGAATTTGGACATTCAGTACAACTTGTCATTCAATATAAAAGATTATGCTGCTGGCAAGGTAACTTTTCCCTGCAGCTGGAATACTACAGTAAGGGTTTTTATTTGTTTGTGACATGAATTTTGACTGATTCGAGGGACCCAGTTTAGTGACTGAATTCTGAACCTCTTGGCACTCCATAGAGTCTAATCTGTAACAGCCCTTATGAACAAGACCAAGGTTAAGAATAGGAAGCTTTCTGACTTTTATGTTGTAGGTCAGTATCCTAAATATCTAGTTGGCTCAGGGGATTGTTAGTAAATTGCTTTCATCTGGAAGTGACCAGAGTGAATATTACTGAGCTTGATAGCATCTAAAATTTGTTGGCATGTGTGGAGTAAGTTTGGAAATCTCAGCTTTTTGTGGGCAGATGTGTGGTGCAGGAGCTGTTTTTACAACTGGCAGTTCTGTTGCCACTTGTGATGCACTGGGTGGATGAAAATAAGCATCCTGCTGGTCTCTGGATGTCATTCCTTGAGTCAGGCCTTAAAGACTCTTCAGTGAGGGAGTGGTGTAGGCTCCCCCTGTGTTGTACCCATTTGGGAATCTCCACCTCCAAGGCCCTGGTTAGGCCTATGGCACATGATCCCTAAGCCAGGGATTCCTTCCCTGATGGAGTATTCCAGCAAGGGAGTCATATGGATTCAGGAGATCAAATAATTAAAGAAAATTCCAGAGCTTTTGTGAGGTTTGGTATTTTTCAAAGGCAGCTGAGTTTGTTTGCTTCCTGGTACTGATGGTTGGCTGGCACCCCTCTTCTCTGGGAACAGCAGTAACATGAAGTAGACACTCCTGTGTCCATCAAAGACAGTAGCAGCGTCAATTAAGGCACTTTGTTTGTCAGCCTGCTAGTATTTTTAGGAAGCTGATGGAATTTGGCTTGTCATCTAATGCGTTGATCCTTTGCCAAATGCTAGGTCCCCTGACCAGCCGCCCAAGTCCCTCTACCAACTGTCACCCTGCCCTGCAGAAAGTGGGATGCCATGGAGTCGGCAACTCAGGGAAGGATTAACAGCCTCTGCCAGCATGCTCTAATTAAACAGCTACATAGACAACAGCTGGGAAAAATTCATCAATCACAGAATGTTTATTATTGGAATTTAAACACCTCATAACTAATGCATAGATTTGCATTGATTACCATCTCCTGGAAGGAACAAGTGGTGCCAGCTCCATGTGTCTGGGAATTTTGAATGTTTGTATCACTTGTACTGGTCACCCATCTGCCTCTGGTTTGTTAACCCTAGTTAAAGGGTTGATCAGCTTCTTTGCAGCTAGTCAAGGGTTGACATCTGTACAACGGTGAACACTACAAGGAATTCTAAATTCACTTTGTCATGTGATCTGTGGTGTATTTGTCAATATTCTAGGCACATGGATAGGACTCTTGATTTATTCACACTTGAGCAAATCAGTAGCAATGCAGCAAATATTAGATTAACTGCATAGACTTTTAACCACAATTAGTTCATAAACAAGTTCAGTGTGAGTTGTTCAGTTCTTTTCTCTGGGCATCATGCTAATGTGGCAGTAGTGCCAGTGGTGTGTGTCCTTCTGTAATATGAGGTGGCTATCTGGCAGTCAAACCACTGAAAGACTTGCTATATGAAACACTTTCTAAGCTTTTGAAGATGGTAATATAAAAATATGCTCATGTGCACTCACATTTATATATATTCAATGCCATAGATTTTTTTAATTAGGGCAGCATTTTTGCCTGATCCAGAAACAAACATTAAAATTTCTATCAATATTTACAAGGGCTTCAGTAATATGAGTATAGACAGAGTTCTGAAGCACTTGATCCTTATGCTCATGGCTACTACAAGGTCTGAGGTCTCACTTAAGCCCTTCAAACTTATGCTATTCTTCTAGAACCATTATATCCAAACTAAATAGAGCGAACTTTAATATTAGAGCTCTAGTACAATATCCTTTTTCAAGGCATGGAACTGAAGATGCAGAAAAGGGCAAGCAATAAGTTAGCTTCAAGTATCTCAACCTCATGGTCTTCAGTGCTCATGAAATGGTACTTACAGAATCATGTGTGTAACAAACTGCTAGTAATTGTTTTTCCCATCTAAGAAAAAATAAAAACATTGAAAATATTGAGTAGCACTGATAGAGTTTGAAAAAATATATTGGTGGGTAGGCTGACAAAAACCAGGTTACTTGTGAATGAGAATTTATTTCACCTACTGACTTCCTTGGCATTCATGAGGGAATTCAGGAAGTTGAGGAACCCTTCCTAAAATGGCCATGGGGAACAGCGTTCACTGACCATGTTGTTGTCTTTCTTTTGAAAGGTCCTTTGCTACCCTTTGAGTACAGCCCAGACCTTTGAGAAAATTCTGTTTACCGAGAAAAAGAAAAAAAAAGAATAATTCCAGTTGGTGTTTCAGAGATTCTGCTGTCAGATGCTCTTCTGCTTTCACAAAGGCTCAATCCTGACATGACTGACTTCAGTAAAGGTAAGATAATATACTTGTTGCTTTGTTGTTTCTTCTCATGAGAACAAACTGAATGTGTCTTTAGATTTGCCACAAAGTACTACTGGGATTGGCAGCAGCAAGACAAGGTAAAAAAATCCTCAAATGAGTGAAATGTTTATTGATGCATGATGTAAATGCTTCATGTAATTTGTGACAGCTGATGGGGATTGTAATCATAGCCAAGCTGAATTTCCACTTCCATGGACAGATGTGCTGGGACAATGTGCCCTGGGATTTAGGTGTACTGAGCCTTCCTTGCCTTGGATCAGGAGGGACTTGCTTGATTATGGGTGAGGCAGGTCTTCTAATATCTGTACTTAGATTTTGTGCTCAAACCATGGTAATTTATTTCCTTAAACTGCTCCATCACATGTTCACTTGTAGTAGAGGGTGCCAGTACTGAACCTGGTGCATGTAGCTCCAAAAACTCCATGTGTTTTAGTGGATGAGAGAGGTTTTAAAATGTGTCAGCCTTTACTGCACTGAAGGGTTTGACTTTAATGCCATACTTGCAATATTTCTTCTAATTAAGAAGAGTGAGGAATACTACTAATTCAGCAGTAAAGTTAATTAGTGCAGACTATAAATGTTTATTTGTTTTTTAATAGCAACAAATGCATTATAAATTACTCCCATGTTCATCTATTGTAAAATCCTGCTGTTAGAGTAATTTGTAACGTAGCTTTTTCTTACAATAGCTGTTGGCATTGCAAAAGCATGTATATGATTTTGGTGTTGATTATGGAATCACCATGTTAAGTGTTAAACCTGCTAAATTTTTAATTAGGACTTGCCATGTGAAAAAGAGTAAAATAAATTTTATGTATATTGGTAGATATTGAACTGCATAATGTAATCTTTATTTACAATCAGAAACCTGCTTTTGCAGGCATTTCAAATCTGAAATAAATATGTTTTTCTTAAACACAAATTCACTACATCTAAATTCTATGAACTTTATGATAATTCTTGGCTTTTGAAATAAGTGTGGAAGTAGAACTTCTAGTTGTATCTGTTAGATTGACTGGAATTTCACAGATGCTAATGAAAACTTGATAGCAAACTTTAATCTTTAATAATTTATAGGCTTTTGTAATATTTTTGGTAGCAAGTACTGTTTTTATAGCATTGTAGATGTACCTAATAGTTTCAAAGTGAATATTTGCCAACATTTGAATTAAAATATTGAAACCCTTTCATTTACCCCCTACTGCAGTTCTTACTTTCTGAAGTAGCACAACCCTGGAATGAAAAGATGTCTTGTAGTCCTGCTTCATTCAGGACAAACATTTTTTACTGCACTTAATCCCATCTGAAATGAGGGGAGCTTAAGAGATTCAGGTTTAAGAAATATGTAGTGAAGAAGAAAATGGTAAGGTCCAATTTCTGCTGTGAGGTGATTTCCTTAGACAAGTATCTTGTAGAGGAAAATTGAGAACTGAGAGCCAGTTTGGATTTCTAGAATGGGAACCTTCAGTAGGTGTGGAAGACAAAGTATTTGGAAAATGACTAAAAGAGGGCTGGTTTGGAGGAATGGAGATGTTATGGGCAGAAAAGTTTGTACATACCTAGAAGAGGTTATTCATACCTAATTCAGCCAACACTAGAAAACTGAGAATTTGCCATCTCCTACTGTCTTTTTTCTTCCCTTTTGTTTTAAGTAAACTTTGCCCTTGGGTGTTATGAGAGAGAAATCTTGACTCTGAACATGTTAATCAATGCTATCATCTTTTCTGCAACTCCAGACTTTTCATAGTCTTTTCAGTCTTGATGCTGGTCAAGGTTTATTGAGCCACTTATATCGATTAAGGTTTTTCCAATTTTGCAACATCATCTCCAATGCAATGGATGTGGTGACCTAACCATCTTCTCAGTGTCATTTCTGACTCAAGAAGAGAAGCTTGGAAGATTTTGCAGCTGTTGATATGGCAGTTTCTGTGTTGGTGATGTTCCCATGGAGAACTAAATAGTGTATGGAAAACAGTGAACTCTTTCTTTTTGGGAAAGAGGAACAAAAACCTTATATGCACACTCAGATATCCTATTGGGTACACTGAAATATCACCATAAATGCTGAATAATATTTACTTGCACAGCACAAACTTAATTTCTGGGAAATTGTGACTTTGCTAAGAAAATCAGAGCATCTGCTGCACATTTTTCAGGAGATTCTCTGCATAAAGCATGTATTTTCTGAGGATTTCTGAGTAAGTGTTTTTTTCTTTAATAAGGGTGTTTCTAACACATGATTATTTTTGAACTTTAATCTTGGCTTCTGAATACACTATTTCTAACTTTGGTTTCTGCAATACTTCCCAGAAGGCAGTTACTTGGTTGCTGAGGAAATAGTGTCTTAGTGAGGTTCTCTTTTATTAGCCATCGCCTGCTTTATAATTTTCACAAAGATACTTCCAAATGTCTCATTAAAACAACAGATCCAAAAGAGTAGAAAGGTGGTGTCTGATCTAACCCTCAGTGAAAAACTCTGGACTGCACAGACTCATTATGAATTAATTCCAGCTGGTGTAGAATAATCTGTAAAGCTGTGGGTGATGTTTTCTTAGATTCAGAAGATTAGATGCAGATCTGACAAAGGCTAAGTTGCTTCCAGTTTTCTTGTATGTTAAAAAAAGAAAAAAATATCCCTGGAGTTTGAGCTGCATTTAGTTTGAATATTGATACTGGACTTGTGAAGGGGATTAAGGGAAGAGGAGCAGAACAGAGTGATAGGCAATTTTATCCTGGCTTTCAGACTCCTACCAAAGGCTGATTTCCTTTTCTCCAGCCTGAAATGAATATCTGAGTCCTTGGGAAAAGGGATTAATTTCATGAAGAAGAGAAAGTACTCAGTGATTTTAAGTTGGTGTGTGATAAAGAGGAAAGCTTGGAATAGTAGGTAAAGTTTGAGGTGGACTTTTAAAAATCAGTGTGCTATGAGCTTGCTTTGCTCTTCATCTGGTTAGCTCTGCACTTAGTCCTGTTTGCAATCACTTAAGAGTTTTTACTAATCAATGTGTTGATGGCAAAGTCAGTTTAATTTCTATATTCCAGACTGTTTGTGTTGCTGGGCCCTAAGACAACTCTTGCAGGAATGTTGTTGCTCTTCCTTGTCTTTCACGTAGAATGCTTGGCTCTCAAGTCTGCTCACCATTCACAGAATTAGAATGATGGCTAATAATCATCATGTGACACCTTGGAATAAAATGTGTGTATCCAGACATTTCTGTCCTCCATCTCTGTTAGATTTTGTTGCCTTTAGCTGTGATTCCCTTGAAACAGGTTGGTCATCAAAACTTATTCAATCTATTGTGAATTTTCTTGAAAAATTCCATTCTAAAATTTCAGTTTTATAAATTGAAAAGTTGAATTATTTGCTACACAAATTGCAAATGTGCTGTTTTAAATAATAGCATAATGTCATTACTCTGTGTTATTAACTGCCTTTAAGCTTAGAAAAACAGAAATTTGGCACAGGTGAGAATAATCATAAACCTATTGTTACTAAAATGCCTTAATACAATTTCAGAGGGGATTTCCCATTCATGTGTAGGTGTGGCTGCACCTTTCAAAAAAGGTAAAGTCAGCATTGAGAGCTGAAGTATTTTTAGCACTCTTATAAAGGGTAATATATTAGAAAAACATTGTGAGTGTGTGTGTCTATTGCTTTTTCGGGCTCACACATTGAAGCTCACACATTCAGGCTCAGACCCTCAGTGCAGCTGGTCTAAATACTCATTCTTTGCATGTACTGAAGGTCAGCATTGCTGTGAGTTAAAATGAAGGAATCATGTACTGCTCAGGCTGCAAATTCCAGAGACTGGGGATTTTCACCTATGGAAATGTTTATATTTTATTTCTGCTATAATTCTAAATGAAAAAACTCAAATATGTTCAAAAAATTGAGAACTGAATTAGTGAAGCCCTGCTGAGCTGGGGATGGTTGAACCCCTGGATGGCAAATGCAAAGCAAAGTACTATCTGCCTTCAGTGGTAAAAAGTTTTATCTCCTGTTTGAGAACTCTATACACATCCATCAAGTGGTCTGACAGGGAAATAAATTGGGTTACAGCACTGCCAGAAGTCCAGATTATGTTCCTGCTGAGCAGTAACAAATTGTGGTGAACTTCTTATAAAGTTTCTTTCTGTTTTTCACAAAATAATGCAGTATAGAGGCAGTCAATGGTCACAAGAGACACTGGGGAAACCTATGGAAAAGTTTGGTTTTCTTTAATAAGTAAAAGATATGAAATTATAGATGTGGCTTTCTTTTTCTATGGAACCACTTATGTTCTCTGCTCCTTTATAAGCACACTATATCTACCTAAGGTACGATTTGCTTTATTTGCTGCAAAATGAAAGAAAAAAATAAACTGGCCTCCTGATCATGAGATAATATACTTGGGCCCCAGTTGTGATGTGTCACCATTAGCTTCCAGTGAACATGGTAAGGGATGCAGATGATGCTGCTGGGGCTCATTAGGGAACTCTAGTTTTCATCCAGTAATAAAATAGAGTATTTTCCTTCCCCTCACATCATGCATGCATTTCAACTAGACAGAGTTCAGTAGGCTTTGGTATCTTGGATTTATTTTAAAAGGAGCTCTGTACACAGGTTCCAAGTGCTTTGAAATGCAGCTCTATTCAGATTTAGATCCTCAATGTATTGCTGACCTTCACTCGTATCATTCTATCCTGGGTCTGAATATTCTTCAACTTGAAGAGACTTCAGACTCATCTTTAATGCCAATGAGAAACACTGAATGTTTGAAAACAGGTCCAGGGTTGTTTTCAAGCTTGGTGAACTTCAGCCAGCCATTCTATTAAGGTGTTATTCTCTTCAACCAAATCTGAAAGAGAGAAAAGTTTCTGGAGTCAGATTTCTTTGCATCCTTATGCAAATCTTTGCATTCAGATGGAAACTTACCATCCTTTATATCTTTGCATGTATCTAGGTATAGACGAATAAAATCTTTACCATGTATGAGATCCTGGATATTTTAACAGAATGCAGAATGATTTTTTTTTTTCTGCTAATTCTTTGGCTTCTCTTTCAAACCAGTTGCATTCAACTATACAGCCTGGACTCTTCTTGAATAATATCCATGCTTTCTTAGACTCAAAAGAAAAATAAAAAAGGGAGAGAGATTTCCTTCCAATTGGATGTTCTTCTTACAGTGTAAGCACGAAGAGCCATTGGCCACCTAATATCTTGCTTATATGGAAGCTAAGCTACCTTTTAAAAAGAGATACAAATGAATGCAATAGAAAAATAAAGAAGCAAGTTTATTAGACAAGGAAGGCTGATGTTTAATGAAGTGTGGCATTCTGATCTGTTTTTAAAAGCCTTATTCCTCCTTGGTAAGCAATAGGGGTAAAATGTTTCTCTTATGGGCTTCTGCTTTACACATTGCATCCTTGCCTTGAGGGATTCGAAACCTAAATAAATCTTAAGTCACAAAAGATGTAAGTATGAGAAATCTCATCCTTTTTCTGGAATGGCTTGGGGGCTGATTGTTTATTTAACAAGCTGGTGTCCTGATTTTGCCACTGACACACTTCAACAAAAATCCCCTCACAGGCATTTGAAGTTGCAAAAAGGAAGAAAATTGAAGAGGAAGATGTGAGTCAATGCATAAAGCCACAAAGGTCTGCTGACCCTGAGGCATTTTCAATATTTACTAACTCTATCCAAAGTTGCAGCACTAGGATGGTCTGAAAGAGAGAGGAGTCAGTGATGTTCTGATATAATCAGACCAAATGAGATCTTCCTGTGAGTTGTTGGTTGCTTTTTATGTATGGGAGCTCACCTGGGAAGAGGGAAATCTATGGAAAGACCCAGAAGAGTCCTTGCAAAAATCCTAACAGATTAAAGTGAAATTTAACTAGTGCACTGGCTTTGTGCCAGCTCATTAAAGGTGAATGTGTTTTATCCTTAGATGTCAAGATTGTTGAGTGGCTGAATTTGGGAACTGGCTTTGTTCTCTTCACTGAAGCAGCTGGGAGTTGTTGCAAAAGGCAGGTGCAGATGTGAATGTAGCATCCCTACAAATCTGCACTTCCCAGAAGAGTGTGAAGTGCCTAAACCCAACTATGAGAGCCAGGGTCAATGTTGGTGTTTAGCTGCTGGATTGTGGTGGTTGTGATTTTTTTTTTNTTTGATTGTTTGGGTTTTGTAATTTTTTTGTAGGAAAAATACTTTTGAATGTTTTGAAACACTGATAGAAAACTATTTTCATAGCTGCAAGATTCTCTTCCCACTAACTGGGTTTTTTTGGATACAAAACTTTATTCCCTTTTGAATTTTTTTTTTCTAACTAGAGAGGCATTGGCTATTCATCAGGGAAGAGGGTTTTTTCACTTGACTACTTCCTTTCTCGTTCTTTTTTCCACTTTATACTGAGATGCAAGAAGAGGGTGTATGGTATGCTATGAATGGGGAAATGGGTGGGAAAACCCCTATTTATATCATTTGGAACCCAATAGGGAAGAATGAAAATAGTAGCTTTTCCAGTAATTTACATCACTATACAGTTGGATGGAAAGGGCAAAAAAGAAGGTAAAGGAATCCATTCTAATTTTTGTTATGACTTTCTTGAGCTGTTTCTACAGGACTAAACTGTCACATTTCCCCAGATGAGATTTCCTATGGTTGCTTCATTCCAAATCACAACAGACTCTTCAGCAAACACTGAGTTCCTGTTTTTGACATTGATAAAACTTTGATTCTGCTATTATAAACCTTCAAATGAGCAAAATTTTCTAATTTCTTTTCATGTACTTGAGATATTTATGGGTTTTAGGAACCACTGTTTCAATGGGATTTCACCTTGTGACCAGACAAATCATTGAAGTTTGTCAGTGACAGGGTTAGAAAACCTTCTGATCAAAAAGGAAATTGAGCATGATTCTGAAATGTGCAAGCAAATTATATTAGTAATTGATATGCATCTAATCTTAAATAGTTCATTCAACCCTTTTTACATTTTTAAAGAAATTATTTATTCATGGAAATACACATTTAAAGCATAGTTTAATACTAAGATTGATCAAGAAAGTGACATACATGTATATCCTAAGCAAAAAAACCCAGCATCCCAAATGCTTCTCAGTGGAAATCTTATTTATCCTTACTTACTCTACATGCAGAGAAGAATAGACTTGAAGTGGTTCAAGAAACTTAAGAGCAATTTGACTTTAATTTTTTTAGAAGAAATAGTAGTATCGTCTTTTTCCATTCAAGTAGTTTTGACTGGAAAATAAAATAGTTTGTATAATTTCAAATTATATAATTTTCTTTAGATAACTTATTAACTTTTTATGAAAAGCTTTTTCTGTAGTGTTTTTCGAGTTTGCTGAGGGAGTTGGGAGGGAGTCAAGCAGGAGAACAGGGTAGGCACCTGTTTTAATGAAAGCTTTCCAACCAATTCTGCTCTGTATGTACTCTTTTCTAGATTTGATTTTTTTTTCTAACTGAATAAAGGATTCTCCCTTATTATCTGCATTTGTAATTTCATTGTGTTTGACCTATTAAATACTGAATACAGCAAATCTTTAATTTTCAATACTAGGTGGCTAAAGATGAAAATGGGTCTCATAGAGTAACTGCAAAATGAGCTTTAAATTCTAATTAAAAATCATCTTATCAACACTACATTTCACATTGTGTAGTTATGGGTCTGATATTTTCTGAATTGGTTACGCCAGATTACTTTATAGTACATTGTGATTGAGAGGGAGCATGACTTTTTTTTGAACAATTTCTTTTGCACAGCAGGGTGGCTCAAATTAGTGTGACTGACATCCTCCTAATATGCTTACAAATCTTTGGAACAATTGATTTGAGACTTGAGCAGTTTTGTTCTGAGTGCATAACAGCACAGGGAAAGAAGTTGGATATGCAAACAAATTCACAGAGCTGTTTCTCTTAAATCCCAATCCAAGGTATCTAAGCATATGTGTAAACTTAGTTTATGAATATTGAAAAGTGGAAAAGTGGAAAAACTCAGGCCCAAAAGAAACTGTCACACCTCATAGGAACAAAAATGAAGCCAGGACTTTAGAAATTAGTAAGTTTACAAAATGCAGGTGCTTAAATGTTTGAGAGAAATACATAAGAGGTGAGGAGAAAAATATTGCCATGTTTGAAATTGTCACATTGAAATATGTAGGGTCTAGCATATGTAAAAAATCCCACTTAATGTCAAACATGCTTTCTCTGGACTAAAACCTGAAAATTTTCCTGGACTAATCTCTTAAAAAGGGTTTTCCTTAGCAATGTTGCTGTTAATCTCCAACATGTAATACCTTGTTTCCTGGAGCAGGGATTCCCTTGTATAGAATACCACTGCTATCCCCCTCCCCAGTGTCAGGCATTAATTAGCTTCCTTAATGTATTTTGTATAAAATTTTTGTTTAAAAATCTCTAATCACCTGTCCTTTGTGTCTGGCCAGTAGGGTAGTGCTACCATTATAAAAGAAAATTTGGAAAATAGTAGCAGTTTTCAAAGCATCAATCCAATAAATGGGTTGATAATCCTTGTTAGGAGTCATGTCCTTACTGCTGCTGAAGGTGCACCTCTGCTGTGAGCCAGCTCACCTCACAGCATGGTGAAGGATGTATATGGGATTAGGGCTGCAGAACAAGCTGTCCAGAGCTGTTAAACACTCATGTAAATGAGCATGTCTGAGCTCCAAAAACTGGAACTGTCTGTGAACTGTACAGCAATTTATACAATATCTTGCTTTTTAAGGATACTGTCAAAGGTAATAGAGACAAATTTTGAGTGGAAACATACACATGCATCCTATAAAATACCTGTGGTGTGGTCAGACTCAAATGTCTCAAAGCTCACTAAGCTTTGTATTTATCTGTCTGGAGGAGTGAGCATGGTGCTAATAACACCCAGGTTACAGGTTCAATCCCTCTATGGGCCATTCACTTAAAAATTGGGCTGATGATCCTTGTGGGTCCCTTCCAGCTTAGAATATTCTCTGATTCTGCTCTCACAGTTAATTCTTGATGCAGTGAAATTTATTCTAGACAATCATTAGACTTGCTTGACAGCATTTCTATAAGATCTTGCATTTTTCACTGGGTGTTTGTGTCTTAGAGATATCTTAGATCTTTTAAATTTAGTAATAGATCATCACTATGAAGAAGCAGCTTTTCATAGTTATTCAGGAAGTGTGTAGAGTGTTTGAAGATGTACTATTGTAGCTGAAACATTTTCTAGTGACACCATGAGTTTCTCTGAAGAAGTAATACTGAGTCTTGCACCTGACTTAGCAGATTAGGAATGCTTTTGCCTTGTCTCTCATGATATCAGTATGGCAGTGCTAAAGAAAGGTACAGTCCTTTTCTCTTAATCTCCTTGTCTTGCCTTTTTCTCCTGTGCCACAGATGCTGTCTGGTTGGAACTAATGTGGGTTGAAGGGGAAGTCATGCTAGCAGAGGTTTGTGAGTTGACCGAGCATGTGCCTGTCCTTTGTGGGGTTGTTTGGTCAGCTGAGAACAGAGGTCTGGAGTTCAGCTGGCATTTAGCACAGATGATGTCACCACCCCACAGGGTGCACTTACAGGGCAGGGCTCAAGAGCTCCTGCTGATCACATATTGATGTGTAGTTTGTTATGCCATGCATTAAGCTCATGCATTGTTACTGGTAGGCTTGCTAGTGATGTATTTTGCATCAGTAACTAGCCTGCATCTTGGTTTAAGTTACTGACATATATGTAAGGTGGTGAGTTTCCAAAAGCCTTAGAAATGGGTTTATGAATGCAGTTTTTGTGACATTCTTCTTTGATGTTCTCACCTGCTAATTTTCAGTTTTTACAAAACTAGAGGAAAAACTCTTCATGTGCCTGTGTGGTGCTGCCTGTGCTCCTCTAAGTGCTGCCAGCTTGTGCCAGAGGGTGCAATAACTACTATTGCTCCATAAGGACAGTCAGTAGTGATACCAACATCACTATAATGTGGTACCCACCCCACTGAGGCATTAAACCAGAACAGCCAAAGACCATCTCTTGCACTATGCATGTTCACATGGCTACAAGCAGTAGCTCAGTTGCTTTACTTTTTCCCTCAGTTGCTGTGTTTATAGACTCTTTCATTTTTAATATGCTCAGAAAACAACAATAATCAAAAGGTAAGGTAGATCTGCCAAACCCCAGTTTCTAGAAAGCGTGGTACACAAACTTCTGACCCAGCCCTGGAAATCCAAGGAGAGTAAAAATTGCAGTGCATGGGTTTATACTGGAAGGAGTTGAAGAGCATACCCCAATGCTACCTTGGAGACTATTACTACTTTGAAGGTCACAAATGTGTCACCTTAAAACTGGATCCCAGGAACAGCTGCAAACCTGCAGTTCCTCTGAACCTGAGCTCATGGGACTGTGGCATGTTTGTGGGATCCCTGGCAGTGGCTTGAGTGGGTGTGCACCTGTTTTCTGGATGTTGGGGGTTTGTTTCTTTTTGGTCTGCTTATGACTGGGACCTGTCTGTCCCCCCAGTACTCCTCAATTATTGGGGATCAATCTTTTGAGATTTAAGTGGTAAAAAATCCTGCTCTTTTACATTTATGGTTATTGCAGAGAGTGCATGTTTTTGGGCTGATTGCTATATAGAACTTGTACTGCTAGGTTTGGCATATCAATCTGCCATACTGACCCTTGAAGTCCTGCTCAGTTTTCATCTAGCCCTAGAGCCATTGCTTTTCATACCACCTGCACGTTATATACCTGCATGGTGTGGGGTCTGAGGAGTGCACTGGGCCTCTTTGAGCAGTGTTTCTGCAGCACACCTTGTGCTACAGGCAGCTAAATGGTTTTCTCTTAGTAAACAGCTGGGGGGTTAGTGTATGTCCATACTATGTTAGATATATTATATATATATTATTTTGCAAAAGCTAGAGCAGCCTAGCTGGCCACTAAAGGAAAACCAATCCAATCTTTCCAGTTTTACAAAAAAAAAAATAATCTTTTTTTTGAAGTGTGAAAAATTTGACATCTAATAAAATAATGCTGAATCATGTGAATACCTTGGAGTCTGTGAAGGATTGGAACTGGGATGCTGACAGATCTGAAGCTTATTTTAAAAGTTGGTAACAGTTCAAATCTCATCAGCTTCTGAGATTTCATCTGTTTCTTTGGGAGGGTGGGATAAATGTCTCTGGACATGATGCCAAGATTCAGTCTTTTGGAGGAAGACTTGGTTGAAAACTCCTTTCTTCTTCTGACCTGATCTCTTCTCAACCATTGTGATATTATACAAATTGGATTTCAGGGCTAGTGAGCTAAGGATTCTGCAGTGGTCAGCAGAAGTGTCTCTCCATCTGATTACCCTTGAGGTCAGAAGCATGTAATATATTCAGGGGGGTTTCTAATTGAACGAAACTCAGAATATGTGAGAGTTGTAGACAGCAGCTGGCCCCAGCAGAGACTAACAGATTTGCTGAGAACCTGCAAAGATCTTGGCAGGATGTCAACAAAGATACTGCAGGGTTGCTAGATGCCAGGAAAAAGAGATCTTTGGTTTGCAGCAAGGAAAATGGTATTTAGGGAGGATGGGATGTAATAAATTACAATAATAGCACTGCAAACAAGTCTCATCCAAAAGTATCAGAGAGTGAGTATAGCTGGAAAGCTGTGTACTCATTTTCATTGGTGAAGAGGCTGAAGTGGATGCAGGTGAAAAGATATGCCTTCTTAGAGTGGTGGAATATTATTATTAGAGTCAGGGAAAATAGTAGCTGGATTCTATTTTGGAATTGGTTTTTAAATTTAGTGAAGGATGGCAGGATCAGAAGCAGTGATGGAGAAAGGGATGTAACTGACTTAAAACAATGGGAAATAGGAAAATGAAATCTGGATGGATAAACTAGGGACATGTGGGAAGAAGATCACAGAAGAGTTTGCAAGGGACCTTACTGTCTTTCTGGGATGATAGGAAGCTGAATCTCTACAGCATCAGGAGTTCCTAGCTTGCAGTAACCAACTGTAACTTTAAGTTTACTCTACATTTACTTAGTGAATTGCTCTGGAAAAACACGTAGGTATTTCTTTGGAAAGATTTGTGAGCTCTAAATACTAATTTAAATATTGGCTGACCATTTACCTGATGGAGTGTAACAGTGCATGCCACCCCCACACCTGACCCTTAGATACTTAGAGAGGACTTCTAGGTCAGTCTGCAGGATTTTTTTTTTTGACCTGTTGTGCTAAGGTGTTGTCCATGCTTCTTCAGGAGGATTTTAGTAAAAAAAGTGCTTTCTAAAGAGCCTGCCCAGGATCAGTATCTTACTTGAAGCAAAATTCTGGCTTTTAAAAAGGCAGATTCACAAGGAGACAAAAGAAAACAGGTTCTCATCTAAATGCCACATTGAACAGAGGATAGCAGCTTTAGTGGGGAATGCCTACATGGGAAATTTCTCTTCTACAGAATAGGTTTTTCTCAGGGTTTCAGAAATTTGATTTATATTATTTCAGGGGGATTTCCTTTTCATTTACCTAGTAAAGCAATCCCTGTTACTTGTCGTTGTTCTTAGGACTTGATTTGGTGATTACCTCATCAGGTTAAAGTCTGTTACTGACAATCTGTCTTAACTAGAAGCCTTTGTTTTCCTGGCAGGATGCCAGCAGAGGGGAAAAAGCAGCTGTTCCTTGAAATGGGAATAATAAAAAAATGCCAACTGGTAAAATCCTCCTGACTTTTGCTGAACTGAAAAATGCCATTAACAGCTCTTGGAATTCCTTGGTTTCTTTCATCCTTGAGTTCCAAGAGAAATAATGTTGCAGGCAGGATACCATTGAAAAAATAGTGCAAGTGGTACTGGACTGAAATGTGTATACTAAAAATGCCAGATGCTGGGAGCTCAGGAGAAATACAAACCTCAGGCTAACAGTAAAATAGAAGGATGACAAACTATTCTTTACCTGTATATGAGTCTATTTCAAAGTAGGAGACAATGTGGGCTGATTTTAAAACTATTGAATGGACCAAATCCAACTTCCTACCATGCTATCAGCCTGCTCAGAAAATAGTGGCTCCAAATAGCAGTAGTTAGTTTTGTGATAGCTATCCAAGCTTTACAGAAACTTTCAACTACTTGTGCTTTCTTCCTTTAGCACAAGTACTAAACAGGCAATAATAGTCTCCATGTGAGCACTCTGATGTGGAAAAGAGAAAACTGGAAATCTCTGAACCCTTGGGGTAAACTTCTGGTTTTTAGGATCCTGTTAGAGCAGGGAGGCCATGGTAGCAGACGGGTCAGTGTGGCTTTGAAAGCTGTGGAGAGCTTTTGACAGCAGCTGCTGTGTGTCAGAAGTCTATAAATTGACTTCCTGCCACAGGAGGCCTCCAGCAAGTTCATCTGGAGAGTTACTGGGGGAAATCCTTGCCTTTATCTTACCAACAGAGTAAATCTATGCAGGACTGTGCCCGGGGCTGGGAAGGGGTTTGGGCTGGTCCAATCCTCATGCCAGCCAGCATGATATTGATGAATGAAGCTGCTCTGGGTTGGGAACCTCAGTGTTTTGTTGAGGGAGAGAAGGCACTCTCCTTTGAGTTGTATATACACACGTCTATCATATTATTTGATTTTAAAAGCTCTCAGATGAGAACACCCTTCTTTCATCATGTCTCAGAGAACATCCAACAATATATTTTCTTTCCCCACACCTCTTTCTTTGTCTTCAAGGCAGTTTTAAGCTAGCCCTTCTCTTCAGGGTGGATGCATGTTCCCTTTCCAATGTTCAATTCCCTTTACAATAATCCTTATCTAACAGTTTTGGAACTGTCTTTCTCCAATAGGATCTAATTTCCTTTAAAAATTGCACTCTCACTGAATCAATAATCCAACAAGAATCTCTGGCAAAGAATGGGTTTTGGTGTGGTAGGTGTCTCAAGAGTTAGTAGCTAATATCTTTGTTGGACCTCATTGTTTAATTGAAGTTTGATTCCTGAATTCAAGCTGCTTGCATTTCCTTTCTGTCCCTGAGGAATCAGCGTGTTTTCTGCCAAGCAGAGGTGAATAATCTCAAATAAATAATATATCTTTTTCTGTATTGCTAAAGATTTTCTTTACTCATTCAGCATACCAGATAAGCTTGAACTTCTTTAGGTTAGAAACAACCTGAATATGCTGTTTCATACCAAGAAGAGTAATTTTTTTGCATATCTGTGGTTTTCGAATACAGTCATGAATATTGAAATGAGGAAAAAATCCACAATGAGATATTTCGAAAGTTTATCCTGGCCTATATCCATTCTTGATTCCTTTGGTGTGCAGGATAAGGCCATGTTTATAGTGAAATGCAAAATGCAAAGAAAGCTAAAGGTTCAAAAGCCTGGAGATGTTTTGAGCCTTGTGGAAGCTGGTAAAGAGGAGAGAGTGTAACTTGATTTAGAAAAGCGAAGTGTAATGCCTGAGTTCTCAAAAGTGTGTTAGGCTTAGATTGTTAAAGCATAATAGATTCTGGAAATTGCATTTTAAACTGCATAAATGCAGTTTGGAAAGCATATTCAATAAAGCTTTCTGACCTTGTTGACTTTTGGGGTTGGAAGGGTGAGGCATAAAAAATAGCAAGCTGGGGCAGGGAAGGAAAGCAGGAGTTGCAGTAATTCCTAAACCATGCTCATTAATATTGTGATCAGTTTTGGTCACTACAATGTAAGAAAGATATAAAGCTCTTAGAGAGCATCCAAAGGAGGGAAATGAGGATGGGGAAGGGCCTTGAGAGAAAGCCATTTGGGGAGCAACTGAGGCCATTTGGTCTGTTCAGCCTGGAGAAGAGGAGGCTGAGGGGAGACCTCATTGCAGTAACAGCTTCCTCGTGAGGGCAAGAGGAGGGGCAGGCACTGATCTCCCCTCTGTGCGCCTCTCTAGCTTCTTTAACCTAAAGAAGTTCAGTGCCAGGACCCAAGAGAATGGCCTGAAGTTCTGTCAGGGTTTAGGCTGTATGTTTAGGCTGAATATTAAAATTCTTCACCCCAGATGGTGCTTGGGCACTGAACAAGTTCCCCAGGGAAGTGGTCATAGCACCAAGCCTGGCAGAGTCCAAGAAACACTTAGCCAATACTTTCAGGTTCATGGTGGGATTCTTGGGGTGTTTGCAGTGCTGGGAGTTGAGCTCTACCATTGTGGGTCCCTTCCAAGTCAGCATATTCTGTGATCCTGTAATTCAGGCACCCCTGGCATTAGCTGCTTACTGGAGCACTCTGTAAAACAGAGAAAACTGCTTCCCCAGAGTGAAAATCCCAGATATATATATACGGGTCCAAATACCCCAACTCATAGACACCAGATACGAATAGCACAGATTTTTGCCCTGTCTCAATGTTCTAGCACATGTGGCTGTGTGGGTAATGAGAACTATTGCAGTAAGAGAGTTCCACCCTGCAGAGGAAACTCACATACCTGGGTATGGGGTTTGTTCTGCCCTTTTCTGCTTAAGGCAGGGGGGTCCAAACACAGTCTGCCTCACTTGTCAGCAAGTCAGCCAGCAGTCAAATAACTCTGCTAAGGAAAAAACTCCCATGAAATTCTACCCCCATTTCAATTAGTTTCATTTCAGAGTACAGCAGAAGATGGGCAGAGCTTAATTATGAAACTCCTATGACTTGCTGTGGCAATTTGGTCTGTGAGACTTGTCTGTCTCTGCATGCATATTTTGGAGGGATAATATTGGGGAAGGGCCCTGAACCCATGAGGTAAACAGTGTGGGGTTCATACACAAGCTCTCTTAGAAATCCCTCGTGCCTTTCTGTAAATTACCTGATACATGCATCAGAGTGGTTTGTGCATATATAAATACAGAACACTCATAGGAAGTGTATGGATATCGTTTAGAAAGCACTGTTGAATTTTTGGCTTATGGAGGCACATTCTGTGGCCTGACAAGATTACTCCCGTTGGAGTAATAACTGGAAGTTTTGCTTATTTAGGGCCTGTTCCTGCTCCCTTTGAAGCCAATGGCATAATTCCCAGTAATGTTTAATGATGCTGGGTCAAATCTTTAAGGATGACAGAGTTTGATGTTAGAGGCCTCAGCCAGTGCTTACTGGAGTACACAGGGGTTTCCTCAGTTATTTCAGTGAGCAAATTGCCATTATTTAATGAAAATAATTATTTTAAAAACAACTTATGCAGAAATGGTGTTAGTGTTAAACTTCAAAAAGAAGAAAGTAAATTAAGAGACTTTATTCTGGCTGATACCACACACTTTTTACAACACTAAAGCATTCAATTCAAGTAAATTCCCAGAAGCTGGAACAGCTGTATCCAAAAGCAATGAACTTGTTAAATTGAAAAGGACATGTTGTGTTGCTGCCACATCTCTTGTGACTTCTGAATGTGCTTCACTACTCCTGTTGCAAGAACAGCCGTTCTCATGGTATCTCAGGCTTCAAGCTTCTGGTCTCAGCTGCTCTGACACCATATCATCTGTAGGGAAAGGGAGATGATGAAGAGAAATGTTGCAGCTGCTTGAGAAAAATGCTGGCTCTTGCTAATCAAAAAGGCCAGTACCATTCCAGGTATTAAAAAAAAAAAAAAAAAA
>WEIU01015186.1:952013-998637 GCA_013389925.1 Aegithalos caudatus
AAAAAAAAAAAAAAGATAAATAATTCCTTCCTCTTTCAGTGTGTTTTAAATACATATATTTGGTATTTCAGGCTTGTTAAGCTAGATCTTTAAAGGTTTGAAGTAAATATACAGCAGACTGAGTAGAAGCACAGAAAGCTGCTAGAGGGTGTTGGCATTTTCTCTTTCCTTGGTTCAACAGATCTATTGACCTAGAGGGTGTGCAGGAGGGTCCATCTGTTTTCCCACAGGTTTAAAAGGAAAGCATAGAAGAACATGGAATTTACTGTGTGTATTAATACTTGGATGCTGCTGATCTGCTGGCTTGCTTTAGCTGAAGGACAGAACACTTTTCCTGTCTTGTTTCCCTCAACTTAGATCTGCTCATGTGGGGTTACAATGGATCTAAGTACATGGAGCCATCTAAACCACCAGCCAGACTGCCACAGTACTTGGCTGGATGCTGTTGGGCCTTCTTAATGTACATGTCATCTCATCCATGTGATTTAAGCTTCTTTAGGTCTGTATATCTGCAGTACTTTTTATCACCCAGGGTGTCTGCTAACATTCCATAGAAGTCAGACCCAATGATCCATATGTCCTTCCCTTTTCAATGTCAGCATCAACACTTCAGAAGTTCCTATACTTTAAAGGCACATCCTGGAGCCCCAGCATTTGGTGCGGCCACCCTGTGTAGGGGAGGCACAAGATTCCACTTCAGATAATATGAAAAACACTGGGCTCTTGAAGTTAATGAACCAAATAAATGTGTTCCCATCTCTTTCATTACTGCCCTGAAGAGTCCTCTAGGCTTAGGACTGTAGGGTGAACTACCTTCAGGGTAATCCAGCACATTAAAGAAAATATAGCAACATGAAACCGATGTGGTTTTTAAGCCCTGTCACTGGAAATGGAGATTCTGGCTGTTAGCGTTACATTAAGGAGCTGTGTTTATGATTTATGATACTTCCTGCTCTTTTCCTTGTGTTTAGTCTCTCATGCAATTGCAAATTTTACAGCTGTTTGAATGATTGTCTTGCCTACTACAGAAGATGGCCATAAATTTTAATGAGTAACTGCACCAATTCAACAAGACCCAGGTGAATTTCTTTTTATACAATGCTTGCTGGAGTCCAGCTCAACAGCTTTTTGGTTGTGGTGTTCACAGACAGTGTGTGTGAAACCCAGGGAGCTCCAGGTAATCTGAATGCCTGGCTTTGGAAAGAGGTGAACTAGGGAGAGTTGCTGAGATCATCATTATTGCTGGGTTGTTCTGGGACTGAACTGTGTGTCCAACCCACCACCATCCTGCAGTGAGATGGTGGATCTTCTGGGAAATCTGCAAACCACTCCTGCAGCTCCTTATCTTCTTATCTCTGAGGCACTGCTATGTGTGTGTGGCCTTCAGCTGTGGGGTTTGCAGAGTTAGGGAGACCGGTTGCTATTTCAGACTCTACTTGGAAAATGATTAATTTCTTTTTCACATGTGTATTTGATAATAAATATGAAAGTGTGTTAATAGTGCAAGTATGTATATCCATAATGAGTGTGTTAGTATTTAGGTCTGTAGCAGAATCCCCATTAAGAAGTGGAGGAAATAGAGTATAGACATTATTGCAAGAGTGGCCACAAAAAATGTGTGGTGTGTATTTATAAAAGGAAGTTCTTTGTCCAGATGTCCCCCTGCACTCCTTAGGGAATGTTGCTGATTGCTCTCTGAAATTTATATTGCTTCAAATGAAATACATGATACACACCCTCTCCCCCCCCCCCCCCCCCNAGGCACTTAAACTGTACAACACTATCACTTAACTGCTCTTGTTTCATTATATTATAAATGAGCCATCACAGAAGCCTCTGGGGAGCTTCTGGTTGAACACTTCAATGTGAGAGAAATTTCTTGGTGTTGTTTATAAATTTATTTTGTAATTGTATCAAAGAAGAGAAAGCAAAAAAACTAATGTCACAACATTAGTCACAGGAATCCTCTCCAGAAATACAATAATACCTTCATCTGCACCAGTGATGGATGCTGAATTTTTATATAATTCTGAAAGTTCATAGTGTATGTCAATACTAATGGAGCTGATTTTCTTTGTGGCTTTTTGCTTGATTTTTGCCACCTTATACCTGTAAAATATTCCCAAGGAATGTAAGTTCTAATTTGTTAAGGCTTTATGCTCCCACTTTGCACTGGCGGGAATTGCTGTAAAGGGAAAGAAATGGCAAATCAAGCCAAACTGAAACATGAAGAGCTCCACATTTCCTAGGCATCAGACAAAAAAGCCAAAATATGTTAAATAAATATTGTAGCCTAGGATGCCAACATGACTGAGTCTCTCTTCTACTGATGCTTGTTGATGGTCAGATTTGTGGGCAGGAACAAATCAGAGAATTGTTTTCACCTCCCTCTGACCTAGGGCTGCCCAAAGACATTGCAAGCAGGAGATGCCCTGGAGTTGTTAACTCAAGGTAGCTTGCAGGAAACAATTCCCTGAGCTCAAAGACTCCTTCATAACTTTGTAAAATTTTCATCTTGTTCTTTGGAACCCCTTAGAAACACTCTGCCTGCCATACAGCAAAATAGAAGTGTTACCTGTAAATTTAAAGCCTTCTAAAATACTATCTAATACCACATCAGAAGATCACTTCATATAGATTCACTCCTTATGTAATTGCAAAACCTGGAAAAAAGTTATTGAATCCTATATAGCACAGATATGGAATCTAAGTGGATCAAAAAAACCCATTTTTTACTTTATGTTGATTTTACAATTGGTCTCTTCATGGCAGTGTTCAATTCAAATATTTTGGCACCAAATGAGATTGAGTTTTAGGACAGGCCCAAACTGATGTGGAAAAGAGGAGTATGTTCTTGGTGCAAAATTTTCATTCAACAAGAGTGAAAAACCAGGAGGGATGGAAGTTTGAAATAGTCATTCCATGACAGTTATTAGTAGTTCAGTGAATTTTTCAATGGACAAAAATGCACAAGTGATTCTTCAAGGAATAAGTGAAATACAGATTTGCTGTTTGTTGAGAATTGCTCTTGTTTGTACTGTCATGCCTCTTTTGCAAAGTGGCCTGGTTTCAGCAGCTCTTCACAACACATATTTTAGTTTTTATTTGGTGGATGCTGGATTTCCTACTTCTTTCCCTTACATTAATGAAAAATAGTGTATCTCTCTCATCTGTTTCCAAAGAAGAGAGAACAGAAGTTAAATAAGAGCAGCCTCAAACTTCCTATCAGCAGAGCTGTAATAGCAGCCATACTTCAGTCTGTGACTGTGTGTAAGAATTTATAAAGTTTTCCATAGGATAGCATTACAGAGACTGTGGTTTTCCTTTCTCTCAAAATATAAGCTAATGTTATTGTCTTGGACACAGAATTGCATCAATTAGAGATAAAGATTGATTTATTATTGTACTCTACTATAAAATTTTATAGACCAAAAAATGACTTAGACCAAGTAACAGGGAAGCAGATCCAATCTAAGCAAAAGGGAAAAATCAACTTCATGAAAACAACCCACCACATTTTTTTGTTGATTAATGAAATTCATAGCCTTTGACAGTTGCCCAGGAAATGCTGCAGAAATTTGCATCAGGCAAGTGCTAATTTAAAAGGAAAGAGCTCAAGCATCTACGTGGTATGGAGAGTAAAATCTGCAATATTTTCTCCATTCCTGCTACTAACTGGAATCTGAGGTTAATTCAGAAGGAACTGAGGCCTGAGAATCTTGCTGTTATTTTGATTTGTATCTGTCTTCTAAAACTTATGTATATCTTGTTTTCTTTGCACGTTTGTCTGTCTTCCAGCAGCAAAATATAGATGCAGGTGCACACAAATTTATACACAGGAGTTCTTGCCTTTCCCTTTCCAAAGGTACCTGTAACTTGCATTTTGCAAGTTTTTCAAAGTACTGTTGTTCAGGTTTTGTGTGTGAATGCATGTGAATCTTATATGCATGTTACAAAGCTAGTAACCAGCTTTAAGCTGTAAAGAAAATAGCTAAATCTTAACCAATTAACATTGGTTACAAAAGTTTATTGCATTTGTGTTATAATTAATGATGCATTTTACTTATTCCATGGTGTTTATTAAGAAATTTGTCAGGGAAATGGAGACCATTCTTATTCAAAAAAGAACACTGTCCCATTTATGAAAGCAGTCTGTTGTAATGGTTCTCCAGATGTGCCTGGACACTGCACAAGTCAAATGAATAGGCATCAGTATGCCTACTCATTTCTCATTTGCATACAGTTTGTAGTTATAAACAGTAACGTGATTATAAAAGTCTGCTGGAAAAAGTAATTTACTTTTTTCCTTATGATTTCTCTGTCTAAGGCTGAAGAACACCCCTGGGGAGTGTAAATTTACTCATCTAACAGTGGTTTTTTTTCCCCCAAGCACATTTCTCCCATATTAACATGGATTCTAATAACTGTAGCAGTTCACAGGACCTCAGTAGTGTGTTTTCATTGCTATTGGGAGTAGTAGAAAAATCCAGCAAACCTCAGGTTTTGGCTCCCTTTTGAGCACCATGGGCACAAACCAGTCACAGACAGGACTGAGAAACCTCTGTGGTGACATTGTTTCAGAGGCTTCTTATGTGAGCCGAATTCAGAAATTTAATTGGTTATGCAACCTATTACTGCAGCACTTCACATTGAGTGGCACTAAGTAATTACACTGTAAGTGCAGCACAACTGTTGTAATTTTTCATGCAGCTCTGTTACAAGATAACACGATAACACTGATGCTAATGCTAGCGTTGGGTTAGGCAGCTAAAGAGGGGATTACAACCCAGAAGTGCTAATAGCATGTTGTTAGGAAACAGGATGCCAAGGAGTCATTATAAATGAGAGTATAAGAATAAAATGAAAACTACAGTGGGAAGTCAGAAAAGATTTATTTAAGGCAAACTGCAGGCAGAGGGTGTTGTGATGTTTTTAGTGTATTTAATTCCTTGTTAAAGGGTATAGACTAAGAGGTCAAGAAATCATGATGATGTGAAAAGCAGTGGGAAGTGATGGGCTTTAGAGTAGTCACCTCATTTAATGACTGCAAGGTGTCTTCACATAATGCATCTGCTGGGTTTGTGGAGTGTTTCTTTGGCATACTTCCATAGATATTTTTCTGAAAAAGAGCAAATTGGTATTCTTAAAAATACCAGTGGTAATACCTGAGTTAACATGAAGAAGAAAAGGGCTCCAGATGGTGGTGACAGGGATGAGATAGCAGACTCTTGCACTTTTGTAACAACTGAGACAAAGGAGGTCAAAAAAGTGGTGTAGTTCTGCATGGACAAAGGGCCTCTGTGCCCACAGCACCGTGGCCTCTCCTTGGTAATTAAATTGGCTTCCTTGAAATGTTATACATACAAATGCCAGCATGCAGAGATCAGGATTTTCACAAGTACATTCCGAATGTGATAAGTTTCCTGCCACACTCTCATCGCAGTGACATACACACAAGTGTCAGCAAGCTTGCTTTATTCTGCACCCATATGTGGCAATGGGAACAGCACACGGATCTGAGGGGAGAGGACAGGCAGAGGGCTGAGGAGGCAGCGGGGGCTGCTCCCTGCAGAGCCCCCAGGCTGAGCCAGAGACACACAGGGCAGATAAGGACATGGGAGCCTTGAGGGCCTGAGACATCCACAGAGCACGGAGCCCCTTGGAGAGCAGTGCTTGTGCACGTGGCTGTTTGTGGCCAGAGATACTGCAGGGGAAGGATGAAGCCATACTTGTGGTCTAGCTCCTCTTGTATGCTGTTGACTGGACTACTGCTGCTTTTGCATGTCTTCCCTCCCTTCAGAATACAAAATAGTTCCATATTAAATATCTAGATCTCATCAATTAACTGTTGCTTCAAGTGTTTGCTGACTTTGTTGTGCTAACCACTTGCCTACATTTGAGGACTGAAAATAAGGACTGTGGTGTTAGTCACACATTCAAAAGAGTTTTGTGCACACCAGTATGTGCACATTAGACTGGCTGGTCCTTTTCTAGGTTAAACGATAAGAAATGTAATAGTACATATTGCCACACTTATACATATCAGCTTCTCATTTCAAATTTCTGCTTATGGGCAAAAAACCCTAAAAGGAACAAGCCATTTTAAAAACTAAACTGAGCTTATGAGAAGTTTTTTCCCCACAAATTATGATATGTGGGAGACAGAAAGCTCAAGTAAATTTTGGACTAATTATTGCATAGTAAATAATAGGTGTTTCAAATACAGAGCCATGAATAGCTTTTTATGAAAAAGCAAAACAAAAATTCTCTGATTAGAAAATAATTTTTCAAACACAACAGTGTACTCAATTTTTAGCTATTTTCCCTCCTGGAAGGACAAAAATAACATCTGGTTCCCATTCATTTACTCTGAAAAAATCAGGAATATGTGAGGGCTAGGTCTTGTAGCATGATTATTGTGATTTCTTACACCTCAGCTAAATCTTTAATGAGAGTTTTTTCTCTGAAATACTAATTAATTGTTTTAAATGAGTTCAATGTTAATATAAGTGTATCTGATTTCTTCTCAGCTTTTTTTTTCATGGCTATACCTCAGGGGTTTTCACCTTTCCGCTAATTCTGACAAGGTCTCTCTGCTCTTTCAGTGCCTAACATTTGGGCACAACCTCTCTATCCCCAGGAAACGCTCAGCCATTTGTCAGACATACCAAGGCAATGGACAAACACAGTGGTTTTCTTTTGAACCTGACCCTTTCCAAGTCGTGAGGCAATTATGACCCATTGCTTAATGCTGAATTCCAGAGTAAAGTATCATTTATTTGGCCTAAGGCCAAAAAACCCCTTCAGATTGGTTCCCATCTTGATCCGTGTGTCTGCATTTTTACATACTGCTCAAAAAGCATTGATGATTGCAGTTTTCTCTTCTGTATCTTTTTGTCAGAGCTGATGGCAAGAGTGGTATTTGAGATTGTTTAACACTCTATCATAGTTCTCTCTTACAGGTAGTGTATTAAATTATTAGGGTAAAAATTTTCATGCTGCATTTTTGCCATACATTGAGAAAAATAAAAGGGCATCAAGTCTGATTTCTAGGCAAAACCATTTGGGAAAGTACAACCTATAATTCTTTATTCTGGGATGTGGGGAGTCTGGGGAATCTTGGAACAACTTAGGAAGTTGTTCTTAAAAGTGATTCTCTGAGAAAAATCTCAGAGTTCTGGCATAAATGTATTCTTTACAAGTTAATAATGTGTGTGTAGGGTGTCCCTTTTCTGTATTGTATTTCAGCTGAAATATCTTTCTAATATTTACTCACTCTGGTAAAAGGAGTTTTCTCACTTTTTCTTCTACTGATATACTTTTGTGTTTCCAGGAGAACTCCAAGTCAGAGATGGTTCTGGGATCAGGGATTGCTTTTCTATTCTTTCAAGACATTGACCTAGGATGGATTTGATTTAAGCCAAGTATCAAAAAATTTTGTTTCAGAATTACTCAGTAGAAGCAGATGACTTCACCTAAGGTTGAGTGCTGCTCTAAGCATCACCCCAGGGCATCCAGGTGCTCTGCATGTTCTCCTTGTGATCACCTCTGCTGCCTGTGCAGATGTGGGATAAATCAGATAGAAAGATATTTTGTGGTGCAGTGATGATAAGAGATGAGGAGAATTTAGGACAAGGGTGAGACAACCTGGTTTTAGGGGCTGTGCAAGGCAGGAGAAAGCTGAGGCTGGATCATGAGGCAAGTTTCTTCTCATGAAGTGAGCCTGAGACTGCAAATAAGAACTAAGTGAGTGTGGGAGGTGAACTGGAAGAAAAGGACATGGTCAGCAAGACTGTGAATGGGGAATAAGTGAGAACAAACAAGGAGCTAGAGAGCTGGGATAGAGGTTTATAAGCTGAAAACAGAGGAGTGAGACAAGGCTGTGGATAAAGGGAGGAGTACCTGGGTGAAGAAGAAACCAGGAACTATGACAAGATACTGGGAGTCATCGTAGAAAAGTCATGTCTTGCAAGGTGGCATCCGTTGTTTGTGAAAGTTAAATTTGTTCTTCTTGTCAAAAAAGTGTTGAGATGGGTTGTCAAAGCACTTGATGTCTTCCCTGCAGTGCTGGTGAATAAAGACAGCCAATGTACTTTTTCTGTGGCCAGGCTCTCCCTGCACTGAGCTCAGTTTAGTGCTTCTGTGTTTCCATCCCCTGTCCTTTGGAACCATGTGATAGTTCCTATTGTTGCTTCTTCCATGAGAACTTGCTTCCTCAGGAAAATAATTTCAGGCATTTTCTTCCTTCTGGTAGATTGAATTTACAGATGTGACAAGTTTAACATATCTGTAATAAGTACTAGATTCATCCACTCTTCTGTAGCACTCAGTGACATTAGTTTAGCACTAGACAGTATTTCTCCTGAAGTTGTATTTTGAACCATCAGTATTTGCTAGGACTACTCTGCACAACAAAAAGGGAGATCACACCTCTGAGAGTTGAGGACCCAACTAAGTCTAAATTAACTCTAAATTTAGACTCAAAGCTTAAATTAATTGCTGAAAATAAGCCTGAGGTGACTCCTTTTGCATGAATGTGGACGTGAAGAAGGGTGGCACTGGTGGAGTGGCTGCAGTTTCAGGTCTGCATTCCAGCAGCAAAGGGCTCCTTAACTATAGGCACTGCTGAGGTTGCTGAGTTAGGCTAATCCCAACTGGATTGCATTGGGCCAGTGCTGTTAAGTCTTCCTGACGTGACAGATTGTGTTGTGTGGTGTGGGTTCACTGGTGGGAGTCTATGCAATTTCAGACAGCTTGGCACTACCCTCTCTTTCTGTGTATTAGCATATATTTAAGTATGCAGCCCAAATCCTGCTTTTAATGTCAGCTCAGTTTAGAGCAAGTTAACTGAGTAAATAAGAGCAGCTTTTTTTGTAACTGTCTTAGAATTTGGCTTCATAACGCTAACACTGTTTTCCTCCAAAGTACTTATTATATTAGAAAACACTTTAAGTATGTCAGCCAGCCCAAAGGCTGCAGCTGCAGTCTGATAATAAATACAAGCTAATGAACAGAATTTCACTATCTGTAGCACATCTTTTTATTCCAATGGAACATAAACACATATCAAATAGGGCATAGGATCTCATTTTCTACACCAAGTGCTCCAATTTATTGGCTTCCTGAGGAGCTAACAAAAATGTTCCAAGACCACAGGGAACTTCTGCTTTGGAAGCATCTTAGAAAACACTAATATGAGTAGTAGAAAACCCCAAAAAATTGATAAAATTGCTGTATAAGTGAATAAGTACCAGCATAATATCCTTTAGGGGAAGAGGTTTTAGTGTTCAACAATGAAGAACTGTTAATGGTATTTGGGATGTTGCCTTTAATGGAGAATGAGCATTTTACTTCTCGTAACAGGATACTTCTGAAAGCCAAGAGCACCTTTAGTGTTTCTGAAAGTCAGATGTCAGAAATAGAAAGTAAATAAATGTAGTTGCCAACAGCCAGGTTTAGTGACCTTTAATATTCCAGGTTTTAGAATAATTAGATTTATAATTGTTTTAGTCTTGGCTAATATTACTACATGGTTCAAAAATACTTGCACAACATGTCAACAATCCTTTCAGCAATAAAATAACATATTACAGTGAAAAGTAATTAAATCTGCCAAACTTGCTGAATAATACAATTAAAAATATCATATAGTGTTCCACCAGGTCTGATTGTCACCTGAATTTTGAGTTTGCAGTTTCAGTTTGTGTGTCTTTTTTGCTGTTGCAATTGTATGCCTGGCTTGATAATGCAGTGACAATCCAAGGCTTAAACTGTACATTCCCAAAGGACTCGAGCTGCTCTTCTCTGTGTAAAATATTAAGGAGAAAAAACATTTCCTATACTACATTCCACTCTTGGGAAAGTCTTCATGAAAGTTTTGCTGTCCTCCCCCTTCAACCAAAACCTTTGATGTGACACTGACACTGTGATTGAGGGTGTCTTTCAAACAGGGATGAGCTGCCAAGAATGAGCTGCGACTGAGCCCAAAGCTGCTCTGACTGTGGTTCTGGGATGGAGTTGTTGATTTGTGATAAGTAATCCTCTGAGGCCTCTGTGGCTCAGATGTGTATTTCTCTGCAGAATGCTAGAAAATTTGCTTGTGTTTCCTATGGGATATTGGAGGCTCAGCTGCAGTCTGACTTGTGACACACTGACCTCAGTTTCACTGGCTGCACTGATGCTTGCCAGGATCCCTGAAGAAGGAGCCTGCACTGACTCAGTGGGGCAGGGGATGTGCTGTTTCTCCTTGTGCCAGGCAGGTGAGCACAGAGTGGGCCAAAAAGCCTCTCAGCTTGCTACTGTGTCTCTGTCCTTGCTAAACCCTGGAGCTAGGAACCTGCAACGCATCTGAATCAGCTGAAAAGCTAAAATTGGAAGGCTTCCAAAGATCAACAGAAACATCCTATTCCTGCTTCCCCTTCTTCATCCCCCAAAGACTTTTCAGGTGTTATTTGAAGCAGAGGAGCTCATGAGCTCCTTGTCTCTCATTGCCTGCTCTTTGCCTCCTGCAGGTTGGCTCTTACAATTTCCCAGTGCGAGGGGATCCCTGCAGTTTCCTCCCCTGAAAATGGTGTTTGTGAGTGTTAAAGAATTGAATGGCAAACAGATATTATAGCAAACGGCTCTTGTATTTGACACGGTGTAATCCTGTGCACTGTTCAGAGCCCTTAATCTGTTGATAAAAGCCAAGAGAATCTCCACGTTTTTTCAGAAGTCCCAAAAGATGCGAGACCAAAAATGCATAACTGTTCTAGGAATGGGTATCAATGAAATAGAGCAGAGTGCCCAGAGATGTCATGGTCATTTCCCTCTCAGCACTCTTGAGTGTTGCTGATGCAGAGGGTGCTGCACCTTACCTGGCCTCTGTCTTCACCTTAGTCTGTGTGATCCAGAAATCGCCCAGAAAACAAAGAGCAGCTCTAAGTTCACTGCAAAGGAAATACTGTAGAGAGACCAATCAAAACAGCTTATACAAAAAGAAAGTATGGCCACTGCATTCCTTAACTATATCTCTGGTCTTAACAAAATCTCGTCTGCTGGTGCATACCAAAAAGAATTTGAGTCTCATTCATCACTTCCTATTTGTCTTAAAGTGAATGCTGTAGTTGGGATCTGATTACCATGGCACAAAACCCTTTTGTGTTATTTTGCAGTGACACAGTTTTGCACCAAGATTTTATGGATCCTGTTTTCCCAAGAGCAGCCTGTGGCAGCTGGGATTTCAAAAGCTTTAGGATGTTTTCCAGCACAAATGGTATGTTCCTCAGCAGCCCTGCAGCTCCCACAATCCAGGGAGCAGTGGTAGACCAGAGGCAGCTGTGGAAAAGCCCCTCCTCAGCTGAGGCAGCAGGGCATGCCCCGGTAGTGTGGAGAAGTAATGGAGCTAAATCCTCCAGGCTGCTTTCTCTTTTCCCAAAGTGGCTGAAGAAATGTTAGTAGTGTGTTTAGAAGATAGTTTTCACTATTTTTCTGTACATTTAACTTTTTGTAACTTTGTTATCGAACTGTTTACAGATCAGTTCTGTGAAATAAGTTCCCAGATTGCTGCTTACATTGGCTCTGTTCCCTGTCCATCATGTGTAGTGTATCATTGGTCATTTACTTGATAAAATTGTTTTACAAGAAGAATAATGATAGATTATAGGTTGGGGTTGGAAAGACCTTAAATATCATCTCATTCCACCCCCCTGCCATGGGCAGACACCTGTCACTACAGCAGGTTACATAGTGCCCCATCCAACCTGGCCCTGAACACTTCCAGGGATGGGGGCACCCACAGTTTCTGTGGGCAGCCTGTGCCAAGGTTCCACCACCTTCACAGTAAAGAATCTAATCTAAACTTACAATTTTTCAGTTTAAGTCCATTATCCCATATCCTCTCCTTGTGAAAAGTCCCACTCCAACATTTTTACACCCCCTTTATGTACTTTTGGGTGCTATAAGATGCCCCAGAGGCTCGTTTTCTCCAGCCTGAGCAACCCCAGCTGTCTCACCCTGTCTTTGTAGGAGAGGGGCTCCAGCCCTCTGAGCATTTCCATGGCCTCCTCTGGACTTGCTTCAGCAGGTGCACATCCCCCTTATGCCAGGGACCCCAGGGCTGGATGCAGTACTGAAGGTGAGGGCAGGCTGTGGGTGTGACTGCCCAGCCAATTCCTTACCTGCCACCAGTGATCCATCCACCAAATCTGTGTCTCCAGTTTAGGGATGAGGATGTGCAGAACAATGTCAAACACTCTGCACATGTCAGCTGCTCTTCCCTTACTCACCAACACCTAAATGAACACCGAGTAACAAACAGTGAATAGCCATAAGTGCTCTTATTTATGCATGAATTGTCTTTCCAGCATTCTAATATTAGCATTTGTATGAAGGAGAGTAATTCCCACCATATTGTGAAACAAAACTTCTGAACATTTTGCGTGTTGAATATGATGAGAATATTTAAACATCTGGTATTTGACTGAATATAAAGTAAAAGCACGCATTTTCTTTTATGATTTCATCAGAGAGAGCGCAGGGGATGATTTTCAAAGACACTGAATACAGAAGAACTAGCTGAGACTCAGAAGTTTTATGATGGGGAGCTGTGCTTGAGGAGACATGAATTCCAGTATGTTTTTGTACTGAATTGGAACAAAAAGTGACATTTCAAAATTTTCCACTCAAAGGAAAATTAGAAAACTTAAAGTTCAGAAAAATGGGAAAACATGGCTTAAGCTTTCTTAAATGAGAGAGGTGTAATAACTTCTGACTCCTGGCTATGCCATGCTTCCTTGGGGCACTCTGGGAAGCTCCCAACCTGTTGGAATGAGCTCAGGAAGCTCCCTGAAGTGCCAAAGTTGCTAAGGTTGGAGCCATGGTGGCTGTCAGGCTCCAAAATGAGTGGCAGGAAATCAGGAAGCCCTGAATATGTCAGCTGTGATTTGAGGGTTTCCAAGCAGTATCCTGCTGGTTTGCTCTGGCAGTTGTTGTGGCAAGGTTGTTGTCCAGTGCAGGATCTGGGAAGGGGGATTTGCAGCAGTGAATCAGGCTAAGTGGAAGGGAACACAGTTGTGCTTCCAACAGGAATCTGCCTGTCTTGGGAAGGTGTCACACCCTTTCTCTGAGATATTCATATATCACTATTCCTCATAAGCTGTTTCACCAAGAAATTCACCAAGTGCCTGTTGGAAAGAAAATGAGGTTTGGATACCAAATTGTTACAGTGTTTGGAAAATTTCACTTGAAGTTAGTAATGACTCCATTACAAATAATTTCAGGTAAGCAGTCTTCCCCTCCCTACCTGACAAGGAAGAGGAGCAATTTGGCTTGATTTGGTTTGTGGTTTTGCTTTGTAGATTATCTATTCTCACTCTCAATATAGCTATAAGCTTTAAGATATTATAGATTTTGCTTGTGAAACATGTGGAAAATGATTTAAAAAAAGCCATGCCAGTTTGCACCAATTTGGGGTCTGCTTACTCATTTATTAGGGGATAAATGCAGCCTTGTAAAGTGTTGGCAATGTTAAGGGGAAGCTAAAGGAAGCATGATAGGCAACATTTAGACAACCTGTAATCTAATTTTTTTTTTTTTTTTTTTAATGAATAGGGAAATTTATTTTATGCCATTGGGTGACGTTGGGAACAACTTGTGGGAAATGGTGTAATAAGTAGCAATCCAAGCTGCTGTATTGGAACAGGGAGAAGGTATTCATTATAGAAAAATAATAAGGGCATGTGAGGGTTAAGCTGAAGAATGTACCAGCACAGTTCAGTAAAAAAAAGAGTCTGGGAAGGCATGCAGGGAAAGCTACTACTGACAGTTATTTGTTTCTTTCAAGTATTTTACCTTGAAAACTGGAGCTATTTTTCATTTTTATTTTCTCATAAAATAGGCCAAACATTTAAGAGAAGGAGAGTTGGTGGACTTGTTGTTTTAATAATGAACATATGCCTGCATGTGTGTGATTTCTTTTTTATGCTTTATAATTGGCATAAACTCCTCATGTGACAAGTCTTCAACTTTAACTACTGAACTTGTGCAGACATCAAAAGTCATTGTGGAATTTCAGACCTTTGATGTTTGTTTTAACAGAAGAGCTGATGGCTGCTAAGGAGTAGCTACCAGGAACAAACAGATTTTCTAGGTCTTGTCACACACAACTTATTTTTTCCCCATTTCTGACATTTTTCAAAGTTGCACAAATGTTCACGGTGCCTAGTTGTATGTACTTCTTTTGTATCTGATGTTCATAATGAGAATTTGGCCTAGAAAAAAACAACCTGATATTAAAACCAGCCAGTCCCACCCCCTCAAAGATTTCACAATATTGTGTGGTGACTTTAATAGACATTTAGTCTATTTATTTTATGTCCTATTTTGCCGAAGTTGTATCTTTCTAACTCTGCAAGTTCTCATGGATGTGTATTTACTTGCTTTCACTAATATTAAACCCAAACCAAACAAACAACCCATATTTATTATCTGAAGTCTTGCAGACAGGTTTGGTCTCTCTTTTTCCTCCCATTGTATCTCAGTAATCCTGATTGCTATTTTACAAGCAGTTTCTATCACCTTAGAGCCTCCAATTTATGTGGCACACACAGCCCTGCAGTGTGCATGAACCATTCTTGAGTAGCACTGTTAGGAAAGAGGAGTTACAGACAGCAGTGGAGGTGAAATTACAAAAAAGGACGAAAAAAATAATGGGCAAAGAATGAGGGTGAGAGATAAAAGGAGAACAAAAGAGGCACAAAAAGGTAAAGATTGGGAAAGAAGGAACCAGAGGTACAGAACTGTGCTTTTTGTCCTTGCTTAGGCTGCTGTTTAAGTTGCTCTGGAAAACAGTGATGTATTGGGTGGATCTAGCTGCTTCTATGTAGCAGAGATTGCAACAGAAATTCTGCTCTGTTCAGACAACCATTTTGAGAAACAAAACAAAAGAATAAAAAGAAGGCTTCCTGATAGTATAGAATCTGCTTCATAGGATGACCTCCTTCCCCACTGTGGCTCTGGAGTGGGTTTGCTGGGAAAGGTCAGCCTAGCGCTGCACGGGAGCTGAAATCTGGGCTGTGCAGGAGCCTCCTGAGGCATGTCCAGCCCTCCTGTCAGAAAGCAGGCAGGATGCCTGTGGCCCTGTGCTGATCTGCTCTGTGCCTGCAGTCTGCTGACCCAGGCCATGAACTTTCCCTGCTCAGGACTGCAGGCATGTCTGCTCAGTTCCCTTTCCCTTACCTTTGCACAGGCAGGGATTGTTTCTGTCAAATACAGTGCTAAGCACCTTAGGAGATTTGTGTGCTTGTGCGTATTTAAGTAAGAGGATTAAAAACAATAGTTCAGTGTCTGGGACACTCCCAAAACAGTGTCCTTATTTGGCTTCTTGCTGAGGTGTGAATACTTTTTTCATGATGGAAAGTAATTTTCATCAGTGTTTCTAGGAGGTTTCAGGCTGAGACATGATTGTCAGACTTTTCTGAGTAAGGAATATGAGGACACATTCCTTCAGCTTATTAATATATGAGCACCATGCACACCCTGGTTCATTTCTGTAGCAAGTAGCCATCACTGCATAGCATCTTGCAGGCTTTGTTTTCCAAGGAGCATCTGTGATCTGCAGGATTCGGCTGACTGCTGGTATTTGTGTTTGGCTTTAACAGATCTATAAGTGTATGATCTGTCCTGTGTGTCCAGCAGCAGCTGCTGATCATCATTCCATCTGCAGAGACTCCTTAGCAGCACTTAATTGAGCTGATGGAAATTTTCTGCTAGACAGAGCCCTGACTTCATAGCTGTTCTGGTGATGTGTGTGTATCAGCAGTGTGATGGTATGAAGAGGTTCCCCTGCAACCAGCCCATCATTTCATGAAGAATTAATAAATGCAGAGATGTAGCTCTTCGTGAGAGACACAGAAACACATGAACAGCATTCACTTCACCAGTTTCAGATAAAATGGTTTATTTTTTGCTTATCTCAGCTCATCCCCCTGAGTATCATAGACCCATGAAGCCTACTGTCTGAATCCAAGTTATTCTCTGGAACAACAGACAGTATTTTCAATTGACTGTGCAATAAACTCAGCAATACAGATGTTTCAGACAAAATGTAGCTCCCTAAGGACAAAACTCCACAAAAGGATTAAAATAGGTCTGTAACCACCATGCAGGGGTTAGGAGCAGCTGCAAGTGGGGTTTTCCAGAGTTCAAAGAACCACCCTTGAACAGGTGGCCCACCCCAGCTAATACAACCCAGAGCAATGGATGTGGTCGTCTATAATAACCAGGTATCAATTGGGATTAGCCTTTCAGGGGAGCAAACCTTTAGCACAGATTGGAGCAAAGCTTTTGGGACCACAGCAAGGTACTTAGCCTCTCTGTCACAGAGCATGATGTCTCTAGCCTGAGTGGTGGGTGGAAATGCTTACACAGCAGCTTTAGGAAAAGGAGGTGGAAGAGACATAACATTTATAGCCTGTTGGTAAAGATTCCTGCCTGCCAGGGCAAATAGATGGGTGTGAATTCTTTTTGGGATAAGATGCAAATTGGCTCAGGTGGAATAAATGTAGTATAGTGGATAGGTCACTTCTGGTTTGTTTGGGACTATTTCACGAAGTCAGGGCCTAAGTTTCCACTGACTTCAAGGGCATGTATCCCTTTGAACACCAATTGAAGTTCCTAAACCACAAGATACAATGCTTCAAATTCCATGCTAGTTCCAGTGCACCAGGGAGGTGCGTAACTCTGTTTTCTGTCTGATGTTCAGAAGCATCTCTGACATCACTGTCCAGCTACACCACCACGTTGAGCTCACCAGAAACTTGTGTGGTGCTTGCACTTTGCCAGAAGTGAAATATCTGGTCATGTGCAAGGGCCCAGCTCACCTGCCTGCTGAAAATTCAGCAAACTGAAGGCTCTGCACAAACCACAGTGGATGTGTAATTCCTCCCCTGCAATCAGTTACCCCTGTAATTGCAGTGGGAAAGATGCATCCTCAGTGACATTTGTGAGGGGAAACAAGCAGCACAGCTGCTGTGAGCTCCAGAGGCAAGAGAGGAAAGTGGTGGTAAGGAGATCACCTGTTTAGTTTTCCGTGTAAATCTGTCCTGGATGGAGCCCTTGCCCTGTGTTGCAAACTGTGAAATTGGATCCCAAGAGGGTTCAAAGTGTGTTGGCTCAGCTGCTCTGCCCAGCAGGCTCAAACCTATTTTGGTACAGGGAGGCTGGGAATCAGCAGTCTCTTTCTTCCCCTCTTTTCAGAACTCTCCTGCTTCATACACCTTAGGTCAGAGAGAAATAATGACTCTTACTCTCCTCCGGATATTTTGTGTACCTAGATAGGAATACGGAGATCTGTTGTTCCAAAATCAATTTGAGCATTTTTTGCACAAAAATACAGAAAATTATTTGTAGAATACAAAAAATACCATTTAGACCATGAACTGAAATGTGGGATTCCACCAAAGCAGAGGCTGCTCACCCTAGTGTGCTCCTTCCCTCTTGAGCCACAGAGAGACTGTGAGATTGTGCTGATTTCCTTTTCCCAGGATAATATGACTTTGATCATCCACAATGATGCAAGTACTACCCCAGTCAGCTAAGTCATTATTTGTAAAATGTATCTAAAATAGGCTTTCCTTTTTATTGATTTTAAAGGGCAGAATTTGAGCTCCTGAACTTTGTTTTAATTTTTCACAATGAGTAATTAATACTTTTACCTGCTGTTCAGTTCTTTTATGGACTAAATAAACAGCTGGTTTAAATCATCACTATTCTGTTAAGCCTGGCAGAATGATGCCAGTGTAAACCATTGAACAACTTGGCCCCATTTGACTTCTTCAAATATTCAAAAAAATTTTATTACACTTGCTGAAAAGAAAATTAACAAGAGACATAGTGCATGTCCCATAATAAATCAGGTTCATAAACAAGTGAGATGTGGAGCAGAACAGAAAAATTGTCAGGAAACAGATTTTACTCCAAGCTGACAACTGCTAATATAGCAAACTGTAGAAAATATAATTACAAAAATATATATACCAGGTGTATGGATCCTTTAGCAAGCAGGAGACAGTACTCTTGATGGAATAGTATGAACATCTCATCACACAGCACAGGAAATCATTTAGATTTGCTAAGATCCTTTCTGCAGGAAAAGGTCACTAAAAGAAATGTACACATGCAGAATGTTACTGCAGCAGGAGTGATAAATTCTAGAACATTTCAGCTGCTAAAGACATTGCTTTGCTTATGGCAAGGCATTCCTTTCTAGACAGCCAAAGGCAGCAACAGCTGTACATGGCAAGAGGGGAAGCTTTTACTGTGGGGCACAATCCACTTTAGTACCCAGGCCATGAATGTCCATGGTCCCAGTCACTGCAGACCCATTGCACCATTATGTGCTTACTGTAACTGGCTTGTTTATTAAACATCCACTCTAAGTACAAATTAGACCTTGCTAAAACAGACTGAATACTTTCCAATTCCTGATGATTCATTTTTCACTCACTCCAAATCTCAAAAAGCTTGCAGCTTCCTTTGTAGATAGTGTTTATTTACTTTTAGCACAGTGTACAGTGAAGCCAGTAATCTGTGCTGCAGTTAATGGATCATGACAGGAAGGGTTTTCAGGGAGGTGGGATGCAGCTAATGATATCATAATCCTTTTTTTCTTAAGCACTTAGAGTTTTGAGTCTTGAAACTGTATTTGAGTGTGTAGAAGCAAATCAAGATTGAGGAGAAGTTATACACCTTTAATTTTAACATCAGCAAATGGATGGGACTTGTAAGTTGAATGCAACAGAAGGCATGTAGCTGTTGTAATTAAATAGTTAGAAAGCAATTTTCAGTACTGAAACAATGTATATCTAAAGTATGACAACCTTCATATTTATCACTCTCCATCCCTCATTCTTTCTACATGCAAGTAAATAAAGCTGACCTATCAGTGATATTACTGATGGAACTTTTCTTTGCTAGACAAACAAAGACTTAAAGTTGCTATGGAAATATACAAATCTCCCAGTTCATGCATTTATCAAAGGAGGATCATCAACATCACATAATAGTGATAGAGTGCACACTGTCTCCTACATACTTATCACAAGACTCTTAATGTTGAAGAGAAAAATGAGCTGCACTACTTCATTGATGTCGTGTCCATTGATCAGTGCCTGCATGACCAATTTCTCATTTTAATGGTGTTTAAGGTGAAAATCACACACCCCAAATATGCAGGTATTATTTCAGTGTGATATCATTTCAGAAGTGTGGTGATTTTGGAGCCCATGGCTTTCCAGAAAGCCAACTCATGACAGAATCAATCTCTAAGCTTTTTATATTTTTGCATGCTTCTTTTTATTAATGAACATTTCTTTGATTGAGTTTGATTTTATTCCCCATCTTCCTCCCTCTGTAAACACAGAAAAGGAGGCAGTAATTTGTTTTCTATGATAATTTGAGATGTAGCAGCTCATTGCATCAGCTGTTCTAGCACTGCTGTAGAAACTCCCAGTATCTTTAGTCTTTCTGCTTTCCAACTTTGGATCCCCTTTGATCTATAGAGGCTTCTGGGGCAAATGAGTGAGGTTAGACTGTAAACTGGTTCCCACATTTGTACATGTGGGTGCTGATGGACTAAAGATCAGCAAGGCTTTCTGTGTTTCTCTGTCATGGATACAAACATGTCATCATCCCTTGTCTTGGTTCCAGTTCCCAGATTTATTTCTGAATGGCTTTTGCATGAGCTTTTCTGTCACGTATTTCAGTTTTGCAGATTACCGGCACCATTGGAGCAAATCATCTGAGCACTGAATGTGTAAGCAAAACTGAGATACCCAACATTTGTATAAAGGCAAATACATAAAAAAAATTAAAATGAGCAAATCCCTAAGCAAAACTATTGAGTTGTTAGCCTTGAAGAAAAAAAAAAAAAGGCACTAATCTAAAATAGTTGTGAATTTGCAATGTAGGAATGGCAGCAATCCAGAAATATATTGGGATATTTTGATAGAGGAGTTTTTAGTGCTATAATTTCAAATATTTTCTTTGTTTCACAGTGCTGTGTTTTCATTGATGTTAGTGAAACTGGGAAGTTTCTGAGTTTCAGATGTGATCAGAACTCCAAGCCCCTGGTTTTGAGGTGAATATTCCTATGCCTGTGTTGGTAGGAATGAACATAAGAAGCCCGACACATAAATGGAGTGTGAATTTCAGAAGCAGGTGAATCAAGACATTTCTTTGTCATCTGATTTCCTAAGGAAATATGGCCTGCATGATTGTACTTGGTGGTTAATTTCAATTTCACAGAGATGAGTTACTCAAAACTTTTATAACTAATTTAACAACTAATAAATGGGAAGAGTATAAATAAAGGGTATCCCATAATCCTGTCCTGTGCATTTTCTACCAATGCAGAAGGCTACATGAGTTCTGAATTCAGACATTGTTTGGCATTGGTGTGTACATGGAAGGAGTACTTTATAAATGCCACAAATTGTGAAAAATCTGCCAGAGTTTCCATGAGCTTGATTTTAGTAATTCTGATGTCATGGTACTGTTTGCTTTTTCCCCTTGTCCCTCACCTGCAGAGAAAGTTTTCACTGAGTAGAGGATCAGTCTTAAAGTAGAGCCAGTCTGGCAAGAGAAGCCATCATGGTATAACTTGGTTCGTGTTCATCAGCTCAACAGGTGTGAGTGAGGATGATAAATGGCACACTGGCATGTAGCAGCTGACCAAATTTCTACCACATACAGGTCTTCTAACTATCATCCTTTCTTGCAGTCTGATCTGGGAGTAGGAATTCTTAACACAGTTGCTGGCCTCAGCTATAGGATTTTAGTTCTTATTTTTAAAATGCTATTGATCCATGGTGTCTGTAACAGTCACTGGGGCCATTGAAGAAGCCATGGAGCTATAGAATTGTTTATGTTGGAAAAGGCCTCTGAGATGATAGAGTCTACATGCACTGTTTGTGGATTTAGTGTATATTTCTTTTGATAAGGATTTCATGTTCTATACACTTTTTAGCCGAAGTGTTGTGTCTTCTTTTGCAGGCCAGTGATTGGCTTAGATACTGCTTGGCCAGACAGGTGATGATACAATTACTTATAATTAAAAGATAAGATCTAATTTCATTGTGCAACCCAGCTACTTGTCTTTTCTTAATTAATTGTCTTTTGGGGTAGACACACGATAAACTAATCAGTCTATTGTCACATGCCTGCTAATTTTGTAATTAATTATTGTTGCTAAAGTTGAATGAATAATTTCTAAAAAATAACTTGATGACTTTTGCTTTCCTTTTCTGCTCATTAATCCTGTACAAACATAATGATTTTCTGAAATTGGCTTGTTCTTTTACTGTTATTCATTGAGTTATTCTTCATGAGTACTCAACACACAGTTAATCACAACCTTTAAAGACTGAAATAAGTTGCATTTTGACCAAAACCAAATGAGCATGTTACTTATCAACCCCCATAGCAGTATGTTCTTTGCAGTCCTGGTTTTGACGTTGTGTGGTTTTTTTCAGGTTTGTTTTTTTTTTTTAATTGTTATAATCACTAATCTGACATTTACTTTGTATCAGTGTTGATCCAACATTTAATTATTGTTCTTTTTTTTTTAATTGGGAACATTCTTGCCTATTAACTTGTTTGGTAACACATCTAATGGTGTAAGGTAAATGAAGCAAGAACTGGAGGGGTTTGTTTTGGAAGGCTGTAAGATCTGCAGTTTTGCTGCTGGGTACCATTCCCTGTTAAACAGTTTGTGGAACTAGTCAATGCAAATCCAGCTCTGCTATATCCTGACATGAATGGCATCTTTGCACCCAACCAGTATTTCATTATTTCAGGGGTTTTTGTAGGCTGCCTCAGTACTACCTCCATTGTGGCAGTAATGGTGTGTTGTAGACATGTCCTTTTGTTTAGCTGTGCTTTTCCACTGTCAGTTCACCTCTCTTTAATTTCTGCTCTGCTTTCTTGGCAGAGTAAAATAACTGGTGAGCTGGGCTCCACTCAGGGCAGGTTTGCATTCTGTGTTTGACTTGGGCCTGAATCAATGTTTATGTCGCCATTTACCGACCATCCACACTGTTAAATAAACAGTGTCACTGACCTCAGCCTGGTCAGTGACACTGAGGTTTCTCTTCTGAGAAGCAAAGATCCAGCTTTCCTGGACTTGAGGTGTGCTCGGATGCTTTGATGCAATGTCAACATAGGAATCTGTACAAATAACAGAAAGCAGCAGCTGAGAGGTGGCACAGCCCAGCTCCTCGGTGCCTCTCAGCCCTTAGGCAGTGGAAGGAATGTGCTCCCTCTGCCCTGCCATGGGCCACAGGGCTGGGGGCTACCTCTTACTGCTCTGGAGCAGAGGAGGAGCACTCACACTCTTGGGCTCCAAACCCAGCTGAGAAGTGGGATAAGGAGTTTCCCTTTTCTGCCTCTGGGCTCTCAGTTGCCTTGTCTCAGCAGGAAGGCACGCTGCTTGTGTGCTAATTTGGACTCTGGCAGCAATCAGTCAGGAGACAGGCCAGGCCAAAGCCCCTGAGCTCAGGCTTCAGGCCAAATATACAATGTAGATGTGCCCTAAGAGATGGGAGTGAAACTGTGAGCCTGGATTTCACTGGCAGAACCCACAGAATCCTTCTAGTCCTTCCCTGTGTATGCAATAACTCATTTTGGACAAAGCTGCTTCTCTGTTGGACTGTGTGTGTCCTCCAGTGTGACATTTCTAGTGAGCCCCCAGCTCAACCCATGGGATCTGTTGCCATAGCTGTGTTTTGCTGCTGTTTGCCATTCCTAGCTAGATAACCTTCTGAGGTTCCCATTACTCCACACTCCCAGGGGGTGCCCAGAACCCAGCTCAATTGTTTCCCATCTTTTTTGGTACGTTCTTCCAGCCCCTGAGCTCTCCTGTTGCCTTGTCAGACAACACTCCACCTCAGCAGCTCCCTGAGGCTCTTCAGTTTCCAGGCTACCTATGGTATTTGTTTTTCTTGGTCTCCTCATTTCCAGGCAGGCAGGGCTATTATGGACTTGTCTCATGGAAAAGACCAAACTATTTGAATTTTTCTTATCTCTAATGAGCTTTTCAGGGGTGAAGTCAGATTGCTGTTTTAGGGCACAGAGGTTTTACAAGTGTCTTCAGCAACCATCCAGTGGCACCAAATGTGTTCACTACAGCATTTTACAGGGCAGAATTTATTTTGGAGAATGAAGTTTGTTTTCTGACAAAATGGCTGTTTTTTTCAGCAAGGTGGATCAAACACAGCTGCTTTGGATGTAGCTAGGAAAGACATGAAATGAGGAGCCTCTACTCCCTCCTGATGCAGAACCAAGTATCACGGGAACTCTGCATGAACTTTAGGGTAGGTTTGGATAAATGTGACAGGGATCTGAAAATTTTCTAGAAGGAAGACTGCAGGTGAAATCCTTGCTTACCTTTACTACAGAGACAAACTGGAGAGGCAGCAATCTCATGCTCTGAGCTGAGTTAGAGGGGAGGATTCACGCTATCCTTGGGAAGTGGGTGGTGGATTTGAGAACACCCAGGCAGGATTTCACTTTCCCTGAATAATTTTGTAGTTGTTCTGAGGTGAAATTTTATTCACAAATTTCTGTCTTTCAAGCCTACATTTCCTCCTGCCATGTATGATACACTTGAAATATGCTTACAGTATTCCATTATGGTTTTTATAATTAAAGGCTTTTCTTTTCTGTCTTTTTAAAGTAATCAGTGTTGCATGGGTCTGGAGTTCTTCTAACATCCACTTCAGGCTAGTGTATCACAATTCATTGCAATGAAGTCCAATCTGCTCTTCCCTAGACAGTTCATTTATTTTCTAATAGCATTTTCTTTGCATTAAGCTCCTTTTTGTCTTATGCCATTCCTTATAGTAACTTCTCTTTTGCCATTGGAGCTTGCACATGAATGGAGGCTGGATTTTCTAGAAGCATTTGTCTATTTGCCAGTTCTTTATTGGTCTCTTAGCTAATGTTAGTCCAGAGGCCAATGGCATCCTGGCCTGTAGCAGCCAAAGTGTGGCCAGTGGGGTCAGGGCAGTGATTGTCCCCCTGTCCTGGGCACTGGTGAGGCCACACCTCAAAACCTGTGTCCAGTTCAGGATCTCACAGCACAAGAAAGTCTTTGAGGTGCTGGGAAAGGGGTTGGGGAAGGGTCTGGAGCACAAGCCTGGTGAGAAGCAGCTGAGAGGAGTTCGGGGTATTTAGTCTGGAGAAAAGGAGGCTCAGGGGAGACCTCATTGCTCCCTACAGCTCCCTGAAATGAGGCTGTAGCCAGGTGGGAGTAGACTCTTCTCCCAGGTAACAAATGATAGAACAAGAGGACAATGGCCTTAGGTTGCACCAGGGGAGGTTTAGATTGGATATTAGTAAAATTTCTTCACTGAAATGTGATCAGGTGTCAGAACAGGCTGTCCATGGATGTGGTGCATGGGGATATGCTGTAGTGGTGGACTTGGCAGTGCTGGGTTAACAGATGGACTTGATCTTAATGTCTTTTCCAACCCAAAAGATTCTATGACTGTAATTTAGCTAAGTATTGCTAAACCAGAACCCTTTATATGTGTTCTTCATTTCTTTCTCTGTTATCACAGGAGCTTGCTTCTTCAATACTGTGAAATAAAGGCTCCCTTTAATAATAGGATAATAGGATAATCCCTTTAATAATAATGCCTTTAATAAAGGCACAGGGTGAGATGTTTCCTGCTATGTTTCTACCTCCAAGCTGTCCATGCTCTATCCTGTGCCTCCAATCAGTCCCTCTCTTGCTCCAGGGTCTTCCAGCCACTACTTGACACCTTGATGCTTTCCCTCAAAGATTCTCAGAATTTTTCATCACTTTGTACTGGACAGCAGCATGTAGGTTTTGAGTGGATTTGATGCTGTTTCATACCCTTCCATGGTTACAGCTTTTCCAAATGCAGTGATAGCTTCTGGGGCTAAATATTAGGAGTATTTTGCTTTATGAATAGCTGGTAGTAGTGACACTTCTCACAAGTAGCCCAGAGTAAATCAATAACCACCAGTCAGAATTGTCATTTAGGCCATTGTAAACCATTAGTCTTAATTTGCTTTAAAAAACTTTTTCTGAAACTCAGGTTTGGCTCTTTCCTTTTTGTTTTATGCTATAATATGATTTTCAAATACCTCAGTGGAAAGTTGCCTTAGACTTGAGCCAAATTACAATCTGGATAGAACACAAATGCCTGTTTACAGTTTGTAAATCAAGATAATGGATGCAGGATAGTATGGTGTCACATTTTAGAAATTTATTAATATTTATAGCCCACACCTATTTTGGTACTATTCATAAGTTTTATGGAATTACAGGATATTTCTGTTTGGTTTCTGGCCTGGAAATGTTTCTGAGCTGACTTGAAACATTTAATTTGTCATGAAATGTTTCATTCCATCTTCCTATTGCTTTGCCCTTTTAATTTTTTTTTTTTTTTTGTTAGAAAGGTCACTTGAAACAAAAAGCCTAAATGGTTTATTTTGTATTCCCTTTTTTACAGTTGGAAAAATTTGCTAAATTGAGTTCACATTTAAGAGCTATTTTTGCAGTATACTATTTGCCAAAATAACCACACCACTCATCTTGGAATAATCTTTCTGACATTGGTATCTATGAAAATTTTTAATGGAGGATTTGCCATATGCCCTTTACAATGAAAATAAGTGATACACTGTCTTAAAAAAACTCTCACAAGCCAGTAATACCCTGCCCTCTTTCTCCCCCCCACCCCAAAATCAACAAACAAAACCCCCAGGCTTCCATATGGTCTTTAATGTTTCAAATATTCAGGGACTACTATTGATACATGTATAATGAATTTTAAGTCTGCTCTGTGCTAGATGTTGATGAGCCTCAGAAACCTGACTGTGGCATGCTGACAAGCAAAACCTAGAGTGACTTTGTGGCACTTGGAGTAAAATTTGTCCTGTAAATAATGAACAACAAAAAGTTGTTTATATTGATGTGCTAAGCCCAGAGAAACTGCTATGGACTGTGTCAGCAATCCCATCTTTTCCTTATTATGAAAATAGCAATAAATGGAAGTGATTCAATGCAAACAAAAAACTCTGAGAGGGCTGAAGTAGGCCTGACTGAAATAAACAAAATGTGAAAGCTAGAATGTCATCATGCTGCAGGTTTGCTCCTGGACTAGAATTCAGGTGTTTCCTGCATGGTTGGGAAAGATTGCAATTCCTTCTTGGATGCAGGATGGGCTGAGCAGGAGGCACCATAGCTGCCTCCAGTGTGCTAGGCCTGGCTTTAGTCACATTTATCTGCAGTCTTCTGCTTCTTGATAATTTAGGTTTAGTCATCTAATTTCACATTTTAGGATTTCTTATGTGTCTGGTAACCCTCACCAAAGGATTTTCCTATTCATGATACATGGTATGCATAGACACAGTTTATAATAAAGGGGAAATGTTGGAGGACTGTATTAAAAACTCTGTACTTTGAAAAATGTGTTGAGTTACCATTTTTATCAAAAGCAGGTGTTTGTCTGGTGAGAAAGCCTCCATCCTATGGTGGTCACACAGGTTCTTCCTTGAAGGTGCAGGCTGGGATCCAGGTTTCCTTTAGGCAGCAGGAGTTTTTCAGTTGTCACCAGTCAGGGGATTGTGCCCTGGAGGTGGTTATGTGGATGTGACAAACTGCACCAAAGAGATCTCTGTGTTATAAACCAAGCTGAACGAGCACCCCTGCCCAAGGCAAAGAAACAGGGATGTGGTGTAGAGAGGGAATGGGTGGATTAATGGACACCAGGAAATTCATATTGAGACTTAGAAATAGCTCAGTGTGTGCCTCTCAAAATGTGGCAGCATCAGCTGGGTGTGGGTTGCACCTGGGTGATAATGTGTGTAGCTAAATCAGATTGTAGTGCTCAGCTTACACAGCCCTGTGACTTGAGCCAGGATTTGTTACTGAGCTTGAGCCCCACGACTTTGGGATTGTACCTGCCACCCCTAGGAACATGCACGCTGAAACTGAGTTGTTTTGTTTTCTGGAAGTGTATGGAAAATGTTTGTTTGGGTGTTGCCAAATGCTTGCTCCTTTCCCAGAGACCCAATTGCATACAGATACAGATGCACCTGCTCGCAAACACATTTCATAATACAGGCTGCAGAAAAAAATATTTTTCTATCACTGAAAGTGTTTGCTACCCTTTCACAGCTAGAAAGTTTAAGAAGGAATATGAAGTACCTGGAAAAACAAGCAATGGCTGAGAACTCAGTGATTTATCTGAAGCTGAAAATACTTCCATGCTAGTGTTCGTGTGGTACCACAGATATACAGGTGAACTTAAGTCCCTGGTGCTGATCAATAGCTGATTAAAAAGAATAGTTTCAAAATGATTTCACCCTCCCAGGGACAGAACTGGGACTGCCTTCATCTGTGCCTGAGATAAGTGTGGTGTAAACCAGGTATAACAGCTGAAGAGGAGAGTGCAGACAAGGGCAACTAAAGGCAGAGAATTAAAAAAGCAGTAGTTGCTTCTGGTCTATATGAGCTTTTCTTCATCAAAAGGCCTTGTCTAGAACATATTTTTACATATCTCTTTTAGACAAGGTGGCTTTTTTAGTTTGAAAGGTGTGCTTGTATTTCATGGTGTTTTAAAATAGCAATATTTTATTTGGAATCTGACTATTGAGTTACCTCTGGTAGAGCATCACTGGTTTTGTAGAGGTGTTCCATGTAAATCATTGTACCATGGATGCTATCAGAAGGACTTCCCTGAGTTTTTAGAAGCATAATGTGTAGTCTGGAGGTATTATCTTCTGGTTGATATGTTTTTGTTCACAGATAAGCATGTATATTTATATGCATATATTCATTAAGATATACAAACACATCTATGAACACATTTTTGCATGAAATGCAAGGTGGTAGCTTTTTGAAAAATGGTTCAGATGTAAGGTGTAGTTTTTCATTTAAGTGTTCCTGGATGAGTCTGTATAATTGGTTTGTACATATTTCTGAACTGGATAAAGCCTTTTGAGGTTTAACAAGCTAAATACTAAGGAGCAACAAGAGATGCACAGCCATGCTCTGTTGTATGTGATAGTGTTCTGTCTTTGTGTAAGAGGTTTCTCTATCAAATAACAGGATTAAAAAGATCTGGTATATCATCAGTTGTTCAGGATCATAGAGTTAATTGATTCTGAGCCATTTATCATGAAACTCAGTGGGAATAAGACTGAACCTGATGAGAAGCATGATGAGTGGTGTTTTGAAATCTGCACAGCTAATTTGCAAGGTCTGACTCTAAGCAAGTAATCTGATTTTCAGAGGTAAGTAGCAGTGTCAGTTCACAGGAAATGTAATGGGATCTTCAAATGAACTGGTACTTAACATATCTTTTACTTCAGTGACTAAACAGAGATGTGGGTGTTTAACAACAGCAGCCCTGAAGTTTGAAAATGATATGCAGTGTGTATCAGTTTGGCATTCACATATGTTTGCTGCCTGATGACATTACTGGGGTTATGAGGAAGACATCTGATAATCATCAAGATCTCTTAGTAATAGAGATAGTAAGGGATGTTAGCATTTTTAATATTCTTAAGTTGCTGTTTTGCTTGCCTGGAACTGCCCAGGCTGGCTCAGGAGTCACAACTTTCAATTTTGTGATCCATTTTCATTGTATGGGCTCTTCAGTGCATGTGCTTCTTCACCTAAAACCTGTTGGCTTGGGTGCTGTGTTGTGAGGTAGCAAATATGGATTTCTCCCTCCTTGGCTGATTCAAATGTCAAAAGTCAGTGGTAGAAAGAAAGTTCTGAATAAAGGAGGCATGGCTTCTTCCAAACGCAGAAGATTGTGTTTAAATAGGGCAACAATTTTCTTATAAGTTATCTGTAAGGACTGATGTTAGCACCCAAGGGCAAATCTTCAGTCCAGGGATCCTGGTAAAAGACAATTTTTCCCTTTATAGTCTAGAGTCAAGTGCATCAGCTTTTGAAAGAACAGTTGTATCCTAATTAGTACAGAGGGTTATTTTGTCATTTTCTCACTTCTTCCATGCACAGTTTAGGGATTGTAGGTGCCCTGTGCAGCAGACTTGATTAAATTTTGGACTAGGGTCTAAAAGGTAATGGGTGACAACTGACAGGGAGACATTGATTGTTACTGTCAGCTCTAGCCCTTCACATACACACCTTGACACATCATTATAGCTGCACTGCAGTCTCACAGACTTACGCCTCTGATGTAAAATATTAGGGGTTTTAGTAATATTTTAGCTATTTGCATCCATGCAAGGTAACTCTGTAAGCTGTAATTCATCATCCAGCTAACCTTTTTATACTTTGTTTTTTAGAGACACCCCTTGGTATTGTGAGTCTCCATAGGACAGGGTAGTGTGTGCTCACTTGGATAATGTAATTGAGAAATAAGGAGAAGCCTGAGCACAGATGGTGCTAGCGTGGTGTGGGAGTTCTGGCACAGGCTTTGTGCTGCAGCCACTCAGTGCCCTGGCGTGGGATCAGCACTTGAAGCTCGTGTCAGAGAGGCTGGCAAGTGATGAAGAAAAGGCCACAATGTGAGGAACAGATGCACCTCAGATCCAGATTCGGGGGGCAAGCCTTTTTACTGAGTTTGCTTAGAATCAAATGCTTTTGCAGCAGGTTTAATTGAGTTGCACCCCCAAATATCCATCCACCTACAGCACTCTGCACATGATTCGCAGAGCTCAGAAATACACAAGTTATCAATATGCAGTTTATCCTGCTCAGTCTAATTAGCTGAGGCTGTCTGAAGAGCATTTGCTCAGGGAAAAATGTTTGTCATGCTTGGGCTTCTAGGTTTGTTGTTAGAAATGTGACCATTAGGAAATAATGGGAATGGCAACTTAATCTCATTGCATTGTTGTAACTGAGTCTTTATCAAGTTTATTTGGAATCTGAAGGTCCCATGCTGGCTCTTTTCCTCACAATTTCTAGTCCATTATTCTGTTACTGATGCCCATTTAAAACATGATATAATCTTGAAAACACTAATACCTTCTAGTCTGCTGATTTTTTCTGTATGCAAAATGGACCCTGTGGAAGAGAAGTCTATGTGGTCTCTAAGGAAAGATTCTTCATTCTTCTTTCTATTTTATTTTTATTTGTTGCATTTCCTAATTAAACTGCTGTACATCTGGTTACGAAACTAGGGAAAGAAGAAGACCCACACAAAATCAGCCAATTCATTAAAGTAATAGAAGTTAGAATTATTAAGGACAAACTCCGTTTTTTACTAGATCTTTTAAGTTATTGTATTTCCAAGGGACTGGAGGAACTGGAAATAGTTAATCCAATTCCAGTCACAACCTTAACCACTTGGATTTGTAATACCTTTGTTGTGAGTCAAATGTAAGAATTTATCACTTTTAGAAGACATATTTTTCTCACCTCTGCAAAGAAAATTGGGTTCATATGCTGAAAACTTAAAATGTAAAATTATAAGTGTAGTCTAGCAGAACAGGAAAGAAATCCTATGTGGAATATCCAGCTTAGTCTTTACAGGTTTCACAAGAAACAAATTGCTGTTCTTGTTCAGGGAGGTTTCAGCACCTGATGCTGGGGGGAAAAAAATAATCCCTTCACAGTTAAACATATTGTAAATCTAGAGGAAATTTTAAAAAAAAATCTCTTCACTCTTAGCAGGATATTTTTGTTTTAGTTTTCAGAATTTACTCAAGCTCATATTCATAGCAATAATCTGTAGTCTTGTTGACAGGTCTGCCAGAAAATACCTTTATGGCACTGATAGAAGGAGAAGCGTATACTGCTTTGGTTTAAGAAAGATTGCTATTGCAAAAATCCTGACTTTACACTCCAGTGTTTTTGTCAGTTGTGTTTGAAGTGATGGGGTCTGGAGAGTAATGTTAACACGATTCAGAGAAAATTAATCGTTAGTCAGCGCTTGTCTCTCATGTACTTGGGGTCAGGGACTGCTCTAAACTAACTTTCTTCTTATTCAGTGATGCAGGAAGGAAGATTTAAAACCAGCAGGAGGGTAATAATAGTATGACAGGAAGGAAAAGGTCACCAGGAACAATATGAAAGCTGATTAATAGGATCATCCTCATAGGTGAATTAGAATTCTGCAAATGACTTTTCTATTTCTCATGCTTCCCCTACTTTATTTCTAGAACAATGCACCTGAACCAGGTGCATCTGAAAAACAAGCCTTAAAACCTGTAAGATTTTTTTCCCTTTGAATTTCCTTTGTATTTTTCTTTGAGCACTGCAGTGCACTAAAACAAACAGAGCTTCAAGCTGTGCATAGGTTGTGAAGAAGAAACAAACAAAATACCCTGACACCAAAAATCCCCCAATAACACCAAAACTCTCACGTCCATCAAAGTATCCTTGATCCAATGCGAGAAAAACTGCTCCTGTTGTTCAAAGGCCATGAAAAGTGGTTCTCAATATTAAGCAACAGCATTTCTTAGGTCATGCTGTTCATGATATGCTTGATCTCAGTTTAGTGAGGTTAGGATGAAGGTTTATCATAGTCAGTATGTCTTGGGGGGAGAATAAAATGCTAATAAGTAAACGGATAAAACCCATAAACCTGTGATGTAGTGTTGCTTCAAATAAAGTGTTTAGAGGGTTCTGAAGGTGGGATTTCTTTTCCTTACCTTTAACTATCTAAAAGCTGGTGTTCCAGGCTCTTTTTACACAAGGTTAAAACAGAAAAGCACCTACAAGATGCTTCTTCATTAAAGTTGCCTTCTTGAGGTGCAAGACCCCTGGCTTTAGAGGAACAGCTTGGATGCAGACATCCTCTGCAGGCTGGGCAATGGGAAAGCCTCCAGCTTTCTTCTCTGATCCCTACATTCTCCTGGCAGTGCAGAGCCACAGGTGCTCCCCAATACTTCCTGATGAACCTGCAATCTTGGCTGCACTTCCCATCAGTTTGCAGTGTGCTGTTCAGCCATAGCTTTTGATTTCACCTCTTCATGTACTGGGACAATGTATTGTGAATGTGACTTCAGCTGTAAACTGGAGGACTGAGATCACAGAGCACTTCTTTGGTATTTTAGTTCTTTTTTTGCTGATTGCCCTAAGGAAGTGAAGTATGCACTGGTTAGATATTTTGTTACACTGTTGATTTAAGTTTTCAGTTGATCTTTTTTCATGCCATGTTTGATTAATTGCCTTTTTTGTATTCGCTTTCTTCTGCTCCTTGACTGCTACTTCCAAAACAGGCTGAGAGTTGCAGTATTTCTACAGGTAGATACAGTGTCCACTGCAGGTACATCACCATGTGTGAGCACAGACTTACATGTTCAAATAGGGTTTTCAAACCTTTGTATTTTTTGTGGGCAAGTTGTACTTTAGACAGCAAAGTGAACATGAAGGCCAATATCACTTGGGCGGCATTAATATTTTGTCCAAATATTATTCAGAAATTGCCAGGGTGTAAGTCAAGTTTGGTGACATACACTTGATAGTTTTTTTTTTAGTAGTGCTATATAAGGAACTGCAGGTATAAAGATCCATTAAAATGCAAAGTTTGAGTAAGAATGTATTTTATCCAAGTAATTTTAGAAGTACTATAACCAGACCCTTGAGGAAAAGGCAAGGGAAGAAACTTAGTTCTTTCATGCTCTAATTCCATATTCTGACCTTCATACGCTGAAGTTTGGTTCTGACATGTCTTAATATTTATCCCATTCACTTGCTTACTTTGAGGCATATTAGGACTAGAAATTTGCATGAGATCTCGAGGTACATGTCCTGTGAAAAATCTCTCCTGCACTAGAAATATTTGCTATTTATGGCAACTGCCATCTGCCACTGTGCAGAGCTGAAGTGTCGATGATCTGAGGTTTCAAAAGGACGTTAACTTTTTTCTTGGTGGCAATAAATTAATTAGCCTTAGCAGAACAAATCAACTAATTAGATTTGTTTAGGTAACTTCTAGTTATTTAAGGAAAAACAGATGAAATCCACTACATGAAGATGATGCATTATATCAATGTGCAGATGTCTGTATTCATTAGGAGGTGGCACTTTTACTGTCAAAATAGTGAACAAGTTCCTGAACAGTTAATCCAGGATAACATTAATGATATGGTAGGAGGAAAAGACAACCACTCACCCAGACATTTCTCTTTAAATGGTGTAAAGAAAGAGATGAGGGGGGGTGGGGGGGATGAAATCTATTCCATGAACTGACCTTGGAGCAGGCCTGCTGCAGAACTCCTGTGTGGCTCACAGGGGCTTGGAATTGACACCAGAGCTGGAACCAGCATCAGAACATCCTTATCACTTATCCAGAGCCAGTCCCCATCTGGTTCACATCTTGTGACATGACCAAACAGGCAAGGTGTTGAGAACATGGCTGTGATGATTGGGTTGGTCCATCCTGTAGCTTTTCTGCATGGGGTGTCTCTGACTGCACTTGGAGTAAATCTTAACTCAAATCAATTAACTGCATTTAAACACAGCAAAATGGAAAACATAATCAGCATTGGCACAGAGATCACAGTGGCAGAAAACTGAGCATAAAGATATTTAATGAAATAATTTTTGAAAAATATATTGCTCTCATTTACAGCTTCATTTCCCTCTCCCTCTCTTTTATAACTTTTCACAGCTAATGATTTAATTTTAATTTTGAGATTTGCAGAATTTCCAGTTTTCTCTTTCCACACTTCAATGGAAAGTGCTTATTTTAAATGCATGTTAGAAGAGCTTGGTTCTGAGTTAGGTATTAATTATCTTTGGTGCTCTCCACCTCCTTGTAACAAGAGAGTAAGTCACCACGGCAGCTTGCCATGGAACGAGAGACAACAAGGAACTGCTTATAATCTAAAAGGCAGCACTGGCACAGGAACAAGTATATGGATTGATCATAAATGCATTTAGGCTGCAGATGAGAAAAAATATTTCTATGCATGTTTGAGCATTTTTATGGGGGAAGAAAATGTAATTGTCCTTAAACAGTAAATTTCAGTTTTTGTGAGAAGAACTGTAAGATATGGTGAGTGAAGACATCTGGAAGTGGTGACCCTTGGAAGGTTTTAGATCATCTCTGGGGAACAGGCATGCCTAAACCAACAAATGACACCTTTGTGTCAATACAAACTCACACCTCTCACTGTCCCCATTTTCCCAACCCACCTGCCTGAGACTGGAGCGAGATCTGTGGCAGTCTAGCTACCATGTCATAGCAAAGTGCACCATCTGTTAACCAGAGAAGAATTATCCTGGCTTCCTATAAAATACACATAGCAATTAACTGCTACTACCTTGATTTCCACTGGGAGCTCTGCATAAGCACAGGATGCCCCCAGGCAGTGGTGACTTCTGCTCTGCAGCTTGCAGGCCTTGAGAATGCACCTGCACACAATTCATCTGTGTGAGGAATGCTGCGTGGAGTTTTGGTCTGCATGGTAACTTTATGCATACAGAACTAAATATTTCAATCAGCTGTGATGCTCCTTTTTGCTTACCCCTTCCATCTGTGGTGGCTGACACGCACAGCGGCCCTTGATGTGACAGTTTCTCAAATACGTAACTCCAAGTTGATTATCAGACCCCAGAACTGTACCCAGCTCTGCAGGAAATAAATGGGTGTTATAAAAGTCAATAAGAATCTTACTTTGCTGATATACTAAGGAGAAGACTCTCAGGTGTAGCTGTAATGCCGAGGAAGATGTGAAGAAAGCATCTGGGAGGGGAAAAAAAAAGGTGTGGAAAAGGCCTCTAGAAATTAGGAGGAAGCATTCTGAGAATTGGCTCTTTGAACAGGAGGGTGCTGTAGGGAGTGGATACCTTGAATTGTGCCTGGTTTGTGGAGTTTGTTCGCCATGGAAAAGTAGCAGCACATCTAAGCTCTTTTGAGATAACTGGAAAATCTGAGTGTTCTAAATAGATTCCCAGCTAACAGCCTGATTTGTGACACTTGATCCAGAGAAGAATGGAAAGTTGTACATTAGGCTAGAAAGGATGTGGTGAGTGAGTGACTGTATATACTTTTAGGTGTGTAGATATGGAGTTTGTTAGGTGTGTGTTTGCTAAGGTTTGGTTCAGAAGTGTTAATAGACCTGTAACATACATAGAAACAGGAGACCCCCCCACCTGTGTTCTGAAATTAACTGTGTAATTGTCCCTTAGATTCAGAACCTGGACTGATTTTTTTTTTTTTTTTAAAGATTGGTTTTCAATTCATCAGAGGATTTTTACCCAGCTTGTTCTTATGACTTCTCATATCTTGGTGTAAAGTTAAAGCATGCAAGGATGTTGTGCACTTGGCCAGCTGGTAATATTGTATATGTAAAATTCTTTACTGGTATTTGGGCTGTTTTAGAGGGTGAAATTTCATCACCCATGCCTTTGCATTCAAAGCTACAAATAGCATAACTCTCATAGAAGGATCTGTGGAACTATTTTGAAAAACTGAAGGAAGACACAACGGTGTCCACTGATGTTCTGGAGAGAGGCAGAGGGTTGGCATTTTGGTTATCACTGAAATGCAATCTGTGTGCAGCACTAAGCAACCAGGAAAACTTCTTCTGCTGCAGAAAAGTCATGTATGGGAATATATTTTTACAAGAAAAGAGAGAGTTTTCTTAAGTACATTTCCTGATTGTTTTGGTTAGAAAAAAGTAAGGCTGTCAAATCCACAATCCTCTTTTCTGCTTCAGCATTAAAAATGGTGTGATACCTCTGGCAAACCCTGCAAGAGCTGGTGAAGAAAATCTTAATAGTTTTCCATTATGATTAGGACAGTAGTTTGCTGCCTATCCCTGCCCTTCAGTGATATTGAGAGCCTTGTGACAAGCCTGGATGTCCTATGTGAACTCATTCCTCTGATTAATAGTAAATGATTCTGTAACAACATTTCTCTGGAGGTGGTTGAGTAGTGGCAATATTGCACTTCCCTGAGCTTGCTCTCTTTTTCTTGAGGACTAGTTAAGGGATGTTTAACTATTGAACTATTTCTAAATGCTTAATTATCACATTCTTGCTAGGAGGAACAAACTATTGTCAGAGGCATTATTTTTTGATAGGGCAATGCACTCTGCATAAAGCATTCACTCCTTAGAATACAATGCAGACTAATTATGACCCCTTCCTCCTCCATGTAAATGCAATATAACCTAGGCTTTGTCTGAGCCTGTGCCAATCCTCTAGAATCAAGAGCACTCAGGATTTACTTGTGTTTGCAATTTTGTGTTGAGAAAACGTGCTGAACTTGTTACAAAAAGGGGGTTGCAGCTAAAATATTTTATAGTAAGTTGTACATTCCGGCTAATAATTCACATGGGTTGGATTGGACATTGGGTGTAACAAAGTTCCAGCAGGAAGGTCTGAGACTGCCCTGCCCTGGCACAAGGACAGGTCCTGTGAGGAGAGCCTTGTCCTGATGTGTCTATAGGATGGGGAAAGATGAAATTTTCAGTTCTCTTGCAGAACAGTTTTCTGTTTGTCATCTGGATCCTGCCTGAGCATATGGACTCTGAAGTCAAAAGTAGTGATACTGATAAATAAAAAAGGAACACAGTTTCAGCCATGTCAAAACTACAAGGCTTGGATTATGCATAGAGGCAGTTAGTGTTCACAAGAAAATTAGGTGCTTTCAGGATGAGGTAGTAGATGAGTAGAATATATTAGGTTCTGAAACTTGAACTGAATTTTTAGACTTAATAAAAGGTACATCCTTAATACTTGAGAATACTATTGTCTGGCTCATTACCTTTTTAGTCCCAAATCTGACTGCCTCCAGGAAAAGATTAAGGAGCAGTGCATGCATAGGGGTCTTACAAAAGACTTTGTTTTAGAATGAAAGTCTTGCATGCAGCTTGTCGTTGAGAAAATGCAATCTGTAGCCTGCTTCTACTGTTTTGAATGGACATGATGGGTTGTAATGATGTAGAAAAATATCTATCAATATTTTTACTTGGTGATTTATAATATTTATAACATTTTTAAGATGTTCTATGTGAAAGTTCTGACTCTTTAATCTGATTGGATGGACATTTCTTGGCCTAACAGGTTTCAGAGGAAAGGCAAAGCCATCCTGGTTTTTTCAACAGTGGGTGAACTTTTGGAAAATTGAATAAAGTTTGAAAAAAGAAAATCTGTCTAGTGTTTGGAACCACTGTTGCCTGTGGAATTGAAGCTAATAGCAGTAAAAAGCAATAATGAAAAAATCCACACCTTCAGTTCTTAAATGAAGTGTTTTCAAACTTGAAGTGCAAATGTTTTGATTGACCCAAACTAAATACTTCTGTTTGAGGATTGAATAGAAGAAATGAAAAGTGTTTCAGTTAAAAAGTTTGATCTTGTAACTTTATTGCACAATATCCTTAGGGGAACTTTCATGAAAACTCAAATCTTGGCTGATCTTAGAATTCAGTTTCTAATTCCTAATCTTTATGAAAATATAATCAGAGGAACACTTGATTTAATTAATTGTGGTGTGAAACTATAAATGTTACTAAAACTCAACACATTGGTTTTACCAAAACCTTTTGGTCAGCTCCACAAACTTCTCCTCTAGTTTAATGTCCCAAAGAATCCTGACAGAAAATATTCAGCAGCTACTGCTGCTTTGATGGTATCTTTATCTGTTGAAAATGTTGAGTGTTCTGCTTTGATATGAGATAAGGTTCTTAGCTCACTAAAAGTTAAGTGAAAGCTGTTCATCTCTACACTGCATTGTAGAATTTTTGTTCCTGGAACTTATTCAGGGAAAAAAAATTATTAAAAAATAATAATTAAATATAATAATAATTAATTAAAAATGGCTAAATATCAAGTCAACCAGAATGGTAAAGAAAGGCTCTGTGATCACCTCTTCAAAATCTGTTAAACAAGATCCCCAGTTAATTTAAAGTTTTGTATCTCCATGCAAGCTGATGGCCCAGTAGGGCAAGATGACTTTCATGGAAAAGGCCATGCTATACAGGGATGCACCTGATTGATTGTTTCCTGCTCATCGTTATCTGCAGTTATTTTTATTATCTTTCCATGGACCTAAAGATTCTTGCAAGTGTTAATGTATCCAACTGTACACTGAAATATATAGCTGAGAAAATTACTGCTACAATGCAGAAAACCAATCTGGGAAAGAAATAGTGCAGATGACTGGATTAAAACTATGTAGGATATGAACTGAAAGCTGGAAAAGTATGCAATTCTGACCATTGGTTTTGTATAATAATTGCAACATTTTCTTTCCCTAGCATCATTCATGAGAATAATTTATCTTGTAAATTTTTTAAAGTTTTCTACCCTTTTTTAATACAATAATTTCATATTATATGCATTTTTTCCTCTTTTTAGTCCTCTTCTATTCATTTGCATGATTTTTTAGGCCTTTTACTGCTGTTGTGAAATCTTTTCAAATATGTTAAGAATTCTTTAATTCTTTATCCTTTATCAACTTTTATGCACTGCTTCACTTGTCTCCAAGCTTCTCCAAGTTCTCTTCATTTAAATCTGTTGTCCAGTTCTAAGACTTGACAAAGTAAAGTGTATTTCTCTTTTTATGTGAGCACACGTCAATTATTAATGCTAATGGAAATTAGGTGTATGCTGAGACTAGAACTGACCTGGTGGAGACCATTATGAATATTAAAAGAAAAAGAGATATTTTGGCTGAAGAAAGATAAAGATACATCATCCTTTTCCCCTTCCTCTCCTGTTTTTACTTCCCCTAAGTAGTAACTTTTTCTTTTTGTGTAACTCAAGAAGTTCTGGAAACATTGACAATAAGAGAAAAAAGTGAAAAGGATAAATGAACAGAGTTTAACTTCTCCTCTCTATATATTTTTTTCCAAAAACAACATAAAAAAATCTAATAGTTTCATTTTTTTGGTACTAGTTGTCATTATATTTCTTGAACAACAACAGAAGGGGATAGAAGTATACACTAAGATTTCTCAGACTGGTTTGTTTTGAGTAACTTTTTTGTGTCCAGTAATTTCTTGGCTAAATAGCAATAGATTTCTTGGTAAATATGGACATTATTATCTTTTTACTGTTCACCAGTGATCAGTTTGGCTCCAAAGATTGCATATCTCATTTTTCAACAGCTAGAAATTCTTGGTCTGCTCTCAGATATCAAGCCATGTGTTTTAGTAGGCTGTAGAAGTTGTTTTGTCTCATTTCTTTGGTATCAGAATGGTTTCACTGAGATTTATTGGTAAATTTGCTTAATGCTGCATTATCAGCTATATTTTGAAACAAGGACTTTGTGTAATAAGATATTTTACATTTACACATGCAGACTCTTTTTATGGTTAAAATGTTCAAGTTTTTAGTGGTTAGGGGTATGTTCATTTGGTGTATATCTAAATCCTTTCCCTGTTTGTCCTGCAAAGTGCTGAGCATGTCCCCTTCAAAAATCAGGCCCACATCTCAAAAGGTGTGCTCATAGGAAGGTTAATGTTATGGTAACAGAAGAATAAAAAATAAAGTAGGATGCTTAGAGAATTGGCTTGAAAGCAGAAGAAATCTGGGACTCACATGTTGTTATCATTCAGAGTATGGTCCTGACTCTGAGGCAAAGTTCTTTCTTCCCCAAGACCCATCCTCAAGGTCATCTTGCCCTTCATCCCTCAGATTCAGCTGCCTGTATAAATGCCCTTGCCCTCCAAAAGGCAGTGAGAGCAGAGGCTCTGGCCTTGAGCTCAGGATGGGGGAGCATTGCTGGCTGACTTGCACATGAGCTTTGCTTCCATCTGCAGAGAGCATTCCCACACAGAGCCCTGCTGGCCTGGCTGGATGCAAAGCTCTGCTCAGGGTTCAACACTGAGCAGGAAAGTCTCAGATCTTCTGTGCCATTGGTGAAGTTAGGGAGACGTGGCTGAAGATCTGATTTTGGTGCCTATTGCATGGCAGAAGACTTTGAAATGCTGATGTTCCTGAATCCCAGGCTAACTGATAGCCCAGGGTGCTCTTTGTTATGGGGCTGCTCACTGGTTTTATGCCACTGCAGAAATTACAGTGATTTTCTGTATCCAAGGAGCCCTGCCTTTGTTGCAGCTGTTATAGGAAGGAGAAAGGATTTTATTGCAGGCTGGGCCATGTGTTTGCACAGCTGGTGCTTCCTCTGATTGTTGAGATGTGATCATACCTCCAGCTTCTACTTTGGTGGAGCTGCAGAGTGTGGGGTTCTGGTTTTGGTATGTGTGGTGGATCTTTTGTGACCTGAAGTCAGTGATTGTTTGGCGGACTTGCTGGTAAAAATATCAGCTGTGGATCTTCATGGTAGAGAGGCAAACAAATCCTACTGATGGAACAGCATTGGAATGTAAGTTCATTTAAAATTATGTTATGTGCTTTGTTTACATCAGTCTCTTTTAAAATATGTGCCTAGTAAAAGGAGAGAAGCAGGAAGTGATACAGTAAGTGAAGCCGAGGTATTGCACTTAGGTAAATAGATATCATATTTTAGGGCAGATATTGACTTACATGTATTATGCTTCAGTGATCTTACTCCTCAATCACACAATCTGTGCTAATTGACACAAGTATATTTCCTGTAAGTTAACTCAGAAAGCATTTGTCATGGCTAAGTTCATGATAACACACAACAGTTGGTAGGAGTAGCAGCCTAATGATTTCCACTTTGATAATGCAATGACATTGCATGTATATTTAATAACAGAATTTTGCTTCCTATCAAAAATAAATCTAGCAGGTTTATTAGTTTGAAAAAGGATGTTAAATAATTTTGTTAGACTGCTCAGTACAAATCATTTGGAGGCTATGTAGAAGTCTCTCCTAGCACTGATAGCAACATGAAAAAATCACACATTGTTTTGAAAAAGTGTTAAAATTCCCAGAAAATTCTGTGAATCTTTGGGTGAAGCAGTAAAAATATCTCGTATCTGTTAATCTTGTTCCCTCACTTACCCTGCTGTAGCGAATTGTCGAAGGTTATGTAAGAACAAGGCAACTTTCCTTAAAAAACCAGAACTTTCAGTGAACATACTGGAGATCAGAGCTTGCCTACTGAATCGGCGCTTCTGTTCAGGTTTTACAGCCTGTGCTTTTTTCTTCTTATTTATTGGCTCCACGGGGAAAGAAAATGAAGAGAAAGCAGCATCACCTCTTTTGTGCTGTGTTGTTTCATGGTCCTGTCCATTTCTGGACACTTTGGATTTATTTTCCAGTTGCTCCTGCACCAGCTTTGGAAATGAAAGGTTTATTAAAACCACTGGTGTAAACCTATAGGGAAAACAGCCAAAGTGCAAATATATTGCTACATTTTGACATCCCAAAGGTTTCTAATCACAACAGAATTGTGGTTTTTCTGGTTTAGTAGCACACCTCTGCACAGTCCACCAGCGGGGTCAGTCAGGGGGAAAAACTGGATTTATTTGTACTGTTGCACTTGTAAGAAATTCAGTGAACTAGAAACCACCACTGTATTTCCACTTGCCTGAGTTGCATTATTCCAGAAAAGAGCAAGAGACAAGGGGACTTTTGTGTGTGTAAAATGTGGCAGGTTACAGTCACGTTTTCCTTGTAGGCATTTGCAGCTAAGATGAGCTGAGATTATCCACAAATCTCATTTCCCCGTGTCTCAGGCGATATCAAGAGCCTCCTAACAGGATTACAAGGACTTTGATCTGTCTCCTGTGCTGACTGCTGACCATGTGGCACTGCTGCATGGCAAGGGGGATAAAGGAAGCTGCTGTGCCTGAGACAGCGCATGCTCTGGCCTTTCTGTCTCACAGTGTTCCTTTTGCTTATTTTAGATAACACTCCATGGGAAGAAAATTTGTCAGCTGACCTTCTTGCTGGCCAAACTCTTTCTCTCCCCATAAAACCTGATTTCAATAATTTTTCTAAAAGGACACCAAGCTTGTCTTCCTGCAGAGGAAACTCTGCAGCTTTAAGTGTTAGTTTAGCAGTCCAGATCAAGATGGTAAAATGGTAAAATCTTCATCTAGCAGAAACTGTGGCAGTTGCATTGAACATCCTGTGGAAAAACATAATCCCTTTAATCCTGAGTAGACTTTAACTTGCCCCCATAAAAATCAGATTTTCTTCTCTTCATAAAACCTTTAACAAGCTTTAGTAAGCGTCTGATAATAAAAGTGTCCTGTCACCATAATTACACATCCTTGTCCAGGCCAGAACCTGTTTAGTCCCTGCCAGTGGATATGAAAAAAAGGAGAGTCATTCTTGGAGATCCACAACAGCACATGAAAGATAACTCAGCATGTTCATTGTAGAGCATGAGTAGAAATAGGTGTGAGCACTTGAGAAAAGTATTAATGAATAGTAAATGTGTCAGAAATAAGAGGAAACAAAGGGAAATTGCCTCATGGTCCTCAGTGTCTGGTCTGTTATCTTAGGAGTGAAATGATGTGGAGGAACACTCTGGAGAGGGTATCCATGCAATGCAGATGGATTATCAAGCTTTAGCCAAAGCAGCCACTGCCTACCACAGATTTGGGATGTCATGGTAGGGTTCAGGCACGTGCTTAAGCCCAGAGCACAGCCCTAGGTCCCATTACCAGATGCAGGGAGATGATGTGGTGACTCCAAGGTGTGTGTGTTGGTGCATTGACATTCTAATCCTCAACTCATCCTTTGATTGATTTTCCTCTTGTATTACCTCAGTTAGCTCTGGGATTGCAATACCCCAGCCTGGGATGCTCCTCGGGGGACAACACTGTGCTCAGATCTTTATGGTGTTACAGCCCAATGTCCCACCAACCCCCAACATGCTGCTTCTCCCACCCAGGAGTTCTGTGATGGGTGGGCTTGTGAAGAGTAGGGCTGGGAGAGAAGCCTAACATCCATGCTAGGGATTTCTTTTGTAGAAAAGGGGCTGTGAGCTTCAGGACTTTTTTCTATATTTCTGAGCTTTCATAAATTGGAATGAGCCAGAAGATGGTTGCAGTTCTCACTTAGACCATGCCAATAAATTAGATGATTTTTATAAGCAACAATCTTATATACTATTTCAACCTTTTTGAAAAAGAAGGGAGAAAGAAAAGCATCCCTTCTTTGTCAGTTATTTTATGTAGTTAGTACTGTTCAATAATTCTTTAAATTTTGCTTTAAAATGCTACAGAATTGTGGGGTTTTTTTTTGTTCTTTTTATTTACCTAACTTCTGACCAAGGACATCAGGATGTTTTAAGACATTGGCCTTATGAATATTTCTCTAACTCACACTGTAAGTAAAAATAATTTCCAGAACTAATGTTAGATTGGTTCTGTAGAAATCTTAGAAGTGTTTAAGTCCTTGCAAGCAGTGCAGTGGGGAGTAAAATGAGAGTTTAGCCGACACTATCTATTGATTTTATAATTTTTCATTGATGTAAATTAGGTATGTTAACTTTCCCCATTGAAGCTTCACTACAGAGGGGGATCTGAACCTAAGTTTTTAAAAGGCTCCACTATGAAAATTTAATTTATGGTTGGTTTCAAAGGGATTTTATTAATTTGAAGCTTTTTCATTTTTTACATGTTCTGTGCTAGGGAAAATATTTTCCACATCTAAATATGTTATATTATGTTAGTCCTGTCTTCATGTACTCTGCTGAGCTCACTATTGCTGTGTTTTTATGTACAAACTGTAACTTTTAACTTTTAGCACCTTAAAAATTCAGCTGTTTTGTATAATATAGCTCAAAATTCATCACAGAAAATCCAGCACTAAACAGACAGGCTGCACTGTCACATGGACTTGGAATGCATTAAAATCCAGTATAATTTAAAAGTTTCAAATATTGCACTCTTATGCTTCTACTTCAATCCATTTCTTGAGGAATTTGATGTGAAAACTAGCCTTTAAGAATGTGAAAACTTAATATTTCTGCTAAAAGGATGTTTTATTAGGCTCTGCTGTTTTGCTCGTCGTGCAATTAGCATATTAATAACTATGTATTTTAAGAACAGAAAAATACATGTCTCTGTATGGTACAAGATAATGTGAGAAATTAAAAACAGTGGATTCTCTGTCTTCCTAGCTCTAGGTAGTTGTAGCATGTGACCTAATTTTTGGTCCGTGGCTGTAAAAATACCCCATCCTTAAAACACAGAATTTACCTCAAATAACCCATCCCTACACAGAGTTGTATTGCTGGCTTTCCAAATCATACAAATTACTCTGAAGTGAAAACCGCAATGGAAACAGTCCAAAATCAAATTCTTGGCTCAGCTCATCATACCCTATGTTATTTGCCAGTTCCCTTTTCCATGAGCTTTTAGGATCATTTACAGCAATGTTTCTGTGTGTCACATTGAACACTCAAACCAATGTTATCTTCTCCACATCCATTAATTGCTGCTATCAAGATACAGAAACAAGAAGGAACAAATTATTGTAAATCAAATGGCAGATATATAGCTTGAGCTTCTTTGGCAGGTTTTATTGTGTTTATATGCTCCTTGTAGTAAACATTATAATTCAATACTTGGACAATAAATAAGGTAATCAAAAGATGGAAAACATCTTTGTGATATGCCACAAGCTGTCATCTTGTTGCTCAGAGCTTCAACCAATCACTCATGAATTTCTGGGTTGTTAAAGTGCCTTTGGGGGGTTGTTTCTTGAAAAGGGATTTCAATGTAAGATAACATATAAATAATCAGAATATCTGATCTGCACTGGGCATATTCCAGGAGAAGGAATTTCAGGGAAAAAGAGACATAGTCCAAAATGTCCACATGGTTTATGTTGTTTTGTTCAGTGGCCCATTAAAAAGATTAATTGCTCCATGATGACTTAGTTAGAAGAATCTGGGCTCAGCACCCACTATTTGATAGGTGAAGGCCAAGGTGGACAAAAATTACTGTATAAAGAGAAGAGGAAGAGAACATATAAAAACATGCCTGAATATCAATGAGAAACTTTGATATGTACAATTGACAGGATCCATACTGCTTAACACACATAGAAGAAGCCAAGGATCAGATTATGATATCCTGCTATACCTTACATGTCCCATGAGTATTCCAAAAAAGTTGGAATGCAGTTGGATTTGGAAAAGAGGATGTTATTCTGTAAAGGTAAGTGCATCATAATCTCACTCTTAAATGATAAATCCTCTGAAGAAGTTTTCCTAGAGTACTTTTGTTCACTATACCCAGAGAAAGTAGGGTTGAATTAAAAAGACAACTACTTCCCCCTGTAGAGGCAGGCAATATAATTCCAGATCCTGAAAAATGAAGCAGCTCCATGTTTAATTCCTGGTGTTTTGGTTCCTCTTTATTCATGGAAGGACAGATTAGTTGGTGATTTCAGCCTTGAATGAGTGTACCAGTTTGCAGTGCAGTTTGTTCTGAGACTGCTCCTGCTTCAGACTAATGATCCATCAGTAACTTCATGAATGGACTAAAACTATGCTGGCAAGGGCTGCCATGGCTCATCCCAGGCTCACTGCAGCCTTTTGGTATCAGCCACTCATGGATATTTGTACTGCCACAAGCATTTGGATGATGACTGCTCTTCACATTCACAGTTTTTTTAGTCTCATGTGGATATGGTTACTCACTCAGATATAAAAATTATTTACTATTAAATTATTAATTAAAAGATTTCAGATATGTAGCCTGGAAGAAAAAAAAATTGTATGATGTGAATGACCAGTTACACAGCATAAATAAGAAGTGGGAAAGAATCCAAGTGAATATTTCACAAATTCTTTGCATAAAGTTTGTTCATCTACAGCCCTTTCCCAAAGCCCAACAAACTCAATGAGAGTTTGGAGCTTTGGCTCAGGCACTTCAATTGTCTGTCCTACAATTACAATAACAAACACAGCAGTGGTCTGTTTGCAAACAGCTGGTAATTGGAAAAAAGGCTGAAGTTGTCAGCAAATGTATTTGTCAGCACTGATTTGACCAGTTGTACACATTACCTTAAATGACATTTCTTCTCTTCCATGAGGAATGTGGAGTCTGTGTCCAACGAGTTTCCTTGGTGGCTGTCATGCAGTGAGCATGGCAATCTGTGGTGTGTACCCTTTGAATGTTAAACACCCTCCAGCACTTGCTGTTTATTATACAGGATGAATAGGCTGGTTTCCAATTCATTTGTCACAAAAAAACAGTCCTGGTAACATAGTAGACATATTTGTGACAAGTGGATTTAGGCAGCTCTGTCCAACTTGAGATTTGCCTATTGATAACAGCTAAATGTTCCCTCTTGGCAGGAGAATGGTGACACTTCTAGAAGAAAAAGATACCTCCATCCAAGCCATGGTTTTGTTTTGTTAGGGTTTTTTTGGTTTGTTTTTAGGGTTTTTTTTTGTTGTTTTTTTTTTCCTTAGGTTAAGGAACATCCTAGTACACAGCTCTCTAAAACAAATGAAGCCTGTGTAGTAGTCACCAATGCTCACAGAAGAGTTGATTGAATTCTCCTATTTTTTTACATCCTTTTTCGAGGCTCATATATCTCCCCTGAACTTATCTCCATTTCCAAAGGTCCCTCTGCCTGAGAACTGTGCCGAGTCCCTGGCTACAGTAGAGCCCTCCAGTGCGATAGCACAGGCGGCTCCTTTGCCTTTGTGATGTAAGTGCTGCTGCTCTTGCACTTTCTCACGTTTCCCTTTCAAGTTTGCAAGAGCCAGCAGCTATCACATCAGCTCAGGGCCATTCTCCTGTTTCCCACACTCTGTGTGGATACCTTCCTTTT
>WEIU01015186.1:998700-1025785 GCA_013389925.1 Aegithalos caudatus
TTTTTTTTGTTTTTTTCTAAGAAAGTAGATGAAATACACAAACTCCAGTCACCAGTCAGGTTTGTCAGCTGAGACAGGGTTATTTTCTAGACTAAAGCTTGTATTTTCTTTCTTATTTATGGCTTGTAGTTGATCCACGGATACTGATAGCAAATGTTTGTGGGTGATTTGTTAATCATCTCTTGGTTTTTGTGGTTAGTTTGTTGTTTTGGGGTTTTCTCCTGCCTGAGCTGTCATCTTCCCCTGTCCATGTTGTCTTCTGTTCTTTTTACCTGCTTGCTGTATTTGTCTCTGAGCAGGTGCCTCTACAGCCTGGACATTCTGTATTAAAAAAATATGTTGGCATGCTGTTCCTTCCAAAATTGCCTGTTTCTTTCTGTGGCCTATAGTAGGAGTGAAGACAGTGGTCACTGGTGGGTGTGCCTCAGCCCTGGCCTGTGTGTCTCATGCTTCTGTTACTCAGGCAGTTGTAAAATCAAGAAATACTATTGGTACCATCATTGACACATAAAGAAAAAGCAAAGCACAATAGTGAATTAATAAAGTTTTTTGTGACGTAAAGCAAAAAAAATGGATGATACAAGTGTAGTTTTGTTGGAAGTTATTTTTTTCCCTGTAGCAGAGGGAAATGCAGAGAGCAAAAAGCTCTTATTTCTCCTAAACTCAGATAGACCCAGATTTGGATTCCTTTGGTTGGATAGGAAAAGAATGGGATGGAGAGAAGTTATGAATCTTGCTACTCTCCACTGCACTGATAGGGTGAAAGCATACATAACAGGTTTTATGGGAGTGAATCCTCTCCTGTATTTCATACTTATTCTATTGTCACTTCTTGACTGTAGCAGCTACCATGGTTTATTGCACATCTTCTTTGGTATAGTTCCCTTTCCCTGGCTTTTCAGATTGTGGCCATGCAGGTTGATAGGAAATTTTGCCTTTACAGCATACCCATAATGGACTGAATAATCTGCAAGCACTCAAGGAAGTGAGTGTCCTACATTAATGTATAGGCAAGGGGTCTGTGAAAACATTACTGGTTTTGCAACCATGAATTTTGCAGTCATCAGGTTAATCAGCAGTTGATGAAATTAAATGATGAAGTGCAGCAATACCAGCAATTCATTATGATGCTTAACAATTAGGGAAATAGCCCTTGGGATGCATATTTGATCAGTTGGGATGATGGCACTGTTCAGTCTAGTGGAAGGCAATTCCATCTCTTGTGTACCTTTTTCTCTGCCCTAACTTTGTGTGTGCTTTCCTTCATGCTCTTTGCTTGTTGTTTGTAGGCTTCTCTTTGGGCTGATATTTTACATTAGCAAACTTTCCACTATCTTCAGCCACCAAGCCATGATCCAGAGCACAGCCTGGCTCACCCCAAACACCCTCACCAGGATCCTTAAAAGGCAAATCCTAAAGTGGGAAACGGAAAACCTGGAGTCAAAATTCTCTCATCTTTACATGTCCCATTACCACAAATGGAAGATGGTTTGATATTATTCTACCAGTAATCATCATGTCAAGGCTAGAAATATTCTATCCACAGGGAGCCAGTGGATAATATGCTTTTAAAAGTATCTATATGCATGATAAGACTTTCTTCTCTGTTGGCTTGCTAATCGTTTTGACTATTTCTTTTGAAGTAAGAAACAGATGGCAGCATTTGCTGTAATAAGTGCAGCAAAACATGCCAGCCAATTAGGAATGTTTCAACTCACTGAAAACCTGTATCCTTTCCCAATATTTTGGTGATTTTTCCTCCCTCTGTAAGTCTAGAGGAAATTTTTATTTATCGTAAATAAATTTTATTTATTTGTTTAACAGAATAATAAAATTTGAGATTTAAGGAACCTTATGTCATGAAATCTCTAATAATGAACCTAAAAACAAAGAGCTGAAATACCATTTGTGGATTCTTTTGTTTTCCAAAGGTTTGTTATCTGCCAGAAAATAAAAAAAAAACAACCCAAATCAAATACCCTTGTTAATGTGAACCCCATCCCTCACTTGAAGGGCCGGTATAAACTGTGTCTGTATACAATCCTAAAATATTTACTATTTTTTCAAACCTTTTCATTCAAGAAGTTAATTTTCAAATATTGTAGCATTTAAATACCTCTTTCATCAATCCATTAATGTTATGTTCCTGAAGTTGTGAAATTGTAATTCCAACAGTTCATCTCTCAGCAACATTTTGCAGGCAATGTACTCCCTTCTCACTTCCCCATCAGGGAAGGAAATGTATAACCTTCCCTCATCAGGGAGGGTTACTGTCCTCTCATTTCCTACCAAAATCAGGCAGAGTTTAAGATATTTTAGATCCTTCAGAAAAAGAGATTCCTCTTTGTCTTGTGCTATGAAACTGAAATTAAAGGTCACTGCTGAAAATGCAGGTCACTACTGATCTGCTTCTTAAGCAACCTGTTAATGCCTTTATCCCTTTATAGCAGTCAGTATTATTGAGACTATAGAAAAAAGGGCATTTTTGCTCCTAATAGGTATTTTAGTCCCTGGTTATGTAGGACTTTGATCCTTTTTGTGTCAGATATTTTGCAGTTCTCTCCTTGCTTTTCCACTGTTTCACTTTAGGAGTAGAACTATGCAGTTTCAGTGCTTCAGGATTTTCAGTCAACTTCTTTTTTTTTTTTTTTTTAAATTTTATTCTACTGCTTTCTGTTGCAACATTTTTATTCTTAAGATTATACCCTCTAAATGTCTACTTTAATACCATTATGTATATTTTTCTACTAATCTTTCAGAATCACTCTTCTTCAATGACGTCTCAATTGTAGTCAATGAGCTTCTAAGGATACAACTTAAAGCAAAACTGGTGCCACTTATTAGGGTTGATTTAGCCTATGAAAGATGAAATTCTGCTTCAGGCAGTAAAGCAATTTTCAAAGTAGCATACTGGCTTTTATCAGGCTTGGTCTGCTCTTCCTAAATGAAGACATTCAGTCTGTTTATGGGTGACTATGGTCACTCTGGGAAGCATTTGGTGGTAGTTAAGGGTAAAATACTGATTGTTCTTCAAAATTAGAAACAACTGCAGTGATGATTTAAATTTTTTTTTTTTTAAATTCTTTCAAGCCACAGAGCCGTGTGTTGTTCAGCAATTGAACGTGTTTGAACTTATGGAACTTTTCATTTAATGCTGGTCTCCATTGTTTTTGGCTAAAGCCCAAGCCTCACATCTTCTAGTTGCAGGATTCCTTTCTGCAAACTCCATCCTTTGCTGAAGCCTCTGTAACACGAGACCATCCCTGTTTCCCAGCAGGCAGCACGTTAAAGTTCTGCCTGGTGACCAGCTGCAAAGACAGGTGTTTTCTGCTCTTATTTTTCCTTCTCCCTTTATTTGTTCTTATAACTTCCCTAACACACTGTCAAGTCCTGAGTGAAATGAATGATTAGACTTTATAAGCTTGGAAAAAGCTCTGATTCAGACAGTGTGGAACTGGGGATTTTGGTCTAAAGTTGTGTGCTCTTAACTGCTTGTTTGCCACATTTTCTTTGGTCCAGCAAGAGGCTGAGCCAGACTGGAAATTCATCTCATAAGGATAACTGCAGGGATCACAGGTATTGAGCATTTACCTTTCCAAGGCACTTAGCACTTACAGCACCCAAGTGCAGATGCTGCAGGTGCCTCAAGGTTTGGATATGGCACACATGCTCTGCACACTCCATGTAAAAATCTGTGTGAGCCCCCAGTGCCCCCCTCACTGATATCTATCCCACATCCATGCTGGCTCTGTCTCACTGCTGTGTGAATCATACCCTACCTCTGTAGTATTCACAGTTCTTCAAGAAGAATAAGTAAGGCCTGAGAATGGTGTGCAGTGAGATCCAGTCGAAAACTCAGTTCAGTTGCCTGCCACATTATTGATGAAATGTAACTCTTCCTGCTTTTGCCACTCTTGTATGCTCCCAGTGTTCTGTTTAAAATCTCATTTAAACCATAGCTGCCTCTGCCAAAGTCCATGTCTCATGCTTGCCTGTTTGGTACCATGTACACCTCTGGTGTTCTATTGGTAACACAGAATAACACATTTTAGGAGCAGATTATTTCTCAGAGGACAGCAACTGCTCTAACAACAAAGAAATGACACATGGAATTTAAACCAATTCACAGCTTTAACTTTCCTTCTTACCAGTGAGATCAGCTTGATCCAGTAACGCTCTATCCATCACTTAACATAATTCTGGGTAAGATTTAACGCTCCACATCAGCACTGTGAGCCTGTCTCAGCCACCATATCTGGTATTGCAGCCTAGATGACTCACTCCATCCTTTGAAATTATTGCAGGTAAAACTAATATTAAGGCCCTTGGAAAGATATTTTCTTAAGTTTTGCACTGGCTATGACAGAGCAGCCTGGCCTTATTATGTGTTACAAGAGTTTTTCTGTCTGTTATTAGTTAATGATCATCAGCACAGGGTGGAAAAGCTACACAGACATTTTTAGAGCCTTTCTTTAACTCATGGTTTTTTAAAAAGAATTAGCAAATCAGAGAACTGATGCTCTGTAGCTTCAATGGAATTACAGTTTAATGATTGATATAATATTTCTATTATTAATTTGGTTAGCATAGTAAACACTTAATACTGGATATGAGGACATTTTGAAGTTATAATTTTAAGTGTAACCAATTATGGCAATATTTATTTAAAAAACATTTTTTGCAAATAAGGAATTATCATTCAAATAGTGTGAGACGGCAGTGACCTCACTAAAATACAGGAAAGTACCAAAGACACAAAGATTAGTCATCTGTAAAACTCTAACCACATCCACTTTTCAGCTTTTCATTGCATAGCCAAGAAGGAGTAAGTGAACCGTAAAATATGTGAAAAAACTTGGCTGATAGGACAATGGTTTCATCCATCAAGTAGTAAAACTTCAATTCATACTGTTAGTATGTTCTATTCTGTTCCTTTGCTTCTTATGTGCAGAATTTGGTTCTGATGGAAAGACAAGGGAAGATCCTAACCTGTAGGGCCTGACATACTTGACTAGAGAACAGACTCTGTTCTTTAAGGTGAAACTTTACAGACATAGCTAATAATGTCTGAACCTTTCTTCCCCCACTGGGAAGTCCTTGAAAAGTGCACTTGGCTGTAGAATAAGCCAATGCAACCTTGAATGGACTGGCAGAAATTTGTATAAACGGATTTGCCAGAAGGGTACAAAGTTGTTTCATAGCTGCTTATGAAACATATGGAAAACAGCACAAAATTTCAAGTGTGTATGGCCATGCACTCTATACAACAATCCCTGTGAACCTCCTACTCTGCTGTATTGAGACTTGACAGCAATGCCAAATTTAAGGGATCAATTTTCAGCTACTGCCTCCTTTTGAGCCTCTAATAGATCATGGGCATGATCAAGAAGCACTGAGGTTGGTATATTCATGTGTTCCCACATCCTGTGCTGCACCTACTGTGATCCTGAGTTGTGCACTAAAAAAGGCCTGTTTTTGTTACAGATGCAAAGGTATTTACAGGTAAATCAGAACAGCCTCATCTCTGAAAGATGGAAGGATGTTTCTTTGTGAGTGAAATCTCTTAAAAAAAAAGAAATAAGCAATCTCCTCTAAAGTACCATCACAGGATGCATTAGCTAGCAAAGTCAGCAATGTCAGAAATAGTGACAGAAAATAGATAGCTTCCGAGAAAGTGAAATGTGTTTAAGTTCTTTCAAGTAATAAGGGATTTGCTTTCAGCTCTGTGGGAAATACAAGACTTGTTAAACATCAGCTATGAGCTGAAGCTACAGTAGAATCTGTTTGCATTTCTGTATTTGGATTTGAAACAAAATTCCAGAGAGTTTGTAACTAGGGACTTCTATCAACTGGTTGTTAATGTGTGACACCTATATATAAACACAGGATCAGAAATGGAACTAAAAAATGAATTTAGGTCCTGCAGATTGACAAGATACCATGCATTATGCAAGTTATGATATTTATTTAAGTAGTAGCAGCAAAGGCAAGAGAATAAAAATCTGGATAACTCTCTTTAATAGCAGGCTAAGTTAAGTTGAATTAAACTTGCAGTAGGCTGGTGAATATATACAGATAGTTACTGTGGCTCAGCCAATTTGTAGTAGCTTGAATTCCTTGCATCATCTGGCATGTGTAACTTTTTTGTTTGGGTAGCAGGAAGCTGTTGGCTGCACAAATCTCAGATATCTCAATTTTCACTGACTAATTGTAATTCTGGGCTCCTCTCTACAAAAGATAGAATGTGATATTCCTTCATGGAGGTTTTGGTTTATAAAGATAAAGCTGTAGAAGTAACACACTTTCAGCTTAAAAGGACCCAATTCTGCAAACCATGTTCTGTTAGTACGTTTCCAAGACAGCTCATTGACATTTCTTGCTGTTTTTCCACACAAACAATGCTACTCCAAATCTCAACACTGTACTGCACCAAAGCTGTGCATTGAGCTGGCACCTCTTTCTCTTGAAAACATTTGTAATTTCATTTTTGGACTGTAAGGAACACTTCTGATATGAAAAACACCAGCTTCTCCAAATTCGGTTCTCACCACAGCATAATGATTATAATCCCATCATCAGATTTATCATGTTTTAATTTGACCAGATTTGTCAGTAGTTTAGAGGGTTTTGCATTAATAAATTGCTTTAGGTTAATGTACCTTCAAATCATCGGAGATTTCATTGTGGAAAATGTTTTGCAAAGCTGCATATCCTAAATGGCTGCAGTCCAGAGTCTGGAATTCAAATCTCATTTACCATGAATGACTGGCAACCAGAAGATGGAGATCTTTTTTTAAACATACTTAATAGAATACAGGGCAAAGGCAACTGATTTTTCAATTCCTATGTAATGCAAATTGGTTTATTCAAGAAATTAGCGGTAAATAAAGAAAATACTTGTCAGATAGTAATTGGGATAATGTGTATAATATTTGAAAGCAATACTATGATATTTGACATGTTCATAAGTAGTGGATATAGAGCTCATTTTGTTGCTTCTGTGTCATTTGGCAATCCCTTTCAGGTGGGATTGCTCAGTGCTGCTCTGAAACCTCAAGTTACAGAAGCCCAGTGGGAAGAGAAAAAGAGTTAAATGGATGGTGAGTGCTTTTCAAAGCCCCACACATGGGCCCCTAGTGGGAGTTATGTGCATGTGGGTGGGCTCTAACCAAGGAGTCTAATGTTCAGCTGGCAAATGGATGCTCATTATCCATGCTCCTCCTTTCACTAAGCCACCACCTGGGAATCAAGCAAGTGCCTAAAAAAAGAAATTTGAAGTCTAAATATGGACCCTTATTTTCAAAACTATGTATTGACTTAGATAACATCTGTTTGAGTGGACTAATAGGCACTGTTTAGCTCTACACGCTTTTAGTATGCAATTAAAAATACAGTAGCTTCTATCCTAATTTTGGTAACTGACAGTTACAATTATGAACATTGAGAGGAATAATATTTTGCAATAAAGAAGTTTTTCTTTATTGCTTTTGGGGGAGTTATTTATCCATCTGCTACATCCCGTAGCAGTCATTACTTCCTCCATTCATACAAAGCAGCTCCTTCCAGTTTCCTCCAAAGAAAAGGTTTCTATTTTGAGGAGAAAGAAAGCAAGCAAAATAGAGCACAGAACAAATGATGTCTCTAAATATTAATGAAGGACTTGTAGTAGGTCTTGCCAAATACTGTGGACTAATCAGGCTCTTGATGGGCCACATAGTTCCCATTGCCACAAGTAGCAGACTAAGAAACTTGGATTCTATTTCTGTCTTTGCCATTGACTGGCTGGTGTAACCCTTGGCCAGACATTTAATTCCCTTGTGGTTTTGTTTTCCCTATTACACATAGCCTGTTTTGTCTGTTTGGTTTGTAAGCATGCCTGGACAAGGATTGTCCCTGGTGATGTTTGTATAATGCCAAGCTGACAGGGCTTCAGTCTTGGTTGGACCTTTGATATGCTACCTGGGTATAAAATTATCATGTTAGTACAGTTATAAGTTATCCCAGTTTATGTTGCACTGACAGTTTGCTTCTTTGACTCTTGGTAGTGTGATGAAATCAGAGTTGGTCTCTGTGTACTCCCACAGCAGGCATTGTTGAGCTATAGAAATAAAATAATCATAACAAAGAATTTGTTGAGCCTTCTGGGCAATCCTGGCACCATTTGGGTCGTTGTAACAACTCTTCCTTTCTTTGGACTGAATCAGTTTTGGGATAGAGATTGTCATGCTTTGAATGGGAGCCACAGTCTCTTCAAGACACTGAGTGACAGTGGCATGTCACATCCTTTGGGTTAAACACCTCTTTTCAGAGCCATGGCACTTGCTGGCTCTGCAGGGATGTCACGGGCTGGGTGTGCTCAGGCACTGAGTTACCCTTGGTCTCACCCAGTTTTCTCTGAGCAAGAGAGGAATCCCACTCCCTTTCCATGGGAACTTAAAGGGGGTGGAGTATGACTAGATGTCATACTGTTAGATTGGCTACAGATAAGAGGTTTTTTAGATCAAAGACACTCATGGCAATTTCATGAATACAAATAAAGTCAGAGGAATATTCCTAGAAAGACTGTCACTCAATGTGCTTAATTGTGTCCTAAATAACTTTGTCAGTATGCCTCTCAACTTTTCCAGTGTTGCCCTACCTGTGATTGCTTACACTGGCCCTCTGAAACCAGCCCTGCTGGGACTCACATGTCCTGCTGCTGCTGTACAGAGTGGCAGCCCAGCATGAGACCATCCTTTTGGGCTGGGATCAGGAGAAGGTCTTTTTGTCCTGAGATGTGAACAGACAGATCTCTTCACCCACTGTATTTTAAGGTGTGCCTTTGAGGGCTCTCAGGGAATGGGGATAAAACCCATAAACTGAAACCCCCAAAACTTTGGCCCGAGGGAGAAGCTGGCACTGTTCATAAATAGAAGATTGTGAGGTGTGACTTTAGAGATTGGAGCAATGTCCATGGCATACTTATCAACAAGGTGTGACTGGTAAACTGTGCTGGCTGTAGAAGAAACAGTTTCACAATACTCATGGAATAGGAATAGCACTGGAGGGAAAAGTATAGCAGGTAGGAAGAATTGCCTTTGTTTTTAAGTAAGTCTCGCTTTGATAAATATATTCTTGGGCAGCTCAGACCTTACTCATGAAATAAATTATCAGATCAGTTTTTCATGTTCCAGCCAACAGGTACCATGCACTATTGATAAGAACAGTTGTAATCTGGGGAGTAATGGCTCACGTCTGAATAAGAGATTATTATGGCCATCTCTTGGGAATATGTAAAACCAGGAAATTTGAGAAATGCTTATTTGTTCATACTGTTATAAATGGTTGCTTTTGCTAAATATGAGGCAATTCCTGTTGCTGAAATGTGTATTTATACTTGAAGTTTTTCCACAGCAGTGTGGAGACTTAAATCTCTTATGTATTATGTTGATTTAAATTACATGACTTTAGGTAAAAAATATAGGCCTTTACTTGTTCCATAAAGGTTTAAAACCCCTTGTAGCACCCCATGAAATCCAGCACCTACTCATGACAATTTCCCCTTTAACTCAGCAGTGTGTGACTGCTGAGGACCAGAATCTATGATCACCTGTTTGCTTATCATGATCTCTGTTTTGATTCTTCTTGGAGGTGTGTACAGAATGTCTCTTTTAGCTGGGATTGCCACAATGTCCCATGTATGTACAGCACCTAGAACACTTGTTCCATTGCTGGGCCTCTGAGGAGCTTGTACCATTCAAAAAAGAGGGTGCAGTAAAGAAAGAATTTGTTTTGTTGGTGGATTTAGTGTGGATTTCAGTGCAAATGTATACTAAAATGAAATCTGGGCAGAAGTTTGGTTCTTTGGTCTTGCTGGTAATTTCCAAATGTGCCTAAAAAGCTGCTTAAGGCTTGGCCTTGCAAGGTGCTGGGCACGTTTGGGAACACCAGATGTTGCTCAACACACTGAACGCAGGTTATTTTCTCTTAAACTGTTGCACTTTAGACAGAGGCAGCTTGGAGTTCTCCAGATGTTTTGGAAGAGACATAAATTACTGTTGGCTTTTGCAACAGTGAGCTCTTTGGAAACATTACCCTTGAATAATATTAAAAGAAATTCCAACTTCTTTAATTTAGCTTGTCCCTATCAACAGCATCAATTAAAAAAAAAACAACCCAAAACCAAAAGAACAAACAAAACAAAACAAACAAACAAAAAAACCCCAAAAACCCCCCCAAAAAACCCAACAAAAACCATTTGTAGCCTCCAGGCTCACCAGGACCTTTCCAAGTGCTGGTATACTCAGAGCCAATTAACTTATAAACAATGACTATTGATCTCAATAAGTGTGCATGTTCTTGCAGGGTGTTTGTCTGAGCTGGCACCAGTGATGAAGAGCTTCAGTTGTGCCATTACACTTGCATTGATAGCTATCAGAATCACTACCAAATAGTCCTCTTCTGCTTAGCTGAAGTAGCAGGCCTGAGCCATGATTTTACTAGAGTAACAAGGCCCTTATTTTAAAAGGTTTTACCTGTATTCAACACAGTCCTTACTATGACTTGAGCTTATTCATCTCCATCTTGTACTCTCACTAAATTTGTGTTCCTATGGCACATTTCCTAGGCCATTTTTCAATCCTCACACTATTCCAAAATATCTTTCATAGCCTCACAACAGTGATGTGAGATGAGGAGATGCCTTTGGTTTCCCTGTTGGGATGGAGGATACACCTAAGACACACTGTAAAAAAACTACCATTTTCTTATCTATTCCTAGTGCTTTTTCATTCACATAATTGAAATCTGTTTGGTTTTGTACCAGTGACCAACTTAAAAATATTAAATGTGCCATCTGCTTTTCAGGCTGATAGCCCCTTCATCTTCTGTAGCAGAGCTGTCCCCAGGCCCTGTGTCTGTGCTGGCAGGCACAAACTCTTAGCAAGTGGCACCATTCCCAGTCTGGCCTTGGCCTGGCCTGTGCTCCTGTTTGCACCTGCAGTCTGAACTCCTGCCTGGAGTACTGTCCTTGTTCCCCTCTGTCCTGTGTATTCCTTAAGGACTCTTGTCACATCCTTGGTGGCATGGTCATGTCCACTCTTCATGCCTTTCACTCAGGCTGCAGGAAAAGTGTATCTCAAATTGAAATTGCATAGAAAGAGCTGTTGTGAGGTCCCTTTGTTCTTTCTCTTTAAGTTCTTTTCCTAGATCCAAGTCACCTGCTCATCTAACACACACTGAGCCTTGCTGCTCAGCTTTAGCTGAGAATGGCTCTTCTGCTTCCTTGTGCTTTTTGTTTGTTTAGAGCTTTATTAGAGCTTGTTCTTGTTGTTTAATTTCTGTGCAGTATGCAGTACTCAGATGGCTGCAATCCCACTGCCTAATTAACAGCAAAATACCAAGAATATTGCAGTGCTTCAGAATCAACCATTTCTCTGCATTGTTCTGTCATGTGATTGGTTTCTCTTTGCAGACACCCATTGCTTGCAGGCAGAGGGTGAATATCACTCAGTTGTCTGAATTAAGGGCCTGAAGAGCTTAGGGGATAGTGGGAGACATTAGAGAGGTATATAAGTATCCTCTAAGATGTAAACACCCTCAAGATGTAAACTCAAAGTAATTTTCTCATTTTCTGAAGGCTGAAGCTTCAGAATCTCTGTTCTCCCAGGCAGAAGACAAAAAATACATTTTTTTACACTGAGCACCGTGTGCTGTATTCAGTGATGTGCAGGGCTTAAAACTTCTTGCAAGAGATCTGTTGTGCTGTGTAAAACCACTTGGCTATGTGTAAAAAAACCTTCCCTGTACCCTTATTAGACTTCTAGAGTCTGGGAAACATCTTCCTTAAAGACAGAACTAGGAGAAGAACAACTTCTACAACTATGGAGAAGAAAAAGAAAGGTACACAACCTTTGTAATACCCATGTAATATGAATTCATCCTGCCTCAGAAGGGTAAAAAATTGCAAATGAGAAGAGAACAAAGATGCTTGTTCTGGGCTTTTAAGTTGATATTTGCCCCTTTTTACATGTTTGCAGGATCACCATCTACATAATTGAATTGGCAAATACATAAAGCTGTAGTCAAAGCCTTTGTTTTGTATTGCACAATGAGATATTGTATTTTATTTCTCCTGTAAGATGCTTTATGCTATTCCAGCTTGTCTTAACCAGCCTTTTCTGGCTCAAAGCAAATACTTTTAATAACTGAGACTGACCAAAAGGCTGTTGTCTTCTGTAGTTTAGGCATGAGGTATGATAGATCACTCTGTTACTGTCAAAGAATGGATTTTTTCACTCCATTGGCAATGTATTTAATTCTGGATCTTGTTATTCTGCTCTGCCTCTGCTGCCATTTGCCAGGACAGAAAGAGGAGAGGGAAGAGGAATTTTCCTTTGAATGTTCTGCTGAAGTCACTCATTTTTATTGAGAGGCAAAAAATGTTTTGTCCCATTTGGAAATTAGCTCTGCAAATTGACTGACACATTGCTGGAAGAACAAATAATAAAATACAGGGTTGCTTGTCTATATCTGACAATGTGGATTTCTTGTGAAAAATTGAAGTACTGGATAGCACCCAAATGTAAAATCTTGTGCTGGCTAAAAACTGAAGTGTTCTTAAAATCAGCTTTATCTGATTTTGGCTGTAGGCTGAAAGGGCTAGAAGTTCAGTCTTATTCTGAGACTCACAATCACTTGGTGAGATTGCAACTGCTCACCTTTCTAGTGAAACCATCCTGTTCGATTAGGGCTTGATTATCTTTTCAAATCAGTTTTATGTGAGGAAAATACCACTGATTTCATCCAGTGGTTCACCCAGGGGAGTGCCCTGATTCTCCTCTTTTTCCTGCTCCCGCAGGCAGGTTTTATGTGAGCAGCTTTTAGAAGGGCCCATGCTGAGAGTCCCTGCAGTGTACAATTCACAGGCCTGGAGGATTTTGTCAGGAAGTCCTCCTTTCCCTAAATACCTGTTGCACAGTGGCATTCTGGGAGCAAAATTCTGATGGCTGATCACTGTGCTGCCCTTCCTGCCCTGCTCCACACAGCCCTGCCCTGCCAGCACCAGACCCTCGCTGCAGAGCTCACTACATCACTGCAGTCCTGCCTTCTCATTCAGGGGCTTGCTCGTTTGCATTCTGGCTGAAATGTCCTGAGCAATGTCTTTGGGAACATGGGGCTTGGAGTGGTCAGTGGTCATGGCTTTTCACTTGAGGTTTGTTTTCTGGAGTGTGTCTCTTCTGTGCCTAAAGAGGCAATGGCAGCTGTGGTGACGGAGCAGAGCTGCACTAAACTGTCTGGGGGTGATGACAGGGGTGTATTCCAGAACACACAGGGATCACTGGGATTCTGCTCATGTGGGAATCTGTTAGACCCTCAGCTAAGGCTCCTGCACCTTGTCAACTTCTGCGCTGTCACAGCTACAATGTGATACGTGCCTATGTTGGCTGGATGTGCTCCTGTTCCTGGGAGAACTAACTACAGCACCTCAGGCCATCAGAACTCCTACCTGGAGATGCAAGCTCTCAGACCAGCAAGGTGGGTGCTCATGTGAGCAGGACAGCACCCAGTACCTTTGGATAGGCTGCTGATTACCAAAATTCCACTGTCAAGAAGGCTGAATAAGATTTTAAGACAAGTTAGATCCAATTCATTTTATCTGGGCATAATGCAGTGCTGCCTTTTGGTATCAATAGTCAGTTTCATGGAACTGTTTGGGAATGATGGACTTGTCCTGATGGTAGGTGTCACCAGTTCCAGGGGCACTTGGACACCAAAGCCAGGCTTGTACTACATCCCTGAAGTTACTGAAAAAGTCTCAGATCTAAAGACATCCCACAAAGAAAGTGCTTGAAGACTAGGATGTGAATTCTCTGGTTCTGGCCTATTGCAATCAAATTTTATAATAAATCCAGAGGAGGAGTTGCTGTATATTTTTTCAGATTCTGCCCAGACTGTATGCTTAGACCACAGTGTGTCACTTCTCTAAATGGGAAGTCTACGATTCCACAATTTTTGGCTGGGTAAGCCACCTCCAGCTCTGTGCAACAGGATGGTGGGCTCTCTTTGGTGTGTTGATATGCACATATGGTACATAGACAGTTGGGGAATTTTAAAGGAATGACCTTCAGGACTGACATTCTTCTATATTTTCATGTTTTTGTCATGCTGTGGTGGGCTTGTTCATTCCTCTTTCATCTCCTCTGAGTGAAAAACTCTGCAGTCTTCCAGACAGCGTCTCTCTCTCTCTCTTTTTCTCTCACTCAGACCATCTGTTCCCAGATTACAGATTTCTCTGCATGAGTACCAGGTAACAGACGTGACTTTGCCCAATAACTACAGCAAAAAAGGCTTTCACACGCTCTCCACAATCTGTGAACATATGATCAGTCTAGGATAACGTGTCGTGCCAAACACACACCAGAGACGTTCATATGCAGTAACAGAATGAACCCTGAAATCAGGTACTTGGCAACCCCAAACCTGACATTTCCACTGCATGTTTTGAAAAGAGGCCTATGTGCCCATAAGAAAGTCCGTGTTCCTGCCCTGGTGCCTTTTACTCGGGGGTGGAAGAATAAAATCCTTCTCTCAGGTTTTGCTCAAAGAGAAGCTGGTAATATCTCACTGCCCCGTGTCAGTCCTCGAGGCTGGTGTGGGAATGAGGTCTCTGTTCTCAACTGGCAGCTCCGTAATGAGCATTTACCAAGTCAGAAAGGAAATTTTATCCAACTTTTATCATCTTCTCTGGATTCTTGCTCATTTTGGGAGTAGGATATAGAGACAGACTCATATCCTATACATAAGTGTGTATATGTAATAAATATTCAATCTGAGCCCTTTTATCCCCTCTCCCATTGTCATATCAGCCCTCAAAGGACCCTAATGAGACTGGATATTAAAGCAGGATTTTTTTTTTTAAACTTGAGAAAGCTGCTGCTCACTTACTCAGTGGCCACTGAGCACTTGCCTGAACCCCATACTGCTCTTTTTAAAATTTATTTTCTGTAATGGTTGAAAAGTTAGGGAGCTGACTTGAAGCTGAGGAACCATCTGTGGGTACCAAAGATAAATAAAGTACAAAGCAGTGGTTTGTTAGCTATCACATGATCTGTGATAGCCAAGGTTAGTATTTATCTCTGCTACAGAATATGTACTGCAACAGATTCCAACAAACTGGTAATATGTTTATTTTTTGATAAGTAGATGTGTATGTTAAGTGTCTCATGTTAGTCTTGTCTACTCCAGTGACTTGAAATAGGAAAAAGATCTTTGACAAATTAGTACCCAAGAGAAACTAGTACAGAAGCTGGTAGGGAATTTGCTAGTAAATATTCCTTTAAAATCTCTTTAACAGTATTACTTATTGTCCCTTGTATTTCTGATGAGAAAAATATTTGGTCATCTGCTACACAGCACTACATGAAAAAATACTTTCAGCAACTCAAGACCTGAGTACAAAGCTTTTTCCCAAAAGAGAGAGAACTTCAACAGATTCTATCTATGTGCACTAGCAACCACAGAAACAAAACTATAAAATAATGTTCAGAGAGTAGGGATGCACATTATATATTAATTTATTATTAACCTGCCTCACATGGCCCTGCCCGAGCGTTGTTTCCCAAGAGCCAACATCCACTCTCACAACTACAACTTGAAAAACACCAGTGGTAGAAGAGTATTTTGACAAGTCTCAGTTGGAAAAATGCTTCCTCCTAAATGTGGTGCAAACACAGGTCATGGAGATGCTGTGAGTGTCTGATGGGTGTGACCCAGGACAAAAGACAGTGAGTGTGTACAATTTGCAAGCTGTGTGTGAGCTATTGCTGTGTGCTTACCTGAGATCCCATACTTGTTGCTCTATGATTAATTGAGGGTCGTGCTGCTGTTGGGATGAGCATGCATGTCTTCTGAATGTCTACAAATGAATATACTCATTTAACAGACATCATAATTTACTTTGCTGCTTTGTGTCTCAAATTCACCAATCTAATGAAGCATTGTTGGTGTAAAGGGTTCATTTTATATTCCATAGTACAGGTGACTTCTATTGAATGGTGCTTAAGTTACCAGCAAGCTCCCAGTTAAAATATTTCCTTGGTCTGATGCTTGAGAGACACTTGCCACACTGAAACAGTTTCTCTCCTGTTTTTGCCCTGTTTGCTGAGCAGCTGTTTTTGTGCTAACAGCTCTTGTTGGTCCTAAAGAAGATTTCATACATGTAGGAGATGCAGTAGGGTGATTAAGTGGAGGTGAACCTCACATTTCCTCATGCTGTTATAATACTTTAGCCAGTGATACTTGGGCTTCTGAGAAATTGGAGAAGGGTCTTGCCAGAGCTGGGCAGAGGCCCTGGGCTGTGTCTATAGGGCTGTCTGATGTTGGGTATGCAGGGCTGAGCTTGGGACACGGTAGTGCCTGTCACTCCCTGGGGTACACCAAAGGAAGGGCTTTCTCCACTTCCCTCTCTTCAAAGCAGGCATCATTTTCCCCAGGGGGTTTGGAATTGTTTCTAGAGCCTTGGGGTAAAAGTGCAGTGTGTTTCTGGTACACAGCACAGGAAAACTTGTATATTCCAGCTTTCGGCCGAGGCAATTCTCTTGTGCAATCAGAGCAGCAAACAGTTGCTGAGCACAAAGACACTCAAATATTTGAGAGCGAAATGTTGTTATAGACTAATACAAAAGAGAAGATTTTCACTGTAAACAAATCACTCATTGCTATTCTTTCCTGGAAGATTAGCTCTCAATTTGGAAGAAATCCCCATTTATCCAAGGCACCCTCCTGTCTCTGCTTTGGAGAAAACAGGAAAAGCAGTTATTTAAGCCATGGAATGGTAATATCTTTGTCAGAAGAATTGCTATGTTCTGAAAATCAAACTGATCCGGGTGTGATTACCTCTGTGAAGAGATTTATGTTTTCAGCATTAGGCAGAAGGTGTTAAATAAGTGTTGACTCAGGCTTCTGCCTTTTCTCTCTAATTTCCCACATCTTAATTTTTTACTTTGGGCAACTGCTTCTGAAACTTAGAACTAAATCTTCATTTTAAATTTTTTTTTTTTTTTTTTTTTTTTGCTTCTTTCACTGCTTCATCCACATCTTTCTGCTTTAATGCTACAATAGTGTGGGAGGATTAGTTATACTGATTAAAAAAAAACAAAACAAAACAAAAAAAAGAGCAAGAGTGAATTAATCTACAAGCCAGACACCTTCATTAAGCAAAGTAGGGAGCATAATATATATAATTATCAAGACTTTTGCTTGCTGTATGCTCTAACGTAATATATTAGCCATCTCATTATTTTAAAATATTAATTGCCTTGAAATTGGTAGCTACTGTTGTTAATAGCCAATTAGGACTACTCTTAAAAGGGAGCTATTTACTGATAATAATTAAATCTTAGAAAATTGGGGTACTTAGCCACATTTGCTTTCATGCTTTTTGTTTATTTCTTTTCAGAATCTATAATTTGTTTCTCTCTTAAAGAAGAAGGGCAAAGAGAGACAAACCCATGTTTTATAAAAGGTATTTACATTGGTAAAAAATAGAGCAAAAGACCTTTTATTTTTCTCCTTTTTGTTAACATGAGTGCCCAAATACTCAGAAAAACACGTGGTGCAGTGGAAGCCCATCTTTTTACTGCTCTCTGCAGTGCTCTTTGCATTGTACCTGTGCTCCACAGCAACATGATTGATACCAGCACAGCCTCTGCCTTATTCCTGGAAGTATTTTTCTCATTTAATGTTAATGTTCTCAGAACAGAGATCACATTCCTGTTCACCAAGATCTGCAAAATCTGTTCTCCTTATTCACTCAAAACTTTTGCATCCATTTCCTTCCATATTACAAATTATGTTACTCATTATAAAATAATAATAAATATGTTATGTATTATGTTATTACATACAGTTTATTGCATGGTGGGTGAGGGGAAGGGCTAGAAAAAGCTAATATTTTTTTCTTTGGCATTTACTTCTGCTTAGGGAAAGGGATATACAGAAATGCCCAACTGTGACTGAAAGCTCTGGCAGCTATGAAGGCTGTAGAAGGTTTTCTTTTCTGCTGTCATAGCTGGACATTTACAGAACCTGCAGAGAGGACAGTGGCAAATATTATTTGAATAACAGAAATATGGGTTGTTCTGTCATTTTTCCCTTGCTGGTGTGCTTGTCCTGAGCAGCAGGATGTGACATCTCCCTGAAACAAGGACATGATGGATACAGGAAATTCAGCAGTTCCCCATTTTTCCATGTCAGTGGGATCCTAATTTAGTATCTCCTATCCATAACTAGTCTGGCTGAGATTTCTAAGGAGACTTAGAGAATTAGGGGCTGCTAATGAGCTTCTAACCTTCTTTAGGCCTTTTTCAGCTCACTCTCATTTCCATTGGTAGTCACTGTCACAGTCAGCAATGGCTCTCGGGGTCCCCAGTGAGCAAATCAGAAGGAACCCATCAGCAGCTGGTACCTCAATGGCCCAGTCTTGCCTTGGTTGAAATAAACTCAATCTGTTAAACAAGCAGAGATTCTTCCACTTACATTTAGTCTGATTGTGATCTATTAACTGTGATCTGATTCTGACTAAAAGGAAAAGGGAAACTCTTCATACTAGGGCAGACTTTGATGGAACATGAACCGTGCTTTACAAATCTATCAGAGGTCTTTGAAGAGGTCAATAAGAAAGTGAGTAAGGGTGAGCTGCTTGTTATACTTGTATTTCTGAATGGTTTTCCGTGAAGTCCTGTGCCAAAGACTTTTAAGGGAAACCAAGAAAATGTGTGGATCTCAATAATGGTGTTCTGCATAACCTGTGCTGGGGCCTGTGCTGGTGTGAACACACTATAAACTGCTGGGACAAGAAGGTGAACAGAGAGGTGAGAGTATGAGGACAATAGGAAATCAGCTATTCAGGATAGAGGATATGAGTGCCACCTATCAGGAAGCACAGAAGTACCTCAGGTGACCCTGAAATTTAATATGCACAAATCTACACTGATGCATGTGGGAAAAAGTAATCCTAAATTCACCTGCAAAATTATAGACTCTGATCTGACCCTTATGATTCAGGATCACAATCCTGGGATTATAATAGTTTGTTCCATGAAAACGTTGTCTCAGCCTGTGAGGCAGCCAAAATGTTAACCAAGTGTTAGGTGAGGTAAAGACTAGAGAGCAGCTCTATGAATCAGTGTTCATCCACGTGCTGAAGAGTGTACATAATTTCAGTCCTTTCAGCTCAAACAGAATGTAATACAACTGGGACATGCTCACCGAAGTCCACAAGCAGGGTGGAATTACTTCCACAGTAAGAATGGTCTGGATGCTTGGGCTGTTCAGTTTAAAACTGTGACAGGCCTACAAACTGAGCACAATGAGCAAAGCTGGTCTTTGCTGTCTCTCCTAATGCAAAAGAACCATTGAATGAAGGTTGTAGGAACCAAGTTCAAAGGAAACCAAGTAAAGTTTGGTTTCTTCTTGCAGCAGGCAGTAGATGTGTAACTTTTTCCAAAGGATGTGGGGGCTGTTCTAGCTTTACGGGGATTCAAGGAGAGGCTGCACTACCCTGTGGATGAGAAATTAGGTAAGAACTATTACATTGCAGAAACCGAAACCACTCAGAAAATCCCTGCAGCTAAAAATAGTTGCTCTGTGGCAAACCTGTGGGAACTGCCATATATACATGCCCTCTTCCTGCTTTTCCCAGCTCAGCTCCTTGGAAACCCTGCTGGAGACAAACCCTGGGCTCAGTGGGCATTTGATGTGATCCACTGTGGCTCTCAATATTCTACCAACACTGTTCTTGTGCCTCAGTGGTGCCAGGAGATGTTTAGGCTGTGTGTGAGTGGCTGGGGTAGTGAGATACTTTTCTTTCTTTCCCATTATTGCATGCTGTGACAGATATCTGTTGTTTAGCCAGCAGATGATCACCTGATCCTTAACTGACCAAACCTGCCTTGCCAGAAAAAGCACAATTTTAAACTATGCTTTAAAAATGAGACACCTCTGCGGTATTGGGCCAAGCTGCAGCAAGTAGCTGTAACAGTTGACAGACCTGTGAGACCCAGAGCCTCATTAGATACCCCAGAAGAAATTTAAAAAATCTTTCATATTGCCCATGAAGAAAAGCTATCAAAAACTGTGATAGTATTTCCCTCATTGTGAATTTATTTCTCGTATTTCACAGATGAACCAAAGCAGGATAAAAATCTGGCTTTTGCAGAAATGATGTTACAGAATAAGTTACACAAAGCCATAGGAAGATGAGCTCTGATTGCTCATTCCTAATTTATAGCAATGTAGTGTTATAGCAGAATGAAAATGTACCTCAGTGAACTTGTACTTTTAAAGCACAAATCCAAAGGAAGGACAGTGTGCTAACTGTACTAATGGTGCAGGAACTGTGCAGGCAGTGATGGGAGGAGCAGTGTTGCTGTTGGGGCTCAGAGAAACCAGCCAAGATGTGGCTGTGCATTAGTAGCAAATTAAAACTTATTTTAGAATCCAGAATGTTAACTTGGTGTCAAATAACAAGAAAAATACAGCTATTATGTTCCATTTCATCATTAAATCAGTTTGGAAGATTTGGGTTTGACCAGGTAATACAGAATTCATGTTTATTAAATTCTTCATTTTTAGTAGTTTAAAGTCTTAACTTCAGCAATTTTAATTATCTTGTAAATGTAAAGGCCATGTATAGAAATAAGGAAAGGCTTATGGTAAAAGATGCTGGTTTTTATGTGGTTTGTTGAGAAATGTTTGGGAAAAAAAGGGACACTTAAATCATAAAACCCCACAATCCAGTAGAATGAAATTATTTGAATTTCTAGGTGTGATTCCTTATCTTGAAGACAGAAATGAACATGTCCAAAATTTATCCAGCTGCAGAAAAAAAAAAACAACAACCAAACATCAAAAAATAATTAAATGATACAAAATAAAGAAAAGCAATTTGACTTATGGCACTCCAGTTTCAAAATGTCTGTCTTGAGGGAAGACATGTCTGCTGTGATACAAATTACATCATTTGAGGGGGTGTTCTTTTAGAAAAGACAGAAGGAACTTCTATTAGGTTCTGATTGTCATTGTGTTAGAAAAATTACAGTTTACTGAGATATTTCATTTAAAAGAATTCTGCCCCTTGAAACATTGATTTCTTGTCCAGCTTAAGGTTGTTCAGATTTTGAGTCAGAAGAGGTGACTATAATCCTTTGCTCTGACCCTATGAATGAAATGGGCCATAGAAATTCACAAAATTATTCAAGCCACAAGCTGAAGTGTGGCTTTTGGAAAAGTGCCCAGTCCTGAAAAGTATAGAGTGTCTCAAAATACCAATAAAATAATGTCTGGACAATATTTGACACTTATGTTTGAGGTGTCAAGGAGAGGCTAAAAGGTCTTGAAGAAGCCCAATCTATTGTTCTTGTGGTTTTGGTTTTTCTTTTTTAGTGGTGGTGTCAGTTGGTTGTAGTTGCCAGTAAATTGTTACTGTAGAAAAGTGCATGGAACACTAAAAGCATCTTCCCAAAATTTTCTTACCCCACCCCTCCCCTTGCTCAGTTTCACCTGGACTTGCCTTGGGCCTGGATTTTACCCTTTCTTTGAAATGTGCTTATTTCCTTTTTATAAGTGCAGGGACCCACTGGAGAATGAACCTCACACAATGAATCCCAAACCTGAAATCAGTTGTAGGGAAAGCTGGGACTCCCACAAAGTTCACTCCTCTACTTAATGCAGAAGTCAAGAAATGGATTTGATTAACTGAATAAAGGAGTTAAGGAAACTGAAATAGCACAGAGCTCTTATGAAACACTTAAAGGTTTACAAACTTTCTCCAGAGATAGAACTGTTATCTTATAGGAGGTTGTTTATGAAATGGCTCAAGGGATGAAACTGTAAAAGCAAATTATGAACCCCTTCCAGCCATACACAAATATCCATGTGAAAAGGTGCACCAGTAATTACAGTTCCCTCTTCCTTATTATGGTATTTATCTTGTGTGTTTTATGTTTTCTTCCCCTTTGAAGCTGAATTTGGATTTTAGTCTCCTTTAGGAAAATAAATCCTGAAGCTGTTATACCACCTCACAGGACAAATATCCATGCAAACAAAGAGAAACCATCTTATGTATCTTTGCTGTACTCTGTGCTTTGTACTTTTGAGCAACAGTTAAAGATTTTTCTAGAGTTTGATCCTGTAAGGGTCCATCTCCTGCCTTCCAGGCATTTAGGCTTGCTTCCTCTCTTTCTTTCCCTGTCCTAGTCCCCAGTCTAACTCACTTTGCAACACCTGCTGAGAAACAGGGGTATTACTATGCAAAGTACTTGGAGAAAGACAGAATTCAAACTAAATAAGACCCCACATTCTTCAAGCTACCTCTATCCAGTGAAACCAGACATTTTTTACAGAACTAGAACAGTGGAAACCACAGAACATTTCAGTTCCTATTCAGCTCCAAACCACAAACACACAGCTCAATGCAAGTCCTCAAGTGAATACAACTTACTCTCTTTGACTTTTACACATTGGAAAACCTACTCTTAAATACCAAAATGAATGACCTTTCCAGCCACCTTCACTGATGAAAAACCTCACAATACTGTTTGTATGTTGTCCTAGGAAACAGAAATACCATTTCAGGAATCTGCCTGCCTATAATTAGAAAAGATTTCTGGTGTCCAAGGTGGAGATAACAAGCAGAATAATGACATGTTGTGCTGAACTGAGGCTATGTGACAAGAACTTAAGCCATGATGGAGTGACAAAGCTCCTTGTAATGCTTATTGTTAATCAGGTTACAGCACTATCCTGAAATGGCTTACTCCCATTTTGCATTGAAGTGAGAGGGAACTCTAAGGAACACCAGTTCTCTTTAGAATTCTCATTACTAATGTTCCTGATATTTCCAGTTACTGAAATCTGGATTTTTGTACTGTGCCTGCAGCTTGTTGTAGTTGTTATAAATTGTACAGAGCTTCTTGGTCCAAAGTGAGAATAAGCAACATTTTAGCAGAAGTCATCATCCCTATGCCCCCTGAAAAGTGAGTGAAGCACAGCATCACAACTGGAGAAAGATCTCCCTGTGCTGGAGTTCCCACTCCAGGAGTATTCCTGGTGTGGGTGGGTTCCTGCAGGAGCTCACTGCTGAGGATCTGTGTGGTGCTGTGTGTCACTGCTCTGCTTCCCTGTGTGGCACAGGCATGGAACGGCTGGTTAGAGCATGGCCCTCAAACAAACACCACCCCTCCATCCACCTGAACCCCCACAGCACCAAACCTTGGGAGATGTCTCTTTCTGGTGGATTTGTGACATACAGAGGTGAACAGGGCAGTGGCAGAGGATTGTTATGCAGCTCCTTCAGTTTTACCTTAGCAATGCGAGTTCTCTGAAGGGCCCTGTGAATTACATGAGGATGGATCTTATAGGATACTGTAGATATCAGGCAAGTTAACCCTAATTTATGCTGAAACAAGTGATTTCTCCTCTTCACAGTGTGCTGAGCTTGAATTTAATTTGCAGTGAGGCAAAAGTGTTCAGTAAGCCAGTCTTGCCTAGAAAAGAATACGTCTTAGCTTTTGAGCTTTTGTCACAAAACTGAATTTCCTGAACCATTACAGAGAAGGAGATGCTGTTTGTAGAAATTCAGCACTTGCCATCTTTCAATTAAGAACTGACAGATCTCTCACCTACACATTTCTTATTCACTCCAAAGTCAGCCTTGTTTTGCTTTGTGTTTCCAAAGACATTTAGAGAGGGAAATCAAATGAAATTTGTGCATGTTTTACATCTAGAAACATCCCCACCCAGGGAAATGTAAGTCCTTCAGTTCACCCAAAAGTAAGAACCTTTCTGAAGACCTGATGCTGTGCTGTTTGCTGTCTGGTATGGTTCACTGAGGATGTGGTCCTAGGCATGGCCCTGTTACCCCTCTCTCACTCTTAGCAATAATTACAGAGCTGGGAGCTGTCTATAGGGATTGGTGGTGCTTGTGAGTCAGACTTGAATCAAGCACTGCATTTCTGCAGCAGGCTTCTAGGTTTTGTGGGGAAGAAGTGGTACAACTTGAAGCAAATATTCAGGTCACTGTGTAGCTGAAGCTGGATATTTCAGTATAACATGTATTGTCACTTCATCCTGTAGCAGCTGTTGTTGCAGTGAGAAGCTGTGAGGCCTTTCCTGGGGATGGAGGGATGAATGTCTGCACAGGTTGCATCCAAGAGTGGATGTACTACCTGCTTCCAAGGGCACACCTTCTTTTCCTGACACTTAAGACTGGTTAAACCCAGGTCCAAGTGTGCTATTTATTACCTAAAATTATATTCTGAGTGGCTTTTAAGCCTGTTACCAGGCTTAAAATTACAAAAGATCTTGGCACCTAGTGCATTATTGCAATGTTTTTGTCTGTGAACAAAGCAAGCAGATTTCAAGTTAACATCAAAGACACATGATTTTGAGATAACAGTTTTTTTCATGGTCCTGCTGATGCAATGGATCACATTTAGCCTGTGGAAAGATTAATATAGATATCATGTGACATCTTTGTGACCAGTGCTAAAGCACAGTGCTCTGTCGTGTCATCCCTCACCCATTTGTCAACCATACCTAATTGATTAGGCTACTGTAACATTTTTATTCTGCACGTGAGGTTCCCTCCTCAGCAGTCTCTCCCTCCCAAAATGTACATTCATCATTAATTACAAAATCAATGGGAGAGATGGTCTGGACATATACAATTGATAGCTTCCCTCTTCAGATTAGCATAACCTCCCAATTCATTACGTGGAGTGAATAATACAGTTGCTGCCACCATGAAAATGGGCAGGTCACCTGCTGTAAATTTCTTAACAAAACGTGGTGTCATGAGCCTTTTCATTTGGTGAGTGTTTACTGTGTGTTTGGGGGAGTCCATCTTCTTTCTGAGTCTCTCTCTTGGTGAGGAAACAATCATAAATTTAGACAAATAAATGCTTAAATGTTGAGAGACTGAGAAGTTCCATCTGAAAGCTCCAGTGCTTAAAGTGAATTCTGCAGAGTGCTGACACTGCAGCTGTGAATAAGATATTAAAAAAAGATGAAAGGATCAAAAAATTTGGTCCCTATATAAACCCAGTAATGTTTCTTGCATGAGAAAGGTGATGGGGAATTTAGGCCACAGTGTGCATGCTTTCCTGTGTTTTAGCATATTAAAACACTGAAATCTCCCAGATTTTTTTTTTTTTTTCTTTTTTTTCTCTCTGTTCTATATTCGGATTAGAGTCTTCCATTGCCCTTTTCTCAAAGAAAATATGCTTTCAGTCACATTTTCCAAAATAGCCTCTGTGGTCTTTTAGTAGCTACCCACTTATAACTTTTCAAGTCAGGTCAATTATGAAATAGATGCAACATTTCCTGTAAGAGTCAGAAATGTAACTGACATTAAATAAGTATTCCTTTCGTAGAAGGATAGAAGACTGACACATTTTTTTTTTTTCTTTCTTTAAGATGACAATTGAGGATCAGGTTCTGATATAGTTCTCCATGTTCTACCTTACTCCAGTAGCTTCACTAAAATTAATTGGACACCTTGGGGAATAAAGAGGTGGACAACAGAGTCATCCTGTCACTGCCAGGACACTGAAATCTTTATGCTGAATAAAACTTTTCACAAGATATACATATATATGAAGCATGTATATCTTAAATTCTAAGATAGGAAAGATGATTTAGCCATTTAAGTAAAGGGAATTTATGCTTGCAATTCCCATAAACATTAACAGAGATTTTATTGGAGTTTTAGGGGAGTAAAACATCATTCCAAATTAATTAACTGCAAGAGAGCCATTCACCTCAGCAGGATTTGGACCAGGTTTTAAGTGATTTAGTGATTTTAATGGACTTTATTCTAGGGATTATAAAATCATGCCTTGTAATATTTAAATTGGAGTTATAAAATAAAAGGTAGAATTGAACTGAAGCATTATTAGAAAATTGTCATCTGTAATAAATAAATTAGGTACAATACCTGAAGCAAGGCTAATACTAGTATTTACAACAAAATTCAAGCCAGACTATGAATAAGTGTATTGATAGTTGTCTTCCTTGTTATTAAATGGTAATGTAATTATCTATGTGTTAGAGGTCAATGGAATATACAGATGGTTACAAACATGCCTTAAACCAGACATGTCTTTATCTGGTTTGGTATGAACAGAAATTTATGATCTGTTTTTATTAGCACTTACAGATTGTCCCTTGAACTAATTTTGCAAAACTCCCAATGTGATTGCCATCCGCAGTTTTTATTTCTTCTCAGTGAGGAAAATTACTGCAATTTCTTGCTCTTCAGATGTACATTCTGAGTCAGATATTCCTTTCCCAAAAACTTTCCAATAGCATTCATTGGTGAAAATCCAATTGCAAAATCAAAGTCTTTGTCTATTGAAATTGTGATGTCTTTCAGCACACAAAATAAGGGCAGAGTGCATGCAATGATTGAACCCATACTTCTAGTGGTACTTTCCTGTCAAATATCTATTTCTATTATTTGTTTCAGTATTATTTCTCATGTTCCAAATCATGGGGCTTTCCTGTATTTGTCAGCTCCTCAGTCATCTGGCAGGTTTTCTTAGCTGTTGATTTCCAGTAACCAGAATTCCAAGATATTACCAAAATCCCTGCCAGAACCCCTTTTTCTCACCTCAAATAATTCTTGCCCAGCCTCCTGGGGTGCTCTGCAAACCTCAGCAGCTGCCTGTGGTGCCTTTCCTGCCTTACCCAAACTGGATATCCAGCTCTGTCCCTGCAGCAGCACCTGGAAGAGGGAAGGATGATGAACCCCATCGGATTATTTCTGCACTAATAAGGTTTTCTTAGCTAAATAGAGGCCATTTTCATGTGAAAAAAATCCCTTGCAGACTATTGGCCTGTGTAGCTACATTTATGAAGTGTTCTAAAAAGACATTACTGACTCGTTTGTGATACTTTGTTGCAACATTTTATTATATAAATATGTGCTAAGGAGCCTTTATAAAATGCAGATTATTGACCCAGTCCTATAAATATTTACTCAAAGTTTTAAAAATCCAATTATTTGACCTAATTGTATGGCTATTCATTCTAAAAAAAAAAAAAA
>WEIU01015186.1:1025825-1130599 GCA_013389925.1 Aegithalos caudatus
AAAGCCTCTGTAGGATATATGTATTGGGAATTAAAACAAGAAAAAAGTTTAGAATGACTGCAAAAAGCTGTTAATAGTACTTTTGGAGTAATTTCAAAATTCACACATTGTGTGTTTCTCTTATGGTATAATGGCTTGCAAAATTTTGTGTTTAAAATATGAATTTCTTTTTTTTTTTAATATGAAGAAAAAAAATTAAATATGTTTCAGTTCTAGAACTTGTTTTCTAAGTTTCAGCCCAGAGCAAAATTTTTATGGTTGAGTTACAAACCTCTGAAAATAGGGGTTTACAATGGAAACACTGACACCACTTTAACTACGGTAGCACTGGCAGAGCAGTGTAATATACACTAGAAATAGAAAGCAAGATTAGAGATGACATTTAGGACATGAGGCCTTCTCCAGGCTGTGGGAAAAATAACTGTGTTCTATTTTTTTCCACAGCCTGAAAAAGGCCTCCTGGTCTAAGTGTCATCTCTAATCTTATTTCCCATTCGTACCGTGCATTTAACTAAGTCCTTTTTTAATTATTATTGACAGCAATTTGTTGTAGTTTTAAGTACCAACCCATGTCCAAATCACAGCTTCCCTGGCTAGGACCTGTCAGGGTGGTGGGGAGGGCAGCCAGGGGTCCTTTGCTGATATTTGTGTCTCAGAGAAGCCCAGTGGCACAGCTGTGGAGCTGTGGAACAGCCCTGCTGGTCGGGCAGGGCAGAGCCTCTGTGCCAGCAGGGCACTGCTCTGTGCACATGTACAAACTGCATTTTCCAAGGGCACAGTGAAGCCTGACAGTCAAATACACCTGGCCTGCAGTGTCTGGGGCTGTAACCAGGACAGGCAGGTGCTCAGGTGCAGTGATTTCCACACCACTTCTGAAGCAGGCCACATTTTCCACAACTATTTAGCTTGATCCAGACTCCTGAATACTCCAAAGTGAGAATGTCCTGAACAGTAAGAAATGATTTGTTAAGATGTGACTCTGGACTAGGCTGCCTTTACCACAAAGCTGTGGTACTAATATTGTCGGGAAGATCTCTCTACCAGTGTGGCCCCCATGAGAGCAGGGACTTGGTACTGTCTCCAAAAGGTAGCTAGGCTCAAGGGATAAGTTTTAGATTTCTCCATGTTAAACCCTTTTTCCATGCTTTGGCATCCTCCAACTCACAGTTGCTTCATTTTCACATTCACTGCATTAAATGATAAATCCCTGTATACATTTATTGCCTTTTAATGCCTACTGTGCCACAGCATTGCTTTGCAGTGATCTTGCAATCTCCATTCTCAGTGTGGGGTTAAAAGGAGCAATAAGGAAAGAAAATGCCACTGCAGAAAAAATGCAATGGTAATTACTTCTTGCTCCTTGCAGAAAAATGGCAGTAGGAGATCCATATCCTGAGGGTGATCAGACAGACAGAATACATGTATGTTGCTTGAATGGTCAAGGTAGAAACTTATTCTACATTTGAACTCCTTTTTCAGTATTCATCCGATCAATTCTTTTTATTGCTGTACTCACAGTAGACAAAGATACTGGCAGCTACTGCCTATTCTCCAAGAAATGTATCCTGCAAAGTCAATAATAGAGGCAAATTTATTGCTGAAGCAGTTGCCTTGTGAAGGTGCTTCATTCCAACACTGTGAAAGCTGGTATTAATGTAGGGATAAACACGACCTGTTCTGTGTGTACATGTAAGTAGGTGTATAATTTTGTTTGTAAGCACAGTGTCTTCTTGGCAGGCACTCTGCTGCCAGCAATTGCCAGCTGCTAAATGTTCAAAGAAACATGATGTGAATTGTTCTCCAAATTGGGAGAGTGTCCAGGAAAATGCATTTAATATAATCAGTGGATTTAATTCTGACAGCAGAGATATAGAAAAATTTGCTTACCTGTGAACACCTTTTGGATTTTAATTGTCAAAAAAAGCAGCTAATAATAAAAACTATGCTCTCTTGCACAAATGATATATCATAAAGCCATAAAAATTGAAATATGAATTATTTGGTAAAGTTGAGCTTTTGTGATCATTTTTCTGTGAGATTTTGACATTGTTGTTGGCACAATACTTTATTCTACTTCGTGTTGTTTATAGATCCAGGAAAATGTCATATACTTTCTTTAATCCTTACAAAATACAAACACTCTTTTAAAAATGTTCTTTTCTGTGGTTAGATCTCTGACTGAACAGTACTTTTTGCACAAGCCAAATGTACGATATAGTAATTTGTCAAAAAGTAGCATGAAGATTTTAAATGCCATTAATTATTGAAGCTGCTGTAAAAGGCTGGTAACCACAGTACTTGTGCACAGGCAACCACTGGGACACAGAATGTTCTTCCAAAAGCATCTTCTTGGTCGTATAGGGCTGTGAGTGTGGGACATGAAGAAGGGGTGGATCAAAAGTCTCTGTTGGGAATCCAAAGTCTGCACTTCAGGCTAGCTGTGCTAATCCCTGAACACGGAGTGCTGTTCCTGTCAGAACACTGTGTTACACCAGCCACTCTGTCTCACTTGTGACAGCCTCTAATCATATTTTTGGCCAGGAGAGCCAGACTAGAAGTTTCTGAGACAAGATATTCTACCCTCAGAAGCTGCAAGGAGTTAACCTGAAAGAACTCTGTTACAACAGTGCAGTGGAGTGAGTTGGCACTGCTGATAATCTCACCTGGTCTGGCCCAGTGTGAACATAACTCTGGTTTAAATGATTACATGAGTTTCCATGCAAAAACCAATTTAACTGAGCACACAGTATTGCACCTTCTGTTACCCTGGCACAGCCCTGTGTCCAGGTGATTCTATCCCACCCAACCTGAAACAAAAACTGGGGCCTGCTGTTTTGTAGAGGGAAAGAATGTATTTACAAAACAAAGCTGATGGCTGACAGGCATGGATCTGCAGCTTTCAAGATCACACCAGCCATGCAAGTCCTTGACCCAGAAAAAAACCTTATATTCTCTTCCTAGGGACAGTAAGTGACCTTGGAAGGACTGTGGCAATAGGTCATATCAAGTCAATATTAGGTCTTCTGTTTGCTCTTGAAATTTTATGTGATGGTTCTGAACATACATGGTACTACTGTTCCCCCACATTATCAGAGAGAGCATATTAACTCTGAGCTAATAACATGCAAGGGAAAGAGAACGTGGCAAAATTTGCCTAGGTTTAGCACTAGCTCTGATTTTCCAACACACAAAAATTTAAAATTCATTGTTGGGAAGTAGAGCAAAGCAAACCAGCCTCCTGGCACAATTTGCTGAAGCAAAAGTTCTGAGCTTCACACAACTCTGGGTCCAACTTACTCAATTCCAGCAAAACTGCATGGCTTCATGGTGCATTTCTTCCTCTGAAAGTCAGTGTTGGTATTTCCTGGTGGTTTATTTCCTTGTGTACCAAAGAGATGTGACAGTGAAAGCTTAGTTGCAGTGTGCATGCACAGCATGGGAGTTATCTCCTCCCAACAGCAGGTCCTGTTCATCATCACTTTGTTCATAGGAAGCATTAGGAAGAATGTTAAAATGCTAAATTGTGAAGATTTACAGAAGCATTATTCTATGATAACCTGATATTTATGCTAATTGGAAGCTATTTGTAGTATCATGCTGGTCTTATAGTACTACTACACATAATCCATTTCCATCTTACAGCTTGGGAGGCACATTGGCTGGAGTTAACTGAACAGATTTTACTAGGTGATGAAGATGTCTTTCTCTAGACTTACCTTGGTTGCTTCCCCTCCTTGATGAATTTTTCCTTTAAGTCACTTTAGGAAGCAGCACTGCTGGGAAGCAGGAGGAATCCTCCTGCAAGAGATGAGGATTCATGTCAGGATGACACTGCTGAGGATTCATAGTACATAAACACAGGTAACACTGTACTTTTGTCATTCTGTGGATCAGGCTTCAAAGCTGACCATCAGCCCTCATTTCTACATGCCCTGACTTGAGTATGACACTCCTGAGTGGCTGGAGTTGGCTCCTCACTCCTTTACTTAACTCTCATTTTCTGTGCCCTACACATTCTCTACTCCACTCTGGAAAAGGGGTTTGAATAATGATTTCCCAGATGCCAGAGTGTGCCTTAGCCACTACCAAATAGGTTTGCAGTACTCCTTTGTCTGTTTCAGGGACTGTTTTGCTTTTCAGACCAGGCTGAAATGCCCTGGCAGCTGGAGAACCTGGCTCTTAGTCCAGGCCTGCCAGTTACCAGGTGCTCTGGGCACACAGGTGGTGAGGATGTTCTTGCTCTGACTGAGAAGAATCTGCCAATCGTTCTGAAATCTTCTCCCATTGCATCAGATGTGCTGCTCCATGGGAAAGTTCATATCTGAGAAGCCTCTCAGAAAAAATACTGATGTGCCTAAAGCCCTTCTGCATCCACTGACATCTCATTTCTTTCTACTCTCTTTGGTATCCTTTCTGGAAATCAAATCCTCTGCACACGTTCTTGGGGTAATCTGCCTTTGACAAAGACATTTAATGATCCAGAGTTTCTGATGCTGCCACTAATTCAGGTTTTGAAAATGTTGCTGATAAGCTTTCTTCCCTTGGTGTGCTCATTGCAAATGGGACAGGTTTTCTCTTTGGTTTTAAGAAAGGGCCTCTCTGATTTGCAAGTTAAAATATTGAAAAGTAAAACTAAAAGCTTGATACATGGTGTCTTACAAAACCCCTTAACTATACCATGAATCTGCAATACTTTTATCAGGATTAAGTTATAAATTCTTACATTGAAACTGCTGCCTTACAGACAGAATATTGCCTAAAAAAGACACTGTTAACTTATGGTAGTGGGTAATGCCAGTTCTTGCAGTCTGGTCTTAGTCTTCCTTTGAACATTTGTTAGGGAAAATATGTAAAATTGATTAATTTCTGAAGTATAATAATAGCAGCAATATTATACTGTAGTGAAGGTTATTTAGCATAACTTTAAAACATTTACAGAAGGCTCAACATTTGGTGCCTTAATACAGAAGCATCTTCCCAGTAACAATTAGTGGTTAGTGGTGCCTGCTGCAGTAGCTGCCACAGCCCTGGGGGCTCAGTCCACGTTTGCCATGCACAGGGCTCCATGCAGTGCCCCCACCTTGGCTGGGTCAGGCTCAGGATGTTGGCTGAACACCTCAGAGCTCAGCTGTGACAAGAGGACAGGCAGGGTGACAGTGTCCGTGCTAATGTCTGCAGGAATTTGCACAGGGGGAACAGGGCAATGGTGAGAGCACAGAATAAATCAAAGTGTGAAAGCAACTGCAGTCAAATGTCACACCCAGGCACTCAGGGGCCTGACATGCTGTTTGGAAATAGGTTGGGTTACCTGTCAGTGTGGCATTTTCTTTCTGTTGCTGGAGAATAATGTTATCTGAGGATAAACCTTAAGGAGCACAGATGGTTTTTACACAGACCTGACCCTCTAAACCCTTGTCATAGGAAATTATTCCATTGATGTAAATGGGATTACTCCTATGTAAAAGACCTCAGTTATATTACCTAATTCTTCCATTATTGAAATAATCTTTTGAATACAGTTTTGTTGCTTTGTGTATGTGTATGTCTATACTTCTATAATTAAATAACATTATCCAGTGGACAAACTCTGTCATAGCCTAATACTGCACTTACAGACATTATGTAGGACTGTAGGATATAAATTCTCACTTTATGAGAAATTAGAAACGTTATTTCTGCACTTTCTAAACAAAGATATAAACCCTCATTTGGAATTTTTTTTGCTTGGGAACCATCAGCCCAGAGTCTAACACCTGTCCAAAGTCTAATGCTTCCTTTTGTAAAAACAGACATTGAGGACTTTTGGTTGTGGAGCAAGAAAGTTTAAACTGTAACCTAGAGTAAAATGGATTAAAATTTAGAATCAAGCCTTACTTGTTTTTACCTACTGTAAATTACTTTGTGTTATGATGCAAATCTCTCAGCATTTCTTGAAATACTGATTAAATGTAAATCATTTTTCAGCTGCTATTTCTGTTGTCAGACAAGCCTCTACACCCTGTGGATGCATCATGAACAGAGGCCTTACCCCATTCATTGTCTTAGGGAACAGTCCTGCTGGCTTCAGAAACATCAAAATAAGGTAAGTTGCCCTCAGATGGGAATCTTACAGCCAAGAAATTGACTTAATTGCTTAACTTTGCCATGTACCTCACTATGTCACTGTGGAGTTTGGTTAGAAAACACCTCCCACTTCTTTTTGTCTACTTAGAACTGAAGCCAAACCCTTGGAAATCCCTTTTATCTAGGAAAAGATTATGAGAAAATATTGAATCCCTGCCCTCCTTCAGTTTTGAGGGGAAAAATTACAATTTTTGGGTAAAAGCCATGCTGTTCAGCTCTGAGTCTGGCAACTTTCAGTGGTTGTAGTAGTTGGACATTTTTTAGAACTTCTAATTTACAATCTACTCAACTATTTTTAGTTTGAGGATACCTTTTCCCCAGGAAATTGGAATAGAAATATTGGAATAGATACTATCACTGGCTTGGGGTTTGAAGTCCTGGGTCACCCTTAATTTTTAAATCATGCTGGCATTACTGGACCAGGTAGTGGCAGACTGGTTGCACAGAAATGTGCCATGGTTTTTGAAAGCTAGATTCCCTCTAATTAAAAACACTTCATGAATTCTCTGAAAGGAAAAAAATCTTAGCATGGCTGATTTCTATTATAGCTGTCACTGTCACACTATGGATTCAGCTAACTGAACAATTTTTTTATGAATAACATTTAGTTTGAGTTCTGGTGCTTTTAATTGAGTGAGTATTTTTTCATTATTTTACCAGAGATGGATTGCAATAAATCTGACCACAATGTTTCTGACCCAATTTTTTTTAGAAAACAGAACTAATGTGATGACCTGCAAATGTTTTGCTTATTTTTGGTCTATTTACTTCAGAATTCTCCTCTGGTAGGAGCCTACTTCTTCATTAAAGGCTGAAAAACAATGCCATTAGTCCTAGGTTCTCACACTCAAAAACTATGAGGAAAATTAAAAAAAAAAAAAATGGAACCATTTTCACAATTAACAGACCAGCCCAGAGCTCTTCCTAAAAAACAATGCAAGGAGATTTTCTACAGCTGTCCATGCAGAAAACAGACGATTCATGTGGTTTAATATTTTTTCACAGAAACATTTTTGCCTCTGCTATAATGGAGCACTCATCACTGCTCTTTATCTGAAGAAGCTAATCCATAGAAATTGTTTGGAGTTAATTTTCTGGAGTTCCACCTGAATCTCACTAGGTGTCCATGTGACTCATAGTGTTACATGAGAGGAGAGCTCTGTTTATCGAAATGAATGGGCCTGACACCATAAATGTTAATCCAACAGTGCCGGTGAAGCACAGTGCAAGCTAATTCTGACATTCATTTCAGAAGCTGTAATTTAATTCAGTCATAAATGAGCTTGGTACAAGTATTAATTTGAAGTAGCTTTTATTTCTCATCTGCTGGCTAAAGCTTGCAAACAATAAGGGAAAGGTCTTGCTATACTGCTACAAATAAGTAAACAATCTTTTCTGCCAAGAAGACTCCAGTGTAAATGCAGAGTCAGGGAATAATTTTTTGACTAATTTATCCTGCATATGGATACTTGGAAACTGCAGATGCTACATAACGATCTCTATCTACAAATATTTCCCAAAGGACAAGAGAATTTCAATTGCACCAAGTTTGTAATAAATCATTGCCATGGACTGCTGCTAGCCCACATTAGAGTAGCACTGTGGACAGGGTGAGGTGTGAGTGAGCAGTCTGGCTCAGCCTTGGGAGCACAATTCCCACCTGAGGTCAAAGCAAGGCAAGGTCAGAAGTTGGGAAGAGGATACAGAAGAGAATGAAAACCTCAATCTATCAGAAAGCAGCTGCTGGAGCTTCTCCATAAATATTTCCCTGCCTTCCCTTCCCTCTTCCTCCCCCAGTGCTTTCTCCCTCCGTGCTTTGACCTGGGGCTGCTTTCTTCCTCTTTCATTATTCTGTGCATACCACCAACCCCTATCCCAGAGACAGCAGGAGTGCAGGGAAAACAAGGCTGCAAAATGAACTCTGTATTTACACTGGTTTCTATGTACTGGCATATGGCGTTTATCTAAACTGTCCAACACATTAGTGGGAGGGAAGTAGCACCCAGAGGATTATTACAACATTTTACCTGGCAGATGCCACCATATTTATTGATTTGAAAATTTCCTCCCTCCATATCAGCACTGAAACCTTCCTCTGTGAAATTCTCTTTATTTTAGACACAGCTCTATTAAAATATTTTGTTAATCTCCTTAAGTTTTACTGTGTCTAGAATGTACATTCATTATTCAAGAAAAGTTATCACTAAAGTCAATAGAATTTTAGAGTAATGAATGATATGCTTATTGTAGTTGGCTGGTTGAACACATTGCATTTTTATGAGTAATTTCTGTGGCCTACATATACGTGTCCATGTGTATGCACATGTATATATATGTGTGTGTAAGTATAGATATGTATATAGATTTTTATATTTGTGTAAATATGTATTTTTGATTTTGATCTTCAAGCCTGTGATTTTATATCAAATATTCCTGAATAGAACACTAAAATCAATTAACAATGAGGGCCAAAGTAAAGTATCATTGAATTAACTTTCAGATTATCCTGAAATGTGTAATAGTGTCAAGCCAAATCTGGAAATCATTTATAAAATAATGCAGGATATATTTGAAAAAAGAAAATTAAAAATCAAAGTTTACTTATTTGTCTTTTAAAAATAATATTTTGAAATAGATTCCCTACAGTTTTTATCAAATAACTAGAGCCAATATAAATATGCAGAAAACAGGACAAAGACAATTCTAAAGGCATCTTTTGAAAGGCCAAACACTTTCAGGTTTTACCTTCACAGAAAAAAACTATATTCAATTCCAAAAAGTCTTGTGTTTTCAAATATTTTGTGTTTCTGGCTTAATTTCAGAAAGGGGAAAGACTTCAAAGTTAAGGATTAAGCCTCCAATAGGACAAAGTTGGATAAAATTAAGGATGGTAACCTGTTGTGATAGACAACAGGGAGGGAGGGATCTCTGACCCTGGATTTCCTTCCTTTTGCTCAAATCATAACAAACCTCAAACACAGATGAATTTCTTTTGCTATTCCAATATTGTGTCTTTTTATTTTGGACGCAAGCAAAGTCTAGAATGTCTGCATATGTGTATTGGTAATAAAACATTTCATACCTCTAAGATAGCTATAAAACCTGACACCCCTTTCCTGGGGAACTGTCCTGGGTTCTTCGTATCTACATGGCTTTGAAAACACCCTTTTATTCCCTTTGGCCAGCATGGGAATGTGATGATAATATCCAGTGACATGCAGTACAGTAGCAATGTTGTTCTACCTCTAAGAGCACTGGTATCTGAGAAAAGTCAAGGTTCCCACATGGAAACATCATTGATAAATCCATTGATAGGGCTTGAAAACTGGGCAATGTTCTGGGCTCAAAGCCACTCACCTTTAGTACAGTTTTCTATAGCAAGGCAAATCAGTGGACATGCAGAAAAGATTGAGGGGGCTGTGTGGAAACCACACATGTTGCTACATCTTATAGGTTAAAAATTTTCCAGCTCCGTCTGTTCCTTAAAGGGAAAGTTGGATTTTGTGAACATATTTTTTCCACAAAAAAGTATCTGCTTTCTGTAGAAAATTAGAGCTATTCATCAGACAGCCAAACACCTGCAAGCCAAATATTTCTGGCTGAAAGTATTGATCCCCTCAGGAGGATGGGAGTTTGGTGCTTCATTTCCATGTTCTTTGTGAGGGGCTCACAAGTGCCACATTTTCAGTGTGGCTGAGCTCGAGTGGGGACAGGAGCACACGTGACAATTCTGCCATGGAACAGAATTTGGGTGTGAGCTGATATCCCACTCCACTCCTTCTGCAAGACTGGGATCTGCCTGCAAGCACGCCAGGGAGGTGGGGATGCTCAAGGACCTTGGGCTGAAAAAAGCTCAAGGATCAGGTAAGCAGACATAGATCCTGATACAGCACTGATGGGAACAGTCATAGCTTCAAGTACCTAAACCTATCATTTGCATGGCCAGTGTTTTTTACTGTGAGTTTACACATAGAACCTTTGTTATTTTACTGTTATATAAACAAATCTTCTCAGATTTTCCAATTAAAAACAGATCAATCAGCTCAAATAGTTTTTGGAAAGTAATGGGTCTCTCTCTTCTCCATTAAACTCAGGGACATTTATTGGGCAGTAGATTACCTAGAACAGAAGCTTGGTAATGCTGGAATGTAGATTAGATATAAGAAGGAAATTTTTTGCAACAAAGGTGGTAAAACACTGGTACAGGTTGCCCAGAGAGGTGCCCCATTCCTGGAAGCACTCAAGGTCGGGTTGGCTGGGGCTCTGAGCAGCAGCCTGCTTATTGGAGAGGTCTCTGTGTGTTGCAGGGGTTTGGAGTAGATGGCCTTTAAAGGTCTCTTCCAGACAAAACCATTCCCTGAATCTATAGATATTTGTTAATGGCTCTATCTAACAATTATTTCTTTTTTTCAGAATTGCATTTTAGTTTTGGTCAAATTGAGTTTTGAAAACAGATGGGAAAAAAAATCAAGAAAAGTATAATTTTTTAAATCCCAAAATATTGAGTTTTGCTTCAAAAGAATGGCTTCATTTTTGGTTTTAGGCTGTTTCATGTGTTTAAAAGCTTTTTGTCTTTCTTTTTAAAATTTAGAGCACTTTAAAAATGGACAGATTAAAAGCTTGTTTTGAAAGTTTTTGAAGTGTTTTGGCAGTTCTAAAATGAACTATTCCATTTTGAAAATACTAAAATGAAGTGCTTAGACATTTTAATTTTTTTTCTGCATTGTTTCATCTGGGACTATTTGCTAAATTCCATTCAAATTCATGAAGTGTCTCACTAACCCTGCAATTCATTTGTGTGGTGTATTTATTATTTGTCAGACAGCAGTCATTCATTAAACTCTGCATCAGTTCAACCTTAAATAATGGGAGAGAATTCTTAATAGGGCCTTGTTCCTCTGCAGCTACCATTCTCCCTCCCCTTGTAATTACTGCCCTAAGGGACACTCAGCTGTGCTGAGCCACGTTTGCCCCTCTGGAAGAAGAGGTGGCCAGACAGACCTCAGCCCCCTGAGCTGGTGTTGCATCCTCCTCTGCACCCAAGAGAGAATTCCTCCTGGAGTACCCATCTCACCCTGACAGCTCACACCAGGGTTTCTGTCGCCTCTTGCTAAGCTCTGCCTTGCTGCCTCTGGCTGCTCCTGCCATCAAAGGAAGATTCTTTGCTGCTCATGCAACTGTATGTGGTCACTGCACTTCTTATGGTTTATTGCCTTCTTTCTTACCTTTTAACCATTAGTAAAATTGGCCTGTTTATACTTCAACTGGTTTAAATGTTTCTGAAAGCCATTCACCTGCAGTAGCAGTCAACAGCTGGCATGCCAACATTTTTGTCTTTTCTGGCTGCTCAGCTTCACCAGGGCTATTCACAGCTTGCACTTTGCTAAGGTCGTTGGTATCACCCTTACACATTTCCTGTATTACATGAGGATCAGGTTCCAGTAGTTAACAAGTCAAAAAATATTCCTGGGGGAGGAGAGGAAAGAGGTAGATAAGTGCGTTCCACATGTGCACGTTATTTTGGGAATTGCTGCCTTCATCCATGTGAGAAATAATTGTGATCAAACATAGATCTGAAACGTGGGACTCCAGATCCCACAAAAATGCCTTTGTACTCTGAATGTTCCGGTGCAGCGAGGCCAGAGTATGATGGGATGTCAACTGCTGGCCACTGCTCAGGGCCTGGATCTATAAATAGTCTCTGGGTCAAACTTTGCACTACTGTAATTGGGAATAGCTCCAGTAAAATCAGCATCTCCACATTTATTCTCTTGAAATTTAAAGCCAGGTTTGGCCCACTGTGTGGACAGAGTCCAACTGGAAACTAGGGCCAGCCTCGCTTATGGGAGAGGAGATGAGAACTAACTCTCCTGCAGATAGTTAGCCTCAATCCTCACGTGTCTCCCAGATATAACTGTTCTGACCTCAGTGGAATTGATCCTAATTTATGCCACTGTAACTGAGATTGCAGTGTGCATTGTTTGAATTCTGTTGGGTGCGCCTTCTTCCAGATGGAAACTATTTGCAAACTATAACAGCCTCTTTCCTAACGTTGAGGCTTGCCATATCTGAAATTTTTGGTGGGGCAGGGGTGTGGAGAAAAGGATATAATGCCAACTTTGTGCTACCTAGTGACATTAAATTCTGCAGTGTCCTATTAAATTATCAGTGTCTAATTAGGGGATTAGAAGACTCCTATCCTCTCATCCTAATTACAGAATACGTTCCAAGATCACCCAAAAGAAGGGAGGAGGTAGCTGTAGGAAATTCAGAATGGCAGTGTGGTGATTCTGTGCCTTTTTTCTTATATGGGCGTTCCTGCTAATTTATTTTTCTTACATCTGCAGCTTCTGTTTTTTCCAGCTTTACATATTACATTGCTGAAGCATTTGATGAATGGGATGCTGTGCAGCTGAAAGATCACACGTCTCAAATGGCTCACTTGGTGTTCTCAGACTGAACTGACTGGCAGAGTTGCAGCTCTCTGACAAGGGGAATGGCTGCTTTTCTCTCAGAAGAGCACTGTAACTCTTAAATGCAACATAAATGCAAGATATTATGCACACATAAATGAGTGTGTCTGTCTATATACATATGTATATGTGTGTGGTTATATGTGTTTTTGGAGTGAAAAGCCACTCTGTCTTCCCGTAATTGCACTGGAAATGTTCAGTTTGTCAGCCTGACTTTTTTCCCTGTTAGCAATGAAATTTGGCCAGGAGTCCTAGCATGCCATAAGAAATCAAGCTGTGACCACATTAAGCATGAATGGCAGGGCAAGGTTATAGCCTGTAACACTATGCTGTGGTGACCTGTTGCAGAGTTAGAGGCTGAGGTGAGAGGCTGGGTAAGATAACTATTTGCAAGTGAAGCACAAAATGAAGCTCAAAGCTGCTTTGAATAGTTACTCTTTCAAGAGGCATTTAGTGAGTATTTTTTTTAATTTTGAAAGCACATTTAGAAAACTTCAGCTGCAGGGCTTGTAGCCAACCTTCAGAAATCAAACCAGAATATTTCTTAATTTTACCTACAAGTACACTCACAGCATATTCCTACTTATTCTACTTTTCAATGATTTGAAAAGCTTTTCTACAAACTCATGTACAAAGTGAGTGCTGAGAAGCATCTGGCAAAGACAGAGATGTTCAGCTGCAGTGAAATAAAGCACAGGATCACCCAACCAGTAACAGGAGTAGGTTGGGGGATCATTCCTGTGACCAGCTGTGGAGTTGTTCTACTGAGCAGGAAGTTAGCCATTCTCTTAAAGAAGATGAAAGGTGCCAGGGAATTGTTTGCACCACTGATAAACTTTCTGCCCTAAATCTGTCTCCTGAAATACTGAATTGAATGAATGCAGGTGGGGAAAAAACCCCAAAACAAAGACATTTTTGAAGGCTTCTTATTAATTTGTCTTTGCCTAATTTTTTTTTTTTTTGGTAGTTTTTGATTTATTTTGCTTACTAGAGCCTTTAGCCCAAGAGGTACATTTGAATGCAGTTGGAAGGGAATTTGGCTCAGTGCTGTAAGGTAGGCTAGGGAAGGGCCTGGTCTTACTATAGACACAAAGAACAGTGCATGAATTGGCTTCCTGGATCCCACTGAAGCACAACCCCAACTTTGCCTTCTGGAGTAGCAAACTTCAAGAGCACGATGGAAGCTTTCATGAGAACCAGGGCTGCAAAGGATCTGCTGTGTCCCACGCTTTTATAGCAGCAAACAGGCTCTGGTGAAGGTCACACACCTACACCAGCCTTGTTTCTGTCTAAGACTGCAATTTATGTGGAGTCACTTATGAGTTATCTTTCTGTGAGGAGAGGGACAATCTGGCTTTTTTATTCTTCAGTCAGTTGGAAAACTATTCAAACTTCATTGGATATCACTAAAGATGACAGAAAAATAACATTTTGTATTTGTACATTGTGGCTCACACTTCAGGGTAAGATCTGACTAGGATTAGGACTGAGGTGTTGGAAGATTTGTACTACAGCCTTGTTTAATAATATAATCCAGAGCTGGATGCTGGGCACAGGTATGAGATGGATGGCAGCAGCCACTGCCCAGGGAAGTGCCACAGCCAGACTCCTTAGGGAGCTGTGCATTGTCCCAACGGGAAAACCATCTCCTCCTATAGTGCAGAGCATTACAGAATGCCAGCTCTTGCAAGAATTTCTGGATTAGCAGCACCATGAAGCACTTTCTGCATCCTAGGAAACTGAAGATGTTGAGGACATAGAAGGTCATTATTAAAGACTGTCCCAGCATGGGCCCAGCCATACCTGCTTCATTTCTGACTCACACTAGTCCAGTCTGTTCTTAAAATCCTGGTGACAGAGCACCTCCATAGCTTCACAAAGAGCAAGCTGTGCCTGGGCTGGTTCATAGCATTACAAAGCTTTTCCTAATGATGTCCAGTACAATTCTTTCTTGCTGCCAATTATGCTGTTTTCACTTCTTTTCTGCCAAGCTAATTTCTTCATTTTTAGACCAGCCTTTTCTCTGTATGCAGAGTGCTATCTCTTCTGCACACTAATTATCTCTAATTATTCAATCTTACCTTTTAAGCTGTGTTTGTTAGATTTTTGGTTCTTCTCAGAGCTCCATCTAACAGCAGTCTCTCCTGTCACTGAACAACTTTCTGGAAGTCGTGCTCAACACTGGACCTACTTTAGCTGAAGCCTTACCCTGGTTATGGCTCTTTCAGTCCCTCTTGCAGGGCTGCTTTCACCAGATATGCCAATGACTGCTTTCAACATTTAATTGTAAGTAGCTGAGGCTACTTATAATTAAATTAATTACTTGATATAATTAAATAATTACTTGAGGTTGAACTGATGACAAAGAGAAGCCAGACATTCATCTAGCATAAAATTGATGCAATGTCTCAATGTCTCTAAATAGTACTGACTTACACTATCTGAGCACAGTGAACAGGTTTACAACTGCCCTGGCATGACAACACCTGAGTCTCCTGAGCTGCTTCACTACAGGTGCTGCTTCTGCCAACTGCATGTGTCTCAATCTGAGCCTGCTCCACTGTTGTGATGGACATAAACCCCCAGTGCATGAATGTTGCATGTTTGCATAATTAATACCAATTGTTTAACCAGAAGCATTTGCTGCATGAAGTGTTATAATCATAATACATCCAAATATTGCTGTGTTTTTTGGTTTATGGATGATAGTGTTTAAAACTCTAACAAAATATTATAATTAATGATTTAAATCCTGTTAAAATGTACAAGCAGTGTGTTATATTCAAAATGACATCAGCTCTGATCAACTCTAAAATTGAGGAACGTTTGACTGATTTAAGGCATGACAAAGTAATCATAATGTTATTGCAATTAACAATGTAATTAAGATTTACAGGTTGCATAATTCATTTCACATGTGTAACAATTGAAATTTAATTAAGAAAACTTGAGTGTGCTAATTAGCAGTATTTTCAGAACCAAAAATGTTTCAACAATGAGATTTGGATAATATATTTTTCCTTTCTTACCCTTCTTTGCTGGATTGTTATTCTGCTTCCACATTTTCAGATTTCCAGATCTTCTTTTTGGTTGTACTTTACTGTAGGGGAAAAGAATGAAGTTTTTTTAAATTGCAAATATTTAGCTGATAAACCATATTATTCCATTTTAAATTGTTCTTCTTTTACTGACAGTGGCTGTTGTACTTGCTGCTGCATGTTCTTATCTATACCTTGGTCATATATTCATTTAAGTCATTGTGTAGCAGAAAGAGCTATATTAGAGTTATATTAATGGATTTTTAAGATTGAACAGTTTTGGAGACTGCTGTAGTCTCATTTATTACAGGGTAACTTGGAGGCTCAGCTGAAGCCTTTCAAAATGGAATGGATCAAGCAATAATTCTTATTAGAGTATGTTTTACTAAAATCGGGCAACACCCTTTTCTGTTACTATTACTGAATATGTAGCAATAGCATGAAGCAGTAGAGGTCCATTGTTTTAATGATTTTCCAGTCTTATTTAAATGTATTGGTAGATCCCCTACCTTGATGTGATAAAAAAAGACAGCTTGGATAGATACTTACTCACAAGGGAGATTAAAGTGTTTAAAATTTGGTCCCTGTCTGAAAGGTGACAGGATAGATCATTCCATGTAATCAAAACAGATAAGAGATGGCAGTGATTATTGTAACTGCTTCATAGTCTCTCCTGCTGCTGTACCCAAAGTCCTTCAGTAGAATCACTCTTCTGAACACTTACTACTTTCCACTGGCTTTGTTGCTAATACTCAATGCAAGAAAACAACACTGCAGGTATTTTTCAACTTTGACATTTACTCATTGTCATGGAACTTCTGCAGGTCACACCTCACTGTGTGAGTAGTCTGAGGAACTGCTGGAAAAATAGATCTTTTTATTTTTGTTGTTGAAGAAGTCCTTAATGCATAAAAGGACACAGCTTATAGGATTGGGCTGTCAGACAGCAGCTCATGCCTTGCATTATGTTATATTGACAATGTCTTGGCAAATAAGACGCTGACAAATTGTTTTGCAATGAAAGCACAAACTATACAGAATATTGTGCAAGGCAGGCAATAGAAGGAGACACCCTCCAGTCTCCAAGGACTTGCATTTTTTATTGCTTACCATACTTTTCTAATATCTGTGCTGATGCACTCACTGTCTCATTTGGGAAGTGGGATTTTTTTTTCCCCTTCTGCCTCATGCAAAGCACCCATCAGGACTCTGAGCCCAGCACCACTTGTGTTTGTCAGGTGATGAAAAGGGAACCCAGACTGCTGTGTTACAGAGGCCAGAAGCTTTCCTAGGGGCTTTCAGAGACTGAAAGATTCTAGGTATTCAAAGAGGTAATGTCAAGGAAGGTTCAGGTTAGACCTTGGGTCTCCTGAAAGTGCAGGTGGATACATTTTATCTGGTTGTTATGGAATACCCATCCTGGTCTTAACAAAAACCCAAAATTAAGAATAATAAATAAAATAAAATCTCCTACAAAAATCCACCATCATTAAGTTAAAAGAAAGGCAACATGAAAATTTGATTCACTGCTGTGAATGCAGAGGGGTCTCTTGCAGCCTCTTCTGCTGCTGCTTTTGGGCTCAGATCTTGAACTGGTGCTCAGATGTGAATTCCTCACCTTTGGGTGGACTCAGCATGGTTCATTGGTACTGATTTATGTTTGCCTTCCTTTGGTAGGAGTGGGGATTTAACTACTTGACAGTCCTGATACTCAACAATGCTCTGTCAATCTTGTGTTTATCAAAATTTCAGACAAAGTGATGTTTTTAAAATACACTTAGAGATGGATTAAAACCAGTAATTATTAGATGTGGCTGAGTTTCAGAGTTCAGCCATTCTGGAAAGACATTTTTAAAGAGATTAGGTGTGTGGCACCAGTTTACTGCACAGAGAAAGATTAATTTTTTAATTTCTGTCTTTCAAAAACAAGCAGAAAAAATGGGGAAAATATATTTTCTTTAGCTTGTTAAAATCTGTAATTAAATATGCTTTCTACTAAGATGACATATGGAAAACACTGATTCCAAAGAAAAAATAAACCTAGAAAGGCCTGAATTAGTGAAAAGGGAGACAAAGATGGAAGTACCCTATAAATAAATGTTATAATAGAAATCACTGTAACATAACACTATCATTTTTCTGCTCTAATGAAGCCCTATTACATATTTCTGTGGCCCCCTCTTTGCTGAGTTCTTCAGTATTCCCTGCTGCATTAAGCAGTCATCTGAAATACCTGTGGGACTGGCCTCTCCCAGGACAGCCAGTGGGGATTGTTCCCTAACTACTGATTTCTACCATTTCAATGGCACAAAGGATTCTGTGTTTTGACAGCAAAATCCTTATAACTCCAAAAATGAATTAACTATTCATCCAATCATAAAATGACATCATGAAAGCAGCTCTTTTGCTGATGTGGTGACTATAGAGTTGTTTGACATTATTCTGCTAACACAATTTGACTGGATATATGTTTTGACATCCAGACAACAGGGACATTGATGGAAACTGATGGACCCAATGTCAAAAGAAGAAAAGCTGGCTGTAGGAGGACACCCAGAAAATTAATAGGTAGATTGCCCTTTGGGAAAGGTTTTTTGTTTTTTTTTTACAAAGTCACTAAAGGGAGGACTGAATAAAACGCCCAAAAATCTGAAAGAAAAGGCACAGAAAGAAAAACCAAGTCTTATAAAAATAGCAAGGAGATACTGAGGGAAGTTTTGGAGCTCAGTATATGCAGGCTGAGGAATAGTTATTTTGAACCTAAATTGTTCTATATAATCCTCAAGATTTAAAAAAATCCAGTTTTGGAATCAGCCAGAAAGATACTCCTTCAGATATTTTGCCCATTTTGATTTGAGCATTTGTATCTATTATAGATTGGTCACTTTTTCCTGTCATTGAATGACATATGTCATAGGTAAAGGACTTGTGACAGGGCTCAAGGCAGAACCATGTTAAATAATGCAGTGCCAAGAATCCAGTGTTTGCAGTCAACAAACTCCTCCCAGTAAATGATAACATTTACATATTTTGTCACCTGCTGACATCACATCTCCCTTTGCACTGATTCCAGTATCAGACTATTTCTAAAGCCAGTCAGAGAGACTTCATTATTCTGATTTTTGGAGTAGTAGCTGAAATCTCTGAGCAGCAGATTTTGGAAACACTGAGACTAGTGTAGCTAATATAATTATATATTTACTGTTCTCTTTTATTTTCCTGTAGTCCTCCAGTGATGGCCACTGTTTGATGCAGGGCACATATTTGAAAAATGGATCTTTGACTTGCTCCAGAATGGTCATTCCTATTGTTCTGTGCAAAAAGCACACCAAACTAAAACAACCCTACAAAAAAGCCTCATTTTTGTAGTCATCCCAAATACTAAATAACAAGAAGCAGTTCTATTACTAAGAAATGATTCTCAGATTAAAATACTGAAAATCAATAAAAAGGAAAAAAAGTTTTGTAAAAGTAACTTGGCTTAATTTTCTGTAGTTCTTGGCTAGAACATTTCCATTGATGGAGTTGCTAAGTGCATTCTATTTACAAATATAAACACTTGATTTTGATCAGCAAAAATGCATCAGCACACTTGAACAGTGTCAATGATGACATAATTACACTCACAATTTCCTCTCTGTAATGATTTTTAAATGTCAGCAGTCATTTTTTGTCTAATTGTAGCCTGCATGTCAGCACTTCCTCTTAAAACAGCATGTTCCTCTCTGCTGGAATTTCACACCTCTACACTCACTCACTTCACCAGTGAAGATAATGAAGATGATAAAGGGCTCCAGGATATTTTCACTCCTGTGCTGCTTTACCATTTAACATCAAGCAGGCAGAATGAGGACTTTTATATATATTTTTTTTAAGTAGAGTGTTTGATCAGTTAAACTATAAATAATTATTTAATTTTAATGAACAAATCAAAAAGTAGTTTTCATTTTTCCAAGCCCCCAGCTGGTGCTTTGCTAATAACCCGTTAAAAAGCTGAGGCTTGTGATAAAGACATTCTCACACATGGAGACCTGAACTTACTGGAGGAGAAGGCTGACCCTGCAGTGCCAGCCCTTGATCACTTCAGTGTTTGACACAGTGCAAAGCAGGTGAAGCTTGCTCTTCAAGGCAGCCTGGTTAGAGATGCTATAGCTACCACCTCGTGCTGTGACCTAGAAAGTGACATTTCAATGCTATTTTGCACGGCTGCAACACCAGAGCCCACAGCATAACAAATAGGTGCTCCTCAGAGCCCTCTTCCTCCTCCCACAGATCACAAACCACATCATCCAGTGTGTGGAAGTGGATCTCTTGTGAAATGGACTGGAAGCTCTGCACTGAGGTTAGCAGCAAACATTTTCCACTCATCTGAACAGATGCTGGAATTGGAAACAGGGGCCAAGGAGGCCTCCTTCAATCCAATTTGCTTACAACTCACCTTCAGCTCTCTGATGATGCTTAACTGTAGGGTTTAGGAAATAAAGCTTATCATTTGCTGGCCCATTTAGTATTGGAACAGGTGAAAAGCCAGAAAGAATTCACACTGTGAAATCAAATAATGAAATAAGGTTGAGATGTCTGATAAAAAAAGAATACAATTGAGTATCTCTAATTACAAATACATACATACAATGACATATCAACTAGTTATTTGTCTGAATAGGTTCCTGAAAGCTAGAAGAATGAAAAACGAAAAAATTGAATAAACACAGGTGAGGGGGTGGGAGTGTGTTTTCTGCAGCCCATGGTAACATTTGTTTTGTGCCTCTGTGACAGTGCCATCACCTGTAACTCCTCCATACCCAAATGTCTGTGTACACACAGGCCTGTGGGGACTGTGCACAGATTCAGACAACACAAATGCAGACCTGGGTCTCTTTGTGGTTTATGCTGCATTTTGGGCCCTTCACTTTGAACTTTCTTTTTAAAAATAAATCTTCTGGAGTTCTTGGAAAGGGCTTTCAGTTGTTTTTTTTAACAACTGAATCCTATGCACTTGTGAGATGCATAGAGACAATCTGAAAAGAGGTGCTCCTTCACCCTACTGCAGAGGGATGTCCCCAAGGAAAAAAAGCAAACCAAAGACACCAACAGCCAAGCAATCAAGAGCAAAAGAAACCAGCCTTTGAGTACTCCTAGGAGATGAGTGTTCAAGACACAGGAAGAACTGCTATGGGGAGCATGGTGTGTGCAGCTGGCTTGCCCATGCCCACTCTTTAGAGAACAGGAGTCAAAATCTAAAAATAGTAAAAGCTGAAAGACTATGTATGAGGTGAACCTAGAACACAGAGGCACTGCTCTAGAACTTCCTTTCTCCCCTACCCCTTTTTTTCCAATTTTATACCAAAGAGAAAAGTAGACAATATTTAAATTGGTTTTAAATTGGGTGTAACATGCTCATAGGCAAGTCAGCTATACTGGAATGTTACCACAAAGCTACCTATGAGCAGGCTCCACTTCTGTGCACTACACCACAGAAATGATCAACACATCCTTGCCAGGCTGCTCACCTAAAGGTAAATCGAGAAAAGGGAAAGCAAGGCAAGAGGCATTTCTGGAGTCTTCTGCAGATGCAGGTGCCTTGCTGGAGGCCATGAAAAGGTTTTTCTTAAGGCTAATAAGGTAAAAAGGCTACTTGGAGGAGCAGGTCCTTCTGTTTCCATAGAAAAGCAAAAAGGACATTTACCTGTCAGTTTGCCTCTTTGGGATTATATGCAGAATACAATAAAACCCTACACAGAGGTGAGATAATGCTCAGCTATCCTGGACAGGAGGTGGGTTTGTTGGTTTGTTTTTTGTGTTTTTTTTTGTTTGTTTGGTGTGATTGGTTTGGTTATTTGTTCATCTGGGTAGGAATGTTATTTTTGGTGGGGTTTTTTTTGGTGGTTTTTTTTTTTTTTTTTTGTTGGTTTGGTTGTTTTTTTTTTTTTTTTTTTTTTTGGGNTTCTTTTTTTTTTTTTTTTTTTTTTTTGGTTGGTTTGTTTTTGGTTTTTTTTTTTTTTTGGTTTGGTGGTGGGTTTTTTGGGTGTATTTTAAGTTTTTTAAATTTTCTTCTAGTTTATTGCTGAGTCTCTCTTTCAGCTGGAGCTGAAACCCCAGCTTTTCAATGAACTACCAAAGGCAAATTGCATATTATACCCACCCACCCACAACACTTGAGCATGAGAAAATTTGCAAAGGGAAAGGGGAAATGGAGTTTTCTGTTTCAATGGACCAAAGGTATTGGAATATTGATGTTGCACATAGGAATTGAGCTTATGTTTTACAGTACAGTCAAGCATTCCTGTAGCTTCAGACAAATAAATAAAAGCTGCTGAGAGAATGACATACTCTTCATTTAGTGTCTAACAGTGGAAGGTTCAGCCTGTAGGAGCACAGAGACATTCCCTATACTACCTGAAACAGGTTTACAGCCTTGTAAAATAAGACTGTCATGGATTGTGCAGTTTGGCACATTATTCATGACTCAGTCACTGCAAACAGAGCATTGGCTTCTGCTGTGGCTGAGGGTGCTTGACATCTCTTAAAGTCATACCAAAAGTATTGCAAGTTGGCCTCTCAGAAAACAAGGGACATTAAATTAGAGACCACGTCTGAAAACTTCAGTTGGTTTGCTTCACATGAACTTGAATTGAACCTCAACCTTACAAAACAAGGCATATTAAAACATAAAGACAGCTGAGTGGTAACCATGACAACACTACTTCCAAAAAACCCAGAGGTATAGCCAACATTTATACATATATACTGTGAGGGATAATACATTCTTTTGTACACTTACTAATACCAGTTCGTGCTGCGTGCATGACTTTTCATCAGCAAAACTGCATGTTACACAGGAATTTCCAGATATTAATTTACCTTTGATGCTTTTAGCTACTGTGATAAGGCCCATGCAAAATGCAATCAGCCAAAATGTTCCAAGTTTTAGGCTTGGGTGCAATATGGTCTCAAAATATTGCCTCAATTTTAAAAGTCTCTCTTGTGGCAAAATCTGTGCTGCAACTATGTGTTGCATTCCACTGCGTCATAATATTACTTAAAATATTTTAATTCCTTTTATTTTTTTAATTGTGACAAAAAGAGTGACTTTATTGCTGTATTTTAGGAAGATGAATGCCAATTTTTAAAATAGATTATTATGTTAAATGAACCTTTATTCCATCTAGATGTCTGCTATTTTTCAGTCTTCGGACTAAAGGACAATTCTTTAGTTTGGGCTCTTTTCAGTACTGATGTAAAGTGCTTTATGTCTCATTTTTATAACCCATTTCATCCCAGCTGGGGTGCATTTTTAATCCCCTTTTCTCTAACTAAATTGAGGAATACAGCCCTTTCCTTCAGTTTGGAGAGGAATATGTTTAGTTTATTTTGAAATACCCCACCAAGGGACATCTTCCTAAATAAGTATTTTCTAATCTTTAATTAGTATCACAAATACTTTTGCTGCCTGCACATTCTTCCAGTAAAAGGTTGTATAGAGCAGTCACTGCATTCTGCATGTCCTGTGGGACTGTGTGAGGAGCTACACGCTCCCCTTTCACACAGTGAACAAAAGCTAAATTCTAGCCTTCTTTGATTTCTTTCTTTTCCTTAGGTCTGAAATACTAAAACTATAGGTGCAGTCCTGAGGGCTGAATACTGATGCTCAGACCTTCTTGGGTGGTACTGGGGTAAGGCTTGATCCAGGTCTATGATTCATCTGCCATCTCCTCTTTTGCAATTACATTGCTTTTCTGACCTTTTATATATTTACTTCATAGCATAGATACAGTGTTTACTACTACTTTGGGAACATAATGAATTGCAGACACAATGCCCTTTGCCCCAACAAGACTAGAGCATAAATAGTTCAGTCCCTATCAACCAGTAGCACTACCCATATGTAATTTCTCATGTATTTTTATATGCATATATATTTTTATAGATACATAAGATGTAGAACATTGACAATGTGCTAACTTAGCCCATTAACGAGTTGGGTATGTGTCTGTGGCATCAGCCACTTCTATTACACAGCACACAGAAACCATAGCAAAGGCAGCCTTAGAGTGCAAAATCTCTTCTCTTGTACTATTAATGCATATCATGCTTAGCTCATCTATGACAAGCTCTGTTAAGTTTTGCTAACTAGAACTGCAATCATACCTTTTAATCCACTCTTTGCTTTGGAAATGAAATCTAGCCTGCATCTGGGCTGTCCTCAATTGCTGTGCCTGCATTCTCAGAACAGTGATTTTGGTGAGGTTTATCCATCCTGCAGGGAGAACCTGGTGTTTAATTTGTCTTGACTTTCCCTGTTGGCTTCTCCCAGGCCAAAGCCAGAGTGTAAGCTGACACATAAGGAGTATGGATAAAATTGGTGCCAGGATTTGACTGTAAACTGCTGCCCAAATTAGCACAGTGGTATAGTTACTATTAAAACAAATTGCCCAGTGATGCAAAGAGACCTCCAAAAGTTGAATTTGTGAAGCTCTCCTGGTCTTAAGCACAGGAAACTATTTCTTGCCTTTTCAAAATACAGAGCTTGAAAATGAAAACTTTCATTGACCTTACACATTCCACAGTTCACTTGCCTATTCCAGGGTTCATGTAGTTTAGATTTAATTAATTCTCAGATAAAAGGTCTGGTATGTAAGCACCGGTTATGAGTGACAACTGCAGTGATGGTGGCATCCACCTTCTGTTGGGATTTTGGTCTAAACTTTCCTCGCCTCTGTGTGTTCCTTGTTCTCCTTTAGGGACAGCAGGAATATGTAATCCAAAACATCCCATCTCCATCTGGATGCTCCCTTCCTTTCTTCATCCAGCACTTATTGCATGAATGCTACTGTAAAAGTACCACGAAACAGTGCTAATGGCACAAACACAGCTCATTAATTGTTCTAGGAATGAAAAATGAAAGAGCAGTGACACCCTGGAGGCATTAAGGACAGAAGAATCATGGCATGAGCAACAAAACTCTGTCAATCCTCTTGGTGCAACCCTCCCTCTGCCTTTTCATTCACCCCGGGCACTGCTCTCAGGACATGAACTCCCACTATGGCAGCAGCCCATGCCTGCTGCTGGCACCATGTCCCCTGCCATCAGCTTCTGTGACCAGTGGCCACTCAGGCTGTTGGGCAGGCAGAATTCCAGCCTGGAATCAGCCATAGCATGGCTGCATCTTTGGGTGTCACCTGCACTAAATGAAAGGGCAAGCAAGGCCCTTCTGTAGCTATCCAGTGCCATCCTTCATCCTTTAATGCAGTTGACCTGAGAAAGCTTGATACTGAGAGCAAGGTTAGCTGGGACTGGTGTTGCTATGATGCTGTAAAATCTTTAGTGAAATGAGATTTGTAGCTGCTAATACGTCCCCTCTCCTATCAGGCCAAAAAACACCACCCCACTGCACAGCCTGTGCTAAGAGTTACCAGCCCAGCTGTGCAGGGCATCACCCTGCAAGGCTCTGTGCTGCTCACGGTGCCACACCAACCTGACTGGGATCTGCTCTAGCTGGGCTTATGCAAAAATCCCAGCTCTCTGCAGTAAGATTGAAATTCTGGTTTGTAGAGAATATGGAGAAATATTCTGTCTCACAGTCTGCTGTGAAAAATTACTGCTTCCCCAAACGATTAAGGTCTTTAGGAGACAATCAGCAAACTGACTTATTTCTCCTGTAAACGGGAAAAACACATCCCTTACTGCTGCAGAGGTTCCTAAATGAGGCACAGCTGGATGGCTGCCAGTAAAGCCTTAGTGTAGTAGTTGGCTGGGGAACAAGGATGCCCTGGCAACCACGTGTTTGTTAGTGAGGATGCTGCATAATTTTTAACAAATGGTTGTGAGCTGAGGCTGGGGGTGGGGGTGTGGTGAGGAGGGAGGTTTTCTTCCCAGAGATTTACACAGGAGCTGCTGCAGAGAAGGTAAGCACTCTCCATGGAAAGCAGTGCTGGAACTATGGAACCTTAAATGTTTAAAGCTAAAGAGCCTTCATTTTGCTGGTGTACTTAACTCTTTCTTCTATCTGCTTGAAGCTACAAATGTGACAAGGTGCCTCATCATCATGGGACAGATCTAAGGGAAGATTACACAGGCTCCTTTTGAAAATAACAAAAATTAAAGCTTACAGAGAGACACAGTGAAAAAGATGGGTTACGAACTGTGATTGGCTTGGGCTGCAGTAACATATTCTTGATCCCTGATTTACTTTTGTAGCTTCAATCTCTTCCTTTGTGTAAGCATGCATCAGTGCTGTACTAATTAAGGAATAGTTATAATTTTAACATAGGTACACTGATGGTTTTTCTTGCTCTCCTATAAAGCTAGGTCAGGTCACTTCTTGTATCCTGAGAAAGAAAGGTAAGGTCTTTTCAGACAATTGCTACATATCATTTGTTGATCTCAGCCTAGGGCAAAGATCTCCAGGGTAAGTTTTCATGCTTTCATAAATCTAAACTTCTGAGGAAGATAATAGTGCACAGACAAGTCTCTTAAATAAATCTGCAGAGTACCATAACAGTTGTAATTATTAACTGAGGCCTTGCAAGCATGTTCATTAATTCTGTCTACTAATGACAGCCTAAAGCACATAGCAGCTCTTTGTGAGCTCTTTGTAAGGGCAGGTGAGTTCTGGAGATCTGGCACAAGTATTCAGCTGGTGGTTCCTCTTCCAAACCTTTGCACAACAGGAACAGTCACAGCTAAGGAACAGATTGCGTTTAATGTCACAAAAAGCTCCTGTTCATGGGGCTGGGGAGAAAACTCAGGGGCATATCTCACAAAGGTGGTGTAAATCTTATTATTTGATGGTATTAGTTTTAATATCTACAAAGTATTTTAAATTCCCAGAGAAATAATTTTGAAGTTGTTGTAGACATTATTAGTCCTATTACTGTCAGGAACAATATTGTGTTTTATAATCTACACAAATGCTAATATTGTTTTGTTTCTTAAGCGTACTTATGTGCTTTATAAAATGTCATGTATTGTTCTCTGTGTCCTCTGATCCACAATAACTACATAATGATATGAAACACTGACATTTGGGGATTGGTTTTTACTGTCCTTTTTTCATACTAACTTCCATGGAGGATTTGATAATGGTATATGTGTGTGTTTGAATTAAACCCTTTAATGCTAGGGGAGGAGATCAGTTTGACACGGAATTCAACAGCTGTTGTTTCTTTAAAGAGAAAAGGCCTGCTGGATTTAAGTGTGTTTGAGTATATCTGGTTGACTGAACAGTTTCCTCAAGGAAGTATTCATTCAGTCAATGTCCTGAAGGGTTAAGAAAACAGAAACCCATGGTGTTACTGAGTTGTTGTTATGTATGTTGCCAAGGGAACTGTGGCTGGAATGTTTAAATGTGTTGTTTCTCCCCAACTCACAGGAGTGGAGCTTGAGTGTCTTGGTGTGCCCTAATCCTCACAATTAGTTTCTGTGTGGTGGGGGGGCTTATGGGGCTGATCAGACTAAATACTTGTAGTGACACTGGGTAACATTCCCACCATGAGGTAGAGTGGCTTCAGCATCATACTCATCACTGAGGAGAGTCTCAACCAAAAGCAGAAAAGGGAGTATATTATAAGCTTCCCTTTTTTTGCTTCTCCCTGAACCCTTTAGATTTCTTTTAGTCATGCATATTTTAGAAATTAATGCTCTCCAAGGAGATTTCCTTAAGACTTTGGTAAGAGAAATCATGACATTGATTGATCTTGACTCAGATATTTAGTATCGCTATTGTTTTGTCCCACATGCCATTTAATTTACTTCACTGGTGTAAAGCGGGAAGAACCTTTGTTGCAAATGACCATTTCAACAGAAGAGGCAAATTTTAGCCTTATTTCCTTGTAAAGGCGGGGCTCTTGCACTGCAGCAGATCAGTCTGCAGAAAGTCTAATCAAGCACTCCTTGATTCCTGAAGAAAAATACCTAAATGTACCTATAGAAGTTGACTGTGCCATAGATATTTCAAGAAGCTGGGAACAACCCTTCCAAAGCCTTCCATCAGGCCATCACTCCAAAATGTTTGGCCTATTCTACCACAATGTTTTTTTCATGGTGGTTGGTAGCACTCAGTTGAGTCAAAACTGAGCAGCACTCAGGGATTCCTTGGTGAGTTAAAGATTTTTCCAAGCACAAACTGACCCACACTTTGTCTGATTTACAGTATGTGGGATTTTTCTGGTATGTGGGAGGATTTGCATTCAGGGGAATGTTTTCACTTTTGTACCCCCTCCTATCACTCAACATAAGGTTTTTAATATGGTCCAAGATAATTCTGTCTTAATATTCTTTGAACCAACTCTAGTTGCAATAGATGCAGAAAACATGGATTACCCTCTCCTAGCAGCTGCCTCTCAAGTCCAAAAGCTTAAAGCTTTCTCAAGGCACATTTTCTAAATACCTGATAATTCTTACTGCCTCTTAAGCAGGACCCACATCTTAAAGTGGAGACATCCTGAGACAGAGGAAGGTCTCCAGGTGGTCAGTGTTGGGGCAAATTACACACTTTTTTATCCACAGAAGTCCTGTGTAACATATCTTGTTGTGATTTTTTTTTTTTTCTTTTCTCAGTAGGAAACCATTGGTCTACAGGCCTTTCTGTATCCAGATAAAAGAGTGGTCTTAAATTTCATCATGTCCTAGGGTCCTCATCCTCCAGTTGTCCACACTGGGAGTCACCTGAACTGCAAAACACTGAGGAAGACTGGTTCACAGTCAAATTTTCTACCAGTTGATGTCACAACTTCTTTCAAGATCTTAGATTCATAAAAATTAGGAAACCAGACACAGTGATAGTAGAATCCTGGGGAGTCAATGTTTCCATCAGTGCTCAGAGGCCAAGTGTCCTATTTCTACTAGGATCAGAATGAATGGACAGTGCTAAAGCTTGGGAATACTGACACCACACATTTCCCGGCTGTGATGAAATCTTATGATTTAAAATAAAAGAACAAAGAAATAAAAGCTGAAGCTTGATCAGTGATTTCTGTGTCTCTTTTACTCCATGACTTTTGATATTGTGATGCAAAGAGGGACAACTCACAAGTATTAAAATTTTTTTGTTTATTCTATTACCTATTTTTATGCTTTCTGAAACTCCTGCAAAAGTTAGTTTGACCAGGCATTTCTGAACAGCTCTGAAAGTTTTATGTAGGACAGCACTGAGGTGTACTGGCAGGAGCTGAATGTGGCTTGCCTACAATCTTGTTGGCTCAGGTTTGTACTTCATCACCCAGATATACCTATGTTTTTATTTAAAATAGTCTCTTAGAAGTCTCTTTAGGTATTCTCAGGTCTTGTAAACTGAATGAAAAACAGAAGCTACTATATATGCTGAGTCCAGTATGTAAAAGACAAAGAACCTATTAAAAAGCCTATAAAAAACAATGTAACCAAAGCCCTGCACTCCTCAGAAGAGTTAATCCTGCAATGGGTGCTAAACTCCAGCGCCCCAAGGATGGGGCACTCCTTACCCCTCTTCCTTTGCCATTTGCAACCACAAGGTGAGGATGAGCAAAAATCTGATTTTTCCCTTTTATTAGGTGCGGAAAATTTTTATTTTGGCAGTGCTTCTTTTTGTCATTCACATAGTTTGTTTTTCTCTTGATTTTTTTGGGCGCTTTTTATTTCCTGTCAGAGTGTGGAGGAGAAGGCTGTTCTAGCCTGTAAGTTATGCGCCCCTTACAGTGCCCCTTAGTTACACAGCACAAGGAAAAGAGAAACAGAATCCATGGCACCGTGCAGAAATGCTGCACTATATAGTTTGCCCTGGTTAAACATTTCCAGAAAGGGAATAACACAACGCTGTGGAGCTCCTGAATGTCTTTTGGCCCTTGTGCTGCAGAAGTGAAGGCATTTAGGGTTAAACTGAAATAGTGCTGGATTCTGGGCAAATTGGTTTTCAGATCTAAGCTGCACAGATCACAATTATTTCCTTTTTGTATTACCACAATGCTATCTCCTCCATACCTGAAATAAGTGGCAACTGGAGCCTTGAAAAGCAATACTCAACAGCTGTGTGAGAATTTAATTTGATACAGCCACATGCCCCCATCTTCAGCCATCTTTTTTGATCTTTCTTCAAACATCTTATAATATCTGCAAAATAATGCTGAAAGTTTTCTATGTACAGATTTTTTGGTAGTATGTGGTTTTGTCATTTTTTGCCTTGTCTTCTCTATGTGCAGGGAGATGTCAAACTGGAAAAGAATGGTCATTTACATTTTTCAAAGCCTGCAGGAGGCAAGAGTTGCATTTTTGCATTATGTTTGGGATGGTCTCACTTTCTCTTCAGCACTTCTCTTGTAATTCACTTTATCTTGCTCTAAAATGTTTTGGTGAAGGAGCGTGAGCACTGAATCTAGTCAGCTCCTTATAGCTGCTGGGGTTTTCTGAATTCTCCCTCAGTGCATTCATGGCTAGTGGTGCCTAATGACAGAATGGATCAAATCATTAGACTTAAAAAGCAGCTTACATGAAATTTGAATGTACACCTGTAGTTTGTGAATCTTGTGTCAGCTGCTTCTTCTTTGCTGCCTAATATTTGAAACTTGCACATTCCTACATTCCTGAGCATATGCTTTAAAGATGCAAGACCCTTATCTGTTTATGCTTGTCCTTAAAGCACCAAGAGGAATTTAAAGCTGCAGGGACCTCACAGCTAACATTGTCTACGAGAGACTGAGTCCATGGATGCTAGAGCAGGTTCTGGTTGTGCTCAAAATCAACTGCAAGTGGGAGACAACAGGATTTTAATAATGTAAACAAGAAAAAAAGTGTCTGTCCATTAAAAGTACACGCTGGAATTACATGGTATCTGAGAACAAGTTTCCACAGCTAATGTATTATTAACTAACAGAAAAGCTCTTTTTGATTTGTAAACAATACTGCTGTAAATTCCAAATTATGCTTTATCTGCTGTTCTACCTATTAATAACTTACTCTTATGTTCACTTAATTAGTTATTGGAAAAACACCGAGACCAGCAGTCGTACAAGGAATCAGAGCTTTCAGTGCACTCAGATGCTGGGGACACTGGCACACATCTGCCTCTTCTGCCAACAACAGAACAACAACAACCCCAGCAGAACCATGGCCTTGGGTCAGCCCCTGCATTTTTACACTAGGATTTACTCAGTTGATATAAAATGGTAACTCAGGCAGTCCAAGCCATCACTACAGAGGGCCTCTATAGGGGAAAACACAGCCCCTAAACAGGCTTCCAGAGCCCCCCCCTCAGGTTCCAAGAATGCGGTTTTAACCATCCCTAAGACGAACCCCCCACCAACTTTTACAGGGGCCACCCTCTGCTCACCAAACCTAGTCCCTTCCCTGAAGGCATTCAGGATCCTTTGAAATGGAAAATTTATGCTGTACTGAAATAGTTCATACTATAATAAACAACTAGTGCCATCATTCTGCTGGTATTCAGAGCGCAATTAAACCTGAACCTCATGTGAGGACTCCATTTGGGGTGGAAGGTGGTGCTGTGGGGAGGACAGGCAGCTCACCCCAAGAGTCTTTCCTACTGCAGCAGGTTTTACTGCTTGTCCTCCCTGCCCCTGCAGTGAACAGCCCCCTTCTCCCTCCCCACATCCACACGAGGCATGGGGGCTTGTGGGGGATTATATAACTTATAGGTCAATTTGTTGTTTGGGCAGAAGAATGTGGTATGTTGGCCGAAGCTGTTTGTTTGCTTAAGTTCTCAGAGTTCAATGAGGTCATTTTCTCATCTTCCCTGTGTTTTCTGTATTTTCCACAGACCTGCCAGCCTCAAACAACACCCTCTTTCTTCGCATTAGAAATGGAAACACGTCCTCTGCAGGAATTTTCCACTTAATAGCTCCTGCTTTCCTACCGGGGGCCTCAGTGCACCACCACTGCAATGCTGTATTTCTTTCCACTGCAGTTTGACATTTTGCAGCCAGAACAAGGAACGGCATTCACTCCATCCTGATTTTTGAAAAACATATCTCTGTAGGTTCACAGAACGCACCCAGTGCGGCAAGCACCAGAGGAAAATGGCAAAGGTATTTAAACATCATTACATGTCACTGAGACTATGACATTGTCTGGTAAAAATGCTCTTTTATACAGTAGCTTTTACTTACTCCCCATTCCTCCCCCCTCCAACCCTTTATAGACACACAGACACCAAACCTCTGCCCTGCTCTCCCACTACCAGCCACTCTCTTGTTCTACACTCAGTTGTAATTATTTGCCTTTGTGAATTATTTCCTTTGCATATTTGCAAACTGTGTATCAGGTCCTGACACTGAGGAGCAGAAATGCACATTGCAGATAATCTGAGCAGTAAACAAGGAGCCTGCTTTAAAATGCACCGAGTGACCTGTGGGAAGGCAGCAATATTTGCAGACTGTTTACTGCTGAGATGCAGTGATGTTGCTGAAATGCAGCAGCTTGAAGATTGGAGCAAAATGGGATCTCAGACACTCGGTCAAGCACAACCTGTAATTTTTTTATTTATTGTTTTTGTTCTGCTTTTTTTAAAGTTAGAGCTATATTATAAATTATTAAAAGCTATTTTCTAAAAATCCCTTTGCTGTGTCTGAAAAAAAAACCCAATTCCTTTACAGGGAGCAAAATGAATAGAAGTAAACATGTTTATTGCTAGAAGGAAGGTTTCCCCTGTCTGCGCAGTGGTAGAGTCTCAGACAGCAAGGTCCCAGTAGGTCAGACTGGCACATTGAATTGCGTATCAAATGAAACTGGTATTCTGGAAAAAGGGTGGAAAGAGGAAGAGGGGTGTTAGTGAGGAGGCTGCTCAGGCCAGGAGGGTGGGCCACTGAAAAACAACAAGTAAAAAAATAGGATTGATGATTTGCAGGACACCTAGGGTATTTCTTTCAGGGGGTATTACTTCCACTTTTAACCAGGAACAAGAGCTAGAAGAAAAAAAAGCGGCAGGAGCTGACAGCTTTGTGCTGATCAAAGGGACGGAGCATTGAATGCCTTCTTTTGCTAGCTATTTATTAGAGAGAGAGAAGGGCTCCTTTGCCATTCTACTTAGGAGAGAAGGGATTAAAGATCAAAAAAAAAAAAAANCCGGCATGAGTTCTTTGTTCAGAAAATATTTCTCTCTTTTTATTTTTTATGGTGTGCTGTGCTGTCCACTAGAAGACAAAAACACCATTTCTTTTTATAGCATTACTCCCTTTCTCTTCTCACTGACCAAAATTTCTAGTGATAAACAATTCCAGTAGCATTTTTTTTTAATGTAAAGAAGGCCCCCTTTGGGAAACTTAGTTAACTGTCTTTTAGCCTGATTAACCTAGGAAATAAAGTTTAAATGCACTGCTGGGATTCTATTAGGATCATCAGTTCATACAGATAACAGCAAAAGGTGTTAAAATGCACTTCACTGGTGCAAGTGATCTCATGTTGTAAAAATGATTATCCCCAGCAGAAAAGGGAAGGATTAAGGGGCCATGTCTACGTCTGGGAAACTCCATAAGTGTTTTATTAGCATTAGTACATGTATTAATCACAAAGACACAAAAAAAAGGCCCATCAGGATGGGCAAATGGCACAGTGCATTAAACCTACTCTGTTAAGTCAGTGGAATGTGAGCATCTTTATTCCTAGAATTGCAATAAAGCTGTTAAGTAGTATGAATGAAGTTGGGAAAGCCTGCTTGTATGATTGTGGATCATTGTGGATTATCTAAAAAGAGAGACTGCTTCTAAAGTAAGGCACTCCCACTGCAGAGACTTTGAAGAAATGCAGAGTAAATTTAATGTTCCAGCCTCAAATCAGTTGAACTCCACTGCAGATGTTTGATGGCAGTGACCTAGCTACTCATTTAGATTCTGATTACTGTTACATAGATCAGAAAGGAAAAGTTTATCCATGTCCCATGCTTCTGCTCCATCCTCTGCTCCTTAGTTCAGGTTTCTGCTTCCCAGCACAAGTGAGCGTCAGGCTAAATGGCCAGGCAGGCAAGGCTGAGGTAGCACTGATAAAAACAAGCGCGCTTGACCTGACCAGACGTGAATAATTCAGCAAATGATCACTGTGGGGTTTGAGATGAGCAGCATTTTCCACACTTTCTTTCCATTTCCATTTGCAAGCCCTAAATTTTGTTTCATCTTGATAGCAACCACAAATAAAAAGCAAAGCATTGCCAAATAAATGGTGATTTTACAGTCAGTTTTTTATAAGGCCTATTGCCAGCATTAGGTTAGCAAAGCAGATACATGGTGATGATATTTAGGGTTCTTTTTGATCTCCAACATTCACCACCACCAAAACAAATCCAAGTGCTTTAGTGGAAATTAGGAATGCAACTCTTGGAGGAAAGAAGTGCTCATGTTTTTGCTGTAGTCTCCTTTCAGCTCTACTGTGTTTGTTGACAATCACCATACTAGAGCAGCATCTAGGAAAGTCTTGATAAAAACTACTTTAGCACAACGATAGATGTGATAGTGAGACATATTACTGACTTCATTGCTAAAAATACTACAGTTATACATGTTGAAATCCTGTCAAGAAGTTGCCTCTTTCATTCCAATATTAAACACTTCTCTTTCAGTGGATATTTGGAATATTGTATATGTCTGTCACCACAGCAGTGACATTTGTTATTTTGTTCATCAAAATGTCACCTGCCTATCAAGATAGCTAAGATAAGTAGGACTGGGAAACTTTGTCGAATCATCATACACAGGCTTTTTTCTGCCAGCAGATGAATTACATGAGACATTGATGTGGAATATCAACAGAAGTCAGCTTCCTTGTCTGCAAAGTTAAAGAAATTATCATTTGTCTTACAAGGATATTTTAGTAATTCCTTCACAGCATTAAGGGGACAGATGGACTATAAAACCAGTCAGTCCCTGATAACACAGGGTTGTTGTTAGAGTACACAGAGCTGCAAAGGAGGAGGAAGGGGACTCCATGAATATTAAGCATTTTAAGTACCATAGTATTTTGAGCATACTTAGCTAGCTTACTTGGCTGCCCTCAAAGCCTGAAAAAAACCCAAGGGCCTAATAAGTAGCCAGGTAACAAAAGAGACAGGAAATAGGATGCTGGAAAAGTGGAAATCAACTTCTAAACAGGGAAACAAAGAAGAAATTAAAAACCAAGCCCATAAAAACACAGACAGGGTTTTAGAAGTGACACCACTCTGACAAAAGATCAACATTGTTTCAAATATACTGTATTTCTCCACCCACCCCTGAGTAGATCTTAAGTACCCTTCACTGCCTTGGAGTCAGATTTCAAGCCAAAATGTCTGTGTTACTAGTTTTGCAAGTGCTACCACTAATTGAAACCACATAATGTTGCAGATCTGAAATAAGGCAGGCAGGGCATCCCTGCTGAAAAGCTACCCAGCAGGACAACCTCTTTGTTCTCTTTTAAAATAAACTAATTCAAGGAAAATGTTGTCTAAATCATTGCTTCTAAATGTACACAGAACTTCCTCCCTGCTTCCCCACCCCCCATTTTCCTGATTAGCTATCAAAAGTCTTTGCTATTCTTGTAAACTGCAAAAATGGTTTTAATATGCACACTTGTCATTTCTAGGTGTATAAATTTTGCTTTTGCAGGGATTTTACATGGCACATATTGTGATCACCTGTGGGTAGGGTAGTTAATTAGCAGTCCAGGTCCTATTTCATTTAATTTATACTGGAGCAATCTAAAGTAGCAGAATGATCACAGCCACAGTCAGTAATTTAACTCCCTCCTTTCAAAGCTGTTTTAGTAATTATACTTTGGTTGTAAGTTTTCAGAAAGCTTTTACAGTACTTGTTTTCAAGCCATGTAAACTCCCTCCCTTCTCAGCTCCCCTCAATCCTGGCTTTTGTCCTTCTGGGTACTGTTGGCTGCATTCCATTAAGAAATTAGAAAGGATGCAGCTGTCATTATTTTGTCAATCGTAAAATCTAAGACGTGGAAAAAGTCTTAGGAAGGCAGGGGAGTCATGTAACTTCTATTGAGAAAACAGATTATTCCTCAATACTTCCAACAGTATTTTCACTTGACCTAAAAGGAAAACTTTTATGTGGTGGACCTTTGTAATCCAGGCTTGGATTTCCCAGCAGATCACTGAGATGTGTGCACATAAACATCACTTTATACTTGGTTTGGAAATTCACAAAAGCCACCCTCAGCACTTCTTGGGGAAGAACCCTTTATATCATTTCATTTTGAGCCTCATCATCATTAAAAGTTTTGGACCTATATTAATAATTTATCTGCATACATTCACACCCGTGGCATAGACAATATGCCTGCAGCCCAGACCAAGTCAAAGCATGTTTCTTTTCACGGTGATTGGAAAAACAATAGCATGTAACTGGTAATGTTCATATAAGTTATTCAGTTGCAGCTTAGCAATGAAGGTCTTGCTCCCTCTGTGCCCTTTTTAAATTAATCCTATTTTACAGTGACTTTGAGATTGAGGAAGACTTTCAGGGATGGAAAGACTTTAAAAAAATCCTGCTTTTGTTTTTTCTCTCTGAATAGTTACAAGAAAAATAATTTCATTGTAATGTCAAGATTCCACAAAAAAAATGTGCAGTTTTGCCATTGGAATTTTGATTGCAAAGTAGCAGATAAGTAAGTCAGTACTTGCTTGTCACTACTGTAAGAGAGCAGGCCATTACTGATGCTGCTAGTATTGCCAGTTAACAATATTCTCAGACATGAATTACATTTTAAAATGAAATAACTTCATAAATTCCTGTGAGTTTCTGTATGTCTGCTACAGATTATACACTAAAGATCAAACTTTTAACATCTGTTCATGCTGGAAAATATTTTTGTGTGTTCGTTTTCTTGGCTAAAAAGTCTTATTTAAGTATGTCAAATAATTTGGTACTTATGAAAAATTTCTTCCTGACCAGTGTTCATCTTGTTTGTGTATATGGAAGCACAAATCTCAACAGTTACATCACTTTTAACTTAAACAGCTGGTGGCAGTCTAATTATTTATTTTCTTGAGTCCATGGCCTTTGGAGACACAGATTTCCAGTCACTGGTTAGTTTCCAAGTAGAGGGAAACCTTTTGTAAAATATGGCATTTCCAGAGGAGGAGAGAGGGCTTTTCTTTAAAATAAGAAAAGTGTCTGTGGATTGTGTTTGAAGAGACAATGTATGATTAATGATTCCCTATTCACTGGAAAACAGCAATTCTTATTAAGTGAGAGTGCATCAGAGTAAAATGCAGCCTGACTGAAAAAAAGAACTGGGCCTAGGAAATCCAAGCATCAACCTATTTTTCTGGGCAGTGAAAAACAAAGTGTAGATGTATTAGGCTTAAATTTCCAGGGAAGACAGATATATTATGTTGCTTTCCCTCCACCACGTAGATTGGTCCTGAACTCTGCCAAGGGTTGCATGTTGCTTGTTTGGGCTAATGAGTAAGTTATCAAAAAATGAGATTTATGACAGCAGTCAAGGAATTACTGAGCAGAGTTCTGAAGGCTGAGGAAGCCTTTGCAAATCCCCAAAATAGAGAGAAATCTCTGCTTGAATCATCTTCTGTTGTGAGTTGGTATGGCATCTGCTGCTCCAAGTCTAAAAGCGGAATGAATAGACAAAGAGTTTCAGATGTACAAGCTATGCTTAATCACCAAATAATAACAAATAGGAACTCCCAACAGCCCTCTGTGAGATCACGTTCAAATTAGCTACACATTCAAGTTTTAGAGCAACAATTTCCTCACTTCTATTTATGGGAAAACTGTAGTATGTATACCAGCCACAGAACTTCAGTATCACATGACATGGATGATTTCCTAATTGACTCACTCTCTATGTTGCTTCATGCTGGTCTTTTAGGAGGTTTTTTTTTCAATGGAGTTCACTGTAAAGCTCTTCTCAAGAGCACCTCCTGGCCATCTTTTGGATGTGAAGAACAAAACAAATTGTCAGGTATTTCATGGTGCCTAAGAGAAATGTTTTGTCTGTGAGCCTTTGTATATTAGTCCCAGCTATGTCTATTTGCTTCCTGTGTTTTCATGTCAAACTGTGTCAGATGACGCAGTTTGGTTTCTACATAGTGTTTTTCATACTGAAATTATCCCACTAGACATAGGCGAGTTATGAGTGTTATCAGAGGCTGTTAAGTGTGCTTAGTGGCTAAGCTGCATAGAGAAGTCAAGTTGTGGTTAATAATAATTCACATAAAACCCAGACAATGAGAACTCTTGTTTGAGTGGGGGAGTAGGGAAATCTTGGCCGTAGACTCAGAGTATATCACTGTATCTCTGACTTTTTTCCTTTCATTCTTTCCTCCTTCACCAAAACTCCCTCTTGGTTTTTAAAACTCAGAGAGTAGCAATCCAAACTTTACTTTTCATCTGCTCCTTAACGTGCTTTTTTTTCATTCAGGCAGCCATAAAATACTGCACTTTGCTGCATAAAGGATGAAGCGTTTTAGGAGTAGATTTCAAAGGAATTAGGCACCTAAACAATACCGTAAGGATCACAGCAGGATTTTTCAAAGGTAAAAGCAGAAGTGGGTATTATGTGCCCTTTAGCTTTTTTAGCTACCCACAAAATTGAAACAAAACAAAAAAATCCTGCTTTATTTCCTCTTGAGGGTCATTTGTCCAAGACCTACTTACAGAAGAGCAGGGCTGAGTCATTTAGGTTAAGAGAAAACTAGAACAGTAATTAGAAATAGTGGAACTTCTTTTAGTATTTCAGAAATATTGGGCCCATTAGAGTTTATGTGATGTTCTGCAGAACAAGAGGTGTGTCCTACCCCTTGTGGTAGAACCCTCCAGCACAGCTCCACAGGAGCATTATCTGAGGCCCTCAGATGGCATTCTGCTCATGACACACATTTACATTCTGGGTACTAATGAAAATAAAACAACGCTCCAAAAAAGTCACACCGGCACCAACTAATCTATTAATTCAAATAATGTTCTTTCAGTTGCTGTCTGAACTATCTCTGCCAGATAGTTTAACACTATTCTATGGGTCCCTCTTGATGAAGCCAATCTATTTTGGATGACAATCTACCTTAATCAATGACATAAAGAGCGTTTGCACATTTTCCTAACATGTGGAGCAATTGGGTGCCTGGTTGCTTATCAGCTTCAATAGGTTATATAGTCATGTATTTAATACAGAGCCCTGGTCAGGTACCCTGCCACTCAGCATCACCCATAACATGGTGTTAAAAATTTCTCAAGAAGTAGAAGGCTTAAAGAGACTTTTCTTACAACATGGGAGAGTGGTATGGATGTTCCTGTATTTTTCGTTGCTGAAAAGAAGAAATTTTTTTCCAATTTCTTGCATGTATAAATCATGCCCCTGCATTTCTACTACTTGGCTTTAAACAAACAGAAAAATAATACAAATTGATGCCTGAAAGGAAAAGAATATGCTTTCTGGAAGACTGAGTGAAAACAAATGTCAGTTTTGGGTTGACTAAAACATTTCATTCCACCCGAAACCAATTGTTCACACAAGGCTAAATAAAAGGTGCTAGAACCAAGCCATAAAAGCTGTTGCCAGAAGCAGAGCTGAATGTGAGTTACTCAGTGCTCTGAGGCTGCCTGCCTAGCTGTGGTTCAGTCACTAGAGAAGAAATACATAAATTTTCAATTGACAGATAGTAAAAACTTCCTTCCTTCCCCACCTTCACTGCAGGTGGCTTCTTCATCATACACTGTCCCACCCTCTCTCCCTGCTTTGAGCCACAATTAGCACATATTTTCAACATAAAAATAAGCCTCTCCCTCTGTCCTCCCAGCTGTGCTTCCCACCCAGATTCCCATTATGAATCAAGACAAGTACATGTGTTTAAAATAACAAAAAATATGTCTTTCTTCCCTCCCCAGGCTTGCTGTCTTTTTCTACCCATCACCTCAGCTTCACTGAAATATTTCCTGGAGGGCTCCAGAGTTTCTGCTGAGCTGAAGTTGCCTCAACAATTTGATTTCTCCTTCAGTGTTTTTAGAGCACCGCCTGACCGGCATTGCCCAGCAACAGAGGGAATAATGTCAGGAGTCTCTGTCACACTTGTTTAAGACAGGCACCAAAGGCAAGCTGGATGGAGGCTCAAAGACCAGAGGGGTGAAAGCTCTACTTATCTCTGTGATTCCCCAGGGGTTCCACTGCAGAGCTAAGCTCTCTGACAAACAGGCCCTGCAGAAGCACTCTCAGTTTGAACATTAGCCAGTGTGCAGAGCACGTAAGTACACAGGGGTGGGAGAATATCCTAGCTGGGCAGATTCACATAGATTCTGCTAGATGGATTAAAAAAATAGGTACCAAGGAAATTTACCCAGGCAGGAGTCCCTCCACTCTTCTGGCAGAAAAGGAGAGGCTTTCCATAGGTTGACATGACATGTCCAGAAACTCTTCTCTGAGATGGAAACATGTAGGTGGGTTGGAACTATCATATTTTTACCACAATGCAACATCCTTCTCCATGCCTTGGTTCCTCTGGAGCACAATTGCATAGAAACACCTATTAAATATCTTAAAACACTCCAGAACAAGCTTGTGTTTAAAGGTTGTCAATAAAAATGCTCACGATATTTGAATAATGTGTGTTTTCTCAGAAAATTTTTTTATTCTGTTTTCGTTTGGTGTTGCATGTTTTCCAAGCCAAACACTATGGTAACACTACCTCTTGAACTCCAATCCATATTTTCCCAAACCAAATCTTACTTTGTGCTTCTCAGCCTTTACTATCTGAGCTTCCATTCAGCCTTCATCTCATTGCTCTGTGTAACCAAATGAAACTGAGTTTCCATCTTTTGGTCCCTGTGTTCTAGTGTAGCTCTTCCACAGATGAATAATGTTTGAGGCAAGTTTGTTCCAAGGTGCAAAACTGGCATTGTTTGCACACTTCTCTGTAAAATTTTTCCCACAATGAAAACCACTGAAGGTGTTCTCGTTTCAAGTGACTTGCAAGAAGCTGCAAGAGTCCTGGTTGCTTTAAATAAGCTTGGCAGACTAATGCAGAAAAAGTTATTTTTTGCCTGCCTAACCTCTAGGATTGCATTCATAAGCAAGGGGCTTTGGCTCAGTTTGCTGCTGGCTGAAAGGGCATATTTTGTACAAAACTGTTAGAGTTTCACATTCTACAGTTGTCTTTTCCCAGTATTTTACATCCATACACAGAATTTCAGGCCTGGCTGTTGAAGTTTCCAAAATGCCAAGTGTGAGCCCTGTTGGCAGAGCAGAGCAGGTCCTGAACCCTGCCAAGCCCTCTGAGCCCTCAGGGTGAGTGGCCAAAGCAAGGGCCAGCTAACAGCTACCACACACATGCCAAAATCAGACCCTTAGCCCATGGGATGGGCACCTGCCTGGCTTGCTCTTGTCCAAGTTGAGCACGTGAACTCCAGGCAGGTGCATCAGCTTTTTCTGTCTCAAAAAACACAGCCTAGCTCAAAATGATTTTCCATCACTAAGAAATATTCAGTTCAATTCTTACCATTAATTACAAATATTCCTAAAGGTGTTAGCCAGCAAGACAGAGGGGACATTTAGAGGACATTTCCTAGTATGTATACCATTACTGCATTGCCTGTTTTCATTGCTCTGTGAGCCATTTATATTTATTTATTTAGACTTCTAAAGGCTGAAGAGGCCAGGACAATAAGCTTGCCATAGGTAGGCACCACCTCTGTATGCTGAACAATTCATGAACTGTTTTCCATTATGGGAGCTCGCATCCAGTCCACCAGCTTTGATGCCTCCACATCTACCAAAGAGTTCATAAGGAAAAGGACAGTTTTGATCCTCAAAACAATGAACAATGGGTGATGTTGCTGGTACAGGACATTGCTTGCCTATGCTGATTCAGGCTCCAGGGGGGTGAATTTGAGAATGTAGTTGTTCCCTTGAGGGCTTAGCCTCCTCATCCAGCAGCATGTGATGGAGAAGAACACACAGGTGTCTCCCCTGGCAGAGGTCCACCTGGCACAGACCATGGCCAGTTTCAGAGCCAGTCACTATGGATGAAATGCAGCCTCTTATCTTCTCATTATCAGGGGCCAGAACAGGTCTTCAACCCACAGCATGGCTGTTTTTGTCTTCATTCCCAATACAAGTTAAAACACATATTTACTCTTCCCAAAGCAGCCTGGCCCCCCATGAGTGTCCCTCTCTGGAGGATGAGCTGTCTCTGTGAGGTCTGCCTGCGTTCCTGCTGTGGGTGCTCCCTGCCCTGGCCCTGCACAGCCACAGCTTGGGGATAGAGCTCAGCAGCCAAATGGCAGCTGCTGTCAGGGCCAGTTTGGCATTTGGCACGTGGCCAGGCATGGGAGGCTAGATGAGCTTGGATGCAGAGGGTTTTGGCTGTGGCAGTACAGGTACCATATGCTCAGGCTCAGCCCTGAACAGCCTGGGTGGTTTGGAGCAAGACAGTTAACAGATCCTTGATTGCAGCCCAAATTCTGCACTCTTTGTGCCAAACAGGCTTTGATCGCCCACAGCTCCTTTGGAAGGAAACTCTGTCCTGACCCTGCTAGGTAAGGAACAAGGTGATACCTTTAAAGCAGAATTAGCATCTGCCCAAGCTATCTTCACCCTGATGATGCTGTGAAGAACCTTTGGTAGTAGGAGTGACCCATGAAAGGGCAGGTAGTAGGAGTGACCCATGAAAGGGCAGGATAAAGGATAGTAATATTCCAAGCACTTGGTTAGGGTCTGCCCGGAGCAGGAAAGTGAAAGGACTGCTGCCTTTCCTCTGGCCATCAGACATGTCAGAGTGCAAAGACTGCAGTCAATGTTTGATAGTCCTGTAGACATAAGGCATGAACCAAAGGAGCACAAGGAAAACCACACCTTGTTTATGCCATATTTATACCTGGTGAAGACACTTGACAGAAAAAAAACCACTTTTTTTTTCCCCTCTTTTTGCTTTAGAGTAGGGTTTGCCTGCATAAAATTAATTCTAGGCAGAGATTGTACCTTGGGAAGTTAGAGTTTGGGGTAAGAGATTTTTTTAATGCTTGGCTATTAGTTTATTGTGTGAGCAATGCTCACATGTTAAATGCTGCACAAGCATGCCCGGGGAAAAAACAAACAAACAAACAAACAAACAAACAAACAAAAAAACAGAAAGTAAATTGAATCATTTACAGAGAACAGGATGGTGCAGACTTTCTGCTAGGGTAATCAGGCAGGGGAGAAAGTATTAATATCTCTTCACTATTAAGCTTTGGTGTGCTTGTCATAACCTTCCACTAGCTTTTGCATTCACTGACTAAAACCTGGCTACCAGATGGCATTATTTGGCTTTGCCTGTGCTTCTGAGACACCCTAGTATCGTCCTGTATTCTATCCAGAACCCCTTGGTGTGTTGTTATACAGTAAGAAGAGGGAGTCTGGCACCTTTCATTAGCAAACCATGCAATAAATAGTACAAGATCCCCAGGAACAAGCTGGTGCTGTTTTAATGCTCATTTAAGTCTAGTATTTTTCTGGCCAATCTTCTCTGGATTAATTTATATCATAATTTCATACTTCTATTTTTGTTTCTAAAAACATCAGGAAAAGGAGTCATAAAAGCTTCAATCAATTAATTCCTCTCCCATTACTTTTCTGTCTTTATAATTCTAATATCAGTATTGATTGGAGTTAACCCCTAAATTTACTGCGATAAATAAAAAAGAAAATTGGCCCAAAGACATTTCTCATCATCTTCCAAGTATTTATTTCCTACAGTGATTTTTGTTACTCTGCCTCACTCCAGTGATGCCTATCAATATATTTGGCTTTTAACACACATTTAATGAAATTAATTTCTGAAAACAGAATTTTCCCCCATTAAGTCTCTATGAAGCAACTCATGAGGTTAAGAAGTTGTGGCATTTCATAATCAGTTGAGTAATCATCCTCACATATTACTGATAACTAAATTTTAGTTCTATTAATATTTTGCTTATAGTTTCTATTCAATGAAGTTTGGGGCAACCTTTTTTAGCTTTGAGTGCTGCTGTAAGCTGTGTCTTTCATTTCCCAACTTGCTGTAGTGTCTGTGGTGGCCTTAGGCACTACAGAACTGTGTTTCATAGTTTATAGAGGTTTTGGGTGGTTTTTGTTGTTTTTTTTTTTTGTTTGTTTGTTTGTTTTCAAATCAGTTCTGCAGAACAATCACTTTAAAAGTTCCAAAGCTCTTTTAAAACAGGCAGCTAGCAAGCCCTTAACTATGAGGTTTTATCTGTCAAGACTGGGATGGAAATCTCTACTTGCAAAAAGCTGTTTGGCCCTTCAGTCTCAGTTCTTGTAAGGAAACCAATAGAGATCCTGCAAGGTATGTGGCTCCATATGGGATTAACTGAAGAGTGAAGAGTGCCTTTAGACCTGATGTTCTCCTGAGCTGCTTTTGGCTGTGGCCATGAAAATAAACCCTGGGCCCCTCTCCTGTTCCTCCACACAAAATTAATTCCTTTGAAGTCAGACAGTAACTTTTTCAAACATTGGCTGCACTAATAAGGTGTGGGCATGGACTCTGACTTAGGAAAAACCCTCAGTAGGATCCAATTAAGATTACATCACAACTGCTTGTTAGTATCTAATTTTAAAGGTATAAAAGGAAAATTCATGGTCATTTGCCTATATAAATAATAAAGAAGAACCTTGACATCCTGCTGCCATGAGCTAAAGCTCTTCTGATAGGGTCTGGTGCAAACTGCAGAGTCAGTGCCCTTGCATACACATTTGCCTTGAAGCTGAATTCCATTTTCTGTAGCTAAAGCTCAAGGAACTCCAAGTATGTTCACAAAATTTTAGGACTCCACAGTTCCCTTTGCCAGTGCCTCCAAGTAGGCCTTTGTTCTGTCAAGCCTGAAAGGTCTTGCAGTTAAATTGCACATAGAAATGGGAAGAGTGAAGACAAAGCAGTGAATATAGTGAGTATCTACAGCCATTTATTCACTGTATTTCCATAATGGAATTGCTTGCCCATGTGGTTAAATATAATATAACAGGTTGCACAGAGCTGTGGATGCCTCATCCCTGGAAGTATTCAAGACCAAGTTGGATATGCCCCTGAGCAACCTGGTTGAGTAGAAGGTGTCCGTAGCCATGGAGAGGGGGTTGGAAGAAGATGATCTTTAAGGTTCATTCTAACCCAACCCATTCTATGAGTCTATTTCTTGTGTCTGAAGACCCAACACTGGAGAAGTAGCTTCTGGCTGCATTATTCTCTATGCAAGAGAGGACAGGTTGACATTTGTTCATAGGGTTCATGAATTATTATCAATCAATAAATCTGATTTCTAGGATCCCTCAGGAAATTATCAAGGTTGCATTAACTGCAACATTCTCTAAAACCAGTGACTTATAAAGATCTGATGAGACATTCCTGGTGTTGGTGAATGTCAGTAACAGAAGCAGAGAGAAAACTGTGTGGTCAGGCCCTCAGCTGAACCCCAAATGTACTAAAAACTTCCCTCACATTTTGTTTCTCTTTGGAAGTCCCTGTACCATTGCCTTTTAGTTCCCTTACTAAATTTACAGTTGGTAATGTCTCTCATTGTGCTGTCATTGCAACACAGCTCTCCTTAGAGATGCAAAAGCCTGCTTTGCTGAAGACACTTACACAAACCCTCTCATTCAGAGCTACATTTTCTTTTATTGAACTTAACAGAGGATTTACCACTGATGTCAGTGAGGACAGGTTTCCACCTCTTTTTCAAGGAAGACTAACACAATGAGGGTGAGGTGACTGGTGGAAATTATACAAGAATTATAACTCCCAGGACAGAAAAACAGGAGGGTGTCATGTAAATGTTTGGTGTAACAGGATCAATGAGTGTCAGTACAGTTTTATGAGTACACATTTATTTATGTGTCTCCCTTTTGAGGCAGAGCTTACGTGTCCTTGGGAAGGGCTGCAAAGCTCCCACACCTCGTTATATAGGTGTATGTAAATATGTCATGCACAGTAAATACACTCATAAAGTATAATTTTTGAAGTTGCCTTTTCAACCTCTTCTCTAATGTTAGCTCTGAGCAAACAGGCAAACAAAAGCCTCACAGGCACACAGGGAGAAACAAGTTGTGAGTAGCATTTAAGCCACCTGTCTGGGAAATTGCTTTGGGCCCATGTGATGTGCCAGCAATGGAAAGGCCTGAATGAAGATGCTGGCAAATGGGAACAGAGGGTCTATCCTAGCACAGGGTACAGCTGTGTTCATATATTGACCTGGTTACTCCTCTGTCAGACTGAGTCCTGAGACTGCTGCTTGAGCTGGAAATGGCAGAGAGCAGCTGTGCAGATCCTCTCAGCAAGCTGAGCTGGGGATGAGGCCCCTTGCAGCCACTTGTGCTGCAGGGGTGACTGGGGGGCCTCTGGTGAAATGGAAGGAGCAAGGTGTGCTCAGCGTTTGGGGCAGAAAATGTGACAGCAGAAGTGGAGAAAGATACTTGTTCCAACAGCTCTGGTGGTATCACAAAACCAGCATGCACCCAGATGCACTTGGAGAGGGCACTGACTCCACACAGTGCCAGGAATCTGCACAAGCAAGACAATCATGTATGTGGTCAGGAGAGACCACATTTGGGCAGCAAACAGGAGAGAAATCCAGGAATATTCTGAGTTCTGAGAAAGCTCTAATCTCATTTCTCATCTGATGAAGAGTGGCATGTGCTAGTATACACCAGGATGAATGAATTGGCTAACTTTACCAGATAGTTTCTAGAGAAAGGCTCCTCCTGAAGAGTCCTGGACTGCCTTAAGTGGCAGGATGATATAATCATCCATGGCATGATAACTTTGCGGTAAAAGTTGATGAATAAATCAGAGAGAGAGAGAGAGCACACTTGGCAAACAGATCACCAAATATCAGACCTCCCTCAGTGTTGAAGTAAAAAAAGTCCAAAAATTTCTGATTAAGTGCATTTCCTTAGATCAGTCTCCATCAACAAAGTATAAAAAATTCTGAAGAAATAAAAATTCAACAAGTTTATAATGTGATTATTTCTGTGGTGCAGATAACTTCTAAACAGAGAGACAAAAGGGGAAAAAACAGACTCAAAAAAATGTGATCTCCTCCCTCCTGCTCCAATATTTAACATAGACAAATCCAGCACTTCTGTTCTGTGACATTTTCCAAAAATATTTTGTGTGTTCCAGGGTGGAACAAAATGAATTTGAGACCTCTAAAGTTATCATAGAATAAAATTGTTGTTCTAGGGCCAATTTTTTAAGCAGACTTGAAGTTATAAGAAATGCCCTTAGGAATGAGAGATGTAGAAAAGGAAAAGGGTATAGGAGCTGAGAAATCTGACTGTATGTTTAATTAAAAAAAATAAATAAAAAGGTCATCTCTTTGATTCCAAGGACAGTAGTGTCTTAAAGAAAAAACATAAGACCTTTGGAATGGAATAACCTAGGACAAGTGAGAACACACCCAGAAAGTATCTAATAATATCTTAGAAGAGAGATGGGGTACTTTTTTTAAAATTGCCTTTATCTCTCTCCAAATAGCCTTGCAGATGCATAGCCCAACCCAGGAGCTTTTCAAACATTAACATTTGTAAATTGCTGATAAATTCTGCAAAAGCCAATGTCTCTCCTAGCCTTACAATAAGTAGAGATCAGAATTTGTCAGATTAATAACTGGAGTTTGGCTGTGTCATGCTGAAAGCCAGAGGTTTTTTTAATGGAAAAAAAAATCTCTTTTAAACATTTTCATATTTCTGAAAAGAACTTAGATGCTGTTTCTTCACCTGATGAAATCATTATTTCTGGAGGAGCTATCATCACCTAATTCACCATCTGGCCAGCCTTTTAGTATTGGCTTTCCTTTAAAACCAGACATCAAAATCAGTGAAGAAAGTTGCAATGATTGTTGCTAGAATTTCCCAATTTAAAAACAAGGAATTAATCAGAATGCAGAGTTCTACAAGATAGAGTAGAACAGGAGACAGGCTGGCTGCCTTTCTTTCAATGCTTATCCTGAAGCCTCTATAGCAGCTAGAGAAGCTGCAAACCCTTTGGGAGCCAGGATGTCTCTTGCTAATGTCTGTAAAGTCCTTGTCACATTTTCAGCTCTGTGTTACTATTAAAGCCAAGTTGTAGATTCTAATGCTGTACAGAAAACGAAATGTTCATTAAAAGGAACAGTATTGTGCAGCACAAGCACAGTGCCTCTCTGCTTCATCCCATTGAGACAGCATGTCCTTGTGCCTTGTTTATACAGCACGGAAAACCCCTGATCTGCAGGTGAGCAGTCCTTGCCATCACCCACATGGCAAAGGGAAGTGTTTGCTGAATGTTCTTCAGAGGAAACAAACAGGGAGGCCCTAAAAACTTATTGTACTCAACTGAGAGATAGATGAAGATATATATATGAAGGATGAATTTATTTTTGTTCCCAGCCAGAGAAATAATGCTAGTTATTTTAACTCGCCCTTGGAGTTACTGCTCTGAAGGAATGTGCTAAATGTTATGCATTTCTCATGTGTCTATTTGAATATGAAGATTCAACAGCATGAGGCTACATCTGTTCCAAAAAAAAGATCAGTGCTTGGCATCTTGATGTGAGCTGTGTACAATTCATTTGATTCCTTGCTATGCAGTTAAGATCTACATTTTTAATATTGGCTAGCAGTGCCTCCAGTTTTGGGTTGTTAGCCTAAATTGCCTTGCAGATGTTGGATGTTCTGGAGTGAGTACTCTGTGCTGCTTTGAAAAGCCTTAAATGAAAAATCCAATATTATTTTGGGAGGCACTCAAGAATTATCAATTGCCTAAATACATGAATATTTCAAGTGCTCCTGAAGAGAATAGTGCTTGAAAACCTTATGCAATAATATTCTGAGATGCAGTAGAGCTTATTTCTCATTATATCTCTTTGATCATTGATTAAATATTATTCACTACTCCTTCTACAATTCATGAGAGGCTCTACAAGACTTTAAAATATCTTGAATTTGGAGTTGCTTAGTCAGGTCAGAAGCCTTGTTGCTCAGTTTAAATATTTATCAAGTTCAGATTTTTTTCAAAGGCAAAAAAGCAATACAATATTTTTTTCCTGTGGCCTCAAATTGTGCAAGTCACTCCACTACTTTTAGGTAATGACACTAAAATAGTCTAAACAAGTCCCATAAGCAGTACTTAGTATCATATAGAACCAAATTAGAGTGTACACAGAAATTACTTTATTTGAACCTGAAAACCTGACTTAATAAACAAATCAAACTCTCTAAGAATTTCAATTTAACACCAAAAAAAAAAACCCAAAAAAAAAAAACCAAAAAAACAAACAAAGAGGAACAAATATTGACAACTGTATCCATATCAAGCTATGATTTTCATAACTAGTTTAATTTTGGGGTTAGAAGAGATGCAATAACCAAGTAGTGCAACATCTGAGACTTTTGCTGTTCAGCTACATTCATTTCACCCAGCAGAAGCTATGCATAAGTGGCTTGTCTAATGTGGATATCTATACTGCCTGCCTAGTCACTGCAATGAGAGACTAATATATCCAGAGATGTCTGAGAGAGAATTCTATGAAAAGGTCTTTGGAGGTGCTACAGCTGGAGGTAAGAGTCTTCCTAGATCTGCTAAAAAAGGAATATAATTCAACTTTTAAACACAAGCAGCCACTTGGGAAGATCTGCATTTCTTTTACTTTCTTACTGTTTTGTTCTGCACATGGACATGTGCATCTGATAGAATCTGTGCTGCTGAACTGACCCCAACATGCACAATTCTTAATGCTTTAAGAAATAATTTGTGTTCAAATGTTTATAAAGCAGGACTTTCAAGGCTGTATCACAGATAATTTGTGGAAACAAGATTTTATCCAGCACATGTGAGGAATTGCTTCATAAATGCTTAAATATGTAAAAAGTACCGTGCGACTTCTCTGATGAACAACAACTCAACAGCACAGCTTGACTTTCAGATATTCATAATCAATTCATTAAATAAAGAATGAATGGAAGAAAATTATGATCACAGATATTCCACAAACAGAAAAGAAAATGAAATGACAGTTATGTGTCCTCTGAATATTTTCATGAGGAAACTACATTAATATTTAATGCATGTATTACCTTTTTCAGCCAGCTCTAATTTAAGTGAATTTCATTCTCTGTGAAATGTCTGCTAATAGAATACTAATGCTACTAATAGTTGCTTGCCATACTTGGAGAGGCGGGAGTTAATATTACCAACGTCTGTGTCTAAAGATGTTATTCTTAACACTGAATTAGAGAATGCTGTAACCATGTAAATTTATAAACTAGCACAATAGAAATGGAAGCAGTGTGTCAGAGAGCTATTTAATCTATCTACATAAATACATAACCTCACAGATGGCAAACAACCCCAGATTTGAGAAACAGACTGTGAGCAATACTGATACTAGAGAAAAGCATGTCTCTCAAATGGCAAAAGCTGGGGTGTCTCACAGCAAAGTCAATACACCATGTTGCTAATTAGCCTGAATTGCCAAAGACCTGCCTTGAACTGCCAGCTTCTCTTCCCAGGTCTGTGATCCTCTCTGTGGAAGAAGGCACTCTTCCCTCCCTCGGGACACTGCAGGCTGTGTTCTCCATGGCTGCTGAACAACACTGCCAAGGCTCTCCGTCCTGGTGAGCAGAGCAGGGGACCCTTCCCCAGGGTGGGCTGCTCCTGAACAAAGACACCCAGCTCTCCTCCTTTCAGGGCTGGTGCTCCTGAGGCCTTTGCTGACTCAGGCTTCCAGGACTGATGGTAGAACAGGACCCTAGAAGCTTCAGTACTATCAACCACATTCAACTCCCTCCCCATGCAGCAGTGAGTCTCTCCTAGCTCCAAGTGGATTTCTACTGGTAGGTTCAGTCCTTGAACTGGGAAGGAAAAAATCACAGTATGGCTCACCAACATCACAAAGTTGCCAGCATCTGCTCTAAAGTACAGAATTGGGAGAATCTACTGTTCTCCCAACCTTGTGCATTTCAAGGGGTGTATGGAGTCAGGATGATACTAAATTTGGATTCCTTCATGTGGGAGAATATCCTACAGAAGCAATAATCCGGTCTTAGAGGCAAGCATAAATTTTTCCTACAACTTGAATACTGGAGAATTTCAGCATTTTCTTACTTTTTACTTCACTCTAACGCTATTCAAGCATAGGAATGTAAGACATCAATGCAGTGAAAGTTAATCCTGGTACCTGATTATCAGATGGGTTGACAGTACTAAGCTTTCCTTTTGCTGCTATGTACAACTGATCCTAAATCTGAAAAGTCTGAAAAGGAACCAAATTAGATACTGAGCCACTTGTGTTTACATCTGGTTAGATTTACAGGAAGCACCTGTACAAATTCCAGAGAACTTCAGGAGATCCTCAAGGTGTTTTCCTCTCTTGCTCAGTCTAAACAGTCTTCCCACATCAGAGCACGACCATTCGGCCATGTAATAGGAAAGGTGGGACTGGAGTATCTCTCCAAAGATATGAGAGCTGTGACTGTTCAGCCTGAGAAGAGGAGGCTCAAGTGATCTGCATCTCTATTAGTGTCTAAAGGGATGGTGCAAAGAAGGATGGAATGGGTTTTTTCAATGGCAACCACTGTCCATCTGGCTCAGGGAGGCCCTTCTTCACTGGGGACTCGGACCAGATCACCTCTGGAGATCCCTGCTACCACTGACTGCTCTGTGAGTGTGTGGTGTTGGCACAACAACCAGCAGAACTGGGATTGCCTGAAAGCGGCCTGAGCAAACACAGAAATATGAAACCCACTGCCAGAAAGGGTTTGTCTCTGCAGCTTGAGGAACCCCCAGCATTGGGGCTGAGCTACTGTCCACACCTGCCTGTCACCTTGGCAGGCCTTTCTTCCCCTGAGTGGAGTCAAATATTAGTGTTAAGAGTATGGGAGTGTACATCTGACCCAGCTAGGGCAGCTGAGCCTAGGGTGAGCCTGCTTGGGGCAACCATCACCTCCCACTGCCTTCTGCCTCTTAGATGGATACAAAGAAGGAAATCTCATGGAGATTTAGATGGGGAAATGCTGGCAAGAGAGAAGTGGTCCTTTGGTACTTTCCAAAGGCTGCCTCTGAGCAGCATTCTCTCATCAGAGGTCCCAAGGCTACACCAGGCATCAAGGTGGCCCTTTCTCTCCTTCCTCAGCAGTCTAGGGAAGCAGAAGGCAGGATGTTTGCAAGTAGCTTGCTGGTACCTAGAGGAAGATCCAGCCCTTGCAGGGCTTTTGGCAAAAACCATCCTCAGCCCAGCATCTGACCCCCACCTGCCACACCAGCAATGAGATGGCAGTGGGCTCTTGTGAGACTCAGGTTGAACCATGTGGTGCCTGTGGCACTGGGATCTATTTCTTTGTTTTGTCCTACATCCCCACCAATATCACCTGTGCTGCTGGCACAGCATGACCCAGGCTGGTGCTGCAGCTGTATTGCAGGGCAGCTCACTTTCCCCATGAGAGCTGAGTGGCAGTCTGTGCCTGGGTCAGAGGGGTATTTAGAGCCTGAGTCAGTAATGGATCCTCACTGTGAAATGGGTGCTTAATGGCTTTGATCTGCTGCTTCTTCATTTTATCCCAGCTCCTTGATGGAATTTCTCACGTGTAAGTGAGCCCTACTAATTCATCCTGGCCACACACAGTGGGTGCTGGTGAGGGAAGGAGCACAAACGTGGCTGGATATCAGTAGCAGATATGCAGGCAGCAGTGTGGGCAGCTGGCTGCTTGTGAGGGATTAATAGCAGTGGCTACAAGGAGATCTGAGGGCTTGGCATAGTCATAGCTGTAGCAAAGGAGAGGCTTTCTGCACAGCACTTTGGTGGATGACAAGGAGCACTTCATAGTGTTAGGGCACTGCCCGTAGAGCTGAGCCTTTCTCTCCCCTCTTCTGGAGCACATGAAGTGCTCTGCTGAGAGCAGGAAAACAAATTAGGTCATTGACCTTTCCCATGACCTTGACACAAATTCCAATTTCCATTGACCAGCAGAGTGCCTAGTTGAATGGGACCTGTCCTATCCCCTTCCTCACCATGCCTCACTCATTTCAGAGTGGCAGAAAAAGAATAGAAAATCAAAGTTCAGATATAAAGGAAGATTTTTTTAATAGCAGAACCCTCTTGGGGCCTCCCTGTCTTCCTAATTTAAGGAAACTAAGTTATTTCATTCTAATTCTGATATTTAGCAATGTTGACAGCTCTAATACATTGTAGATGCTTCAGATCATGTTGTTAAACTAGCTCACTTTTACAATTTTATCTGAAAAAGACAGATGCCATAAATTGTGAGGCTGATAGGTGATGACAATTGCGGCTGCATTTAAATGCAAAGTGCATTTCATTCCTCCTTGTGCTGCAGTCTCTAGTCAGAGAGCACACAAACATTTTCACAGCATGGATTGTATCTTAACAGTTTGTTTTATGGGCCACCTCTTGTGTCATGGGAGACCAACACAGATCACTTCTCCTCCCTGTGGGTTAAATACCAACAGTACAACAGTACAGTTGCTTATATCAAGTTCTTTATAATAAAATTTTTAAAATGCATTTAAGTACATCTTCCATAGTATATGGCTGTGCATGTAAACAAGCATTCAAGTATGGCCACAGCTCTATAATAATTTAGACTGGGCCTACAAGATCCAGAGCACAGACAGCTATGCAGGCAGCAGCTTTTTGGAAACTGAGTCTTCTGCAACTGAGACGTGTCCTGCATGCTCCCTGACTAGCACTAGCTCTAGGCCGGGAGTAAATAAATGTTTGGAGGGATTTTCCCAGGAGTAGGTATAAAGATAATGAGTGCTAATGAGGGGATAAAACCCCTTTAGTTCCACTCCTTCCCCAATGAATTAACGATTTTGTAGGTTTCCCCAGATGTCATATCAGTGATTGCTGCCTCACCAGGAAGGGAGCATGAACAGAACTGGAAGTGTGGTGTAAGGTCATTAATTGCTGGGAAAAAAAAAAAAATGTAGCTAATCACGATGCAGTTTAATCAACAGAGGAGTTGGGTCCAACCCCATGTGCATAGCCACAGCTTTCAACACACTTTAGGCTACTAGTTGGTTTTGGATCACAATTTGAATGTGTGTGACAACCAAGAAAAAGTGTTTGCCAAAGCATTCATCACAAGCCTAATTTGGTCTCCTGTAAGTCAATAATGAATTCCTGAATTTCTGTCAAATGAAGCAAAGTTAAGCCAATGCTAAACAGTTTTAAAAAACTCACCCAAAAATCTTACCTAGCGATTCAATTCCCGTTAAGGATCTGCTTGTACAAATTCACAAGTGATGCAGATACACAGTCCTAACGTGGGACTGCTCTCTCCACACAAACAGGATGGAGTGGTTTATGAGCAGTTAGCAAAACTGAGACATCCCTGATCCTTTTACAATTAGGTATTTGATCTCTTTGCATGTGGAATTCAAGTGTGTGCTCAGCACAGGTATAAGCCATTGCCCACATTTTTGAAGAGGGAAAGAGGGTTAGAATAAACATTTTTTTGTCATTAGGTGCCTTTTCTTTTTTATGAAGACATCTTTCTCCTTCAGCTATGCAACCTTAAAGACAAAAGAAGGTTCTAGTTCACAGAAAAGCTATGTGCTTTAAGATTATCCTGAAAGCTACTCAGTATTTTGTTTTTCTAAATAATTATGCCAGCTGTAAGCTATTAAGATTAAATATGTGATCCTCTCCTAAGAAGACTAGTCTCCCACAAAGGGAGATGTGCCAAAATCCACATCAGCTGAAACAGGGAGTTTAGTTTTGCTCCTCAATTTTATAAGGAAAGCGTTCATATACAGTCCTGGAAGAAAGACAGATGGGTGAAGGAAGGTTGATACATGCATGATCTGTCATGGGAATTTCAGATGAACTGCATTATTTCTCCTTTTTTTTTTTTTTTTTTTTTTTTTATTTTTCAAGTAACAGGAAAGAAAAAAATTTGATTAGGAGGATGTTGGAAATCAGACAACTTTTTACAGAAGGGTTGACGACTTCTCTAAATTACTTCAGTAGAAATCATCATAGCTATTAATATTCAATAGCTAAGTGAGAGATCTTTAGCAATAAATAGAGAAAACAGAAGGAGGTACTTGTGTATTTAAAGCAGAAATTACTTATCTGTGTGTAAGGTGTCCCTGGGGACCTGTGCTCTTCTCCTTGGTGACCAACATTTCATTTTCTCGTCTGTGAGTTTACCCTGACATTTTCACACCAGAGCTGCATTTCTTGCTCAGTGTTTGAGCGCCTCCTTCCTCCTTGGCCCCAGGCTGGAGCTGCTTGTCAGGAGAGCACTGAGAGCTGGCTCTGCCTCACTGGCTCTCCAGACACACCAGAAGGAGGCCTCTGGTTTTCAGCTCCCAACCATTTTCCAATAAGCAGCTGAAGTTTTTTGCCATCCAGCAAGAGAGCTTCCCTCAGCCTTCCCCTTTGCCACCACTATGCCATACATGCTTGTAAACATTTTCAATCATCGTAGCTATAAAAAAGCAAAGCTTTATAGTAACAAAATACTTATTTGTCTCCTTAAGTGCTTGTCTGTAATTCAGTTTAATGATGCTGCACTTTCTTGTGGTCTTTCATTGCCTAGAGGGTACTTTGTATTGATTAAGTCATTGTGTAGATCTCAGTAAAAAAACAACCACATAAAATACAGACTGGAAGAGGAAAAACCTTCTTCAGGTGGAAAACCTCATATATCAGAGTAATGAAACTTTTGATTTGGAGAAGTATTTAGAAGAAAAACAGAAAGAAAGAAATATAGTACCTCAATAGTAAACCATTCTGAAGAGGATAGGGAAATACCCTGTCAGTCTGAGGTTCTCTTTCCTTTCTCAAACTGGCCATTCCCAGCCCATGAAACACTGCTCTGTATGCACAGCGCCAAGTCCCACTGAGAGATACAACTGCACTGGGTTTACATGGGCAGGTTTTTGCAGCAGGGCGTTATAGAGGCAGCTTCTGTGAGAAGCTGCTGGAAGCTTCCCCCGTGTCCAGCAGAGCCAGTGCCAGCCAGCTCCAGGATGGACCTGCTGTTGGCCAAGGCTGAGCCAGTCAGGAATGATGGTAACAACTCTGTGATAGTGGAATAGACACAATTGTGGACACAGCCCCACGCTGGAGCAGGGTCATGGCTGAGAGGAGGCTGTGAACCCATGAAAGGCTTGTGCAGGCTCCTGGCAGGGACCTGCAGAGCCATGGAGAGAGGGCCCACACTGGAGCAGGTTTCCAGGTAGGAATTCCTGTGGGGGCCCTAGGCTGGAGTAGGCTCTACCTGTGGAAGCGTGACCCACACTGGAGCAGTTTGTGAACTGTTGCCCATGGGATGGACTCATACTGGAAAAGTTAATGGAGAACTATTTCCTGTAGGAGGGAACCCATGCTGGAACAGGGACTCTCCTCCTAAGCAGCAGCAGGAACAATGGGCAATGGACAGACCATAACCCCAATTCCCTTTCTCCCTGTGCCACTGGGGGTGGAGGCAGAGCTCGGGAAGGAGGTAGGGTATGGGAAGGTAGTTTTAGAGATTTATTTTACTACTCATTATCCTACCCTGATTTTGTCTGTAATAAATCCAGTTAATATCCTCAATTCTGGTCTGTTTTGACCCGATGGTATCTGGTGAGTGATCTCTTCTGGTCCTTAACTCATGAACCTTTGTCATATTTTCTCTCCCCTGTCCAGCTGTGAAGGGCAGTGATAGAGTGGCTTTGGTGGGTATCTGGCATCCAGACATAGTCAACCCACTATAACAATATAAATACACTTATTCAAATTCCAAAATAATGGAGTTTGCCCAGCTGTAGTTCTTAGTAGTTCTGTAATTCTTAAAGAATTTTTTTTCCACAGAAAATAAGTTATAAGTGATCAAATCCAAAATGTTATGTGATAAACGGCAAAAAGTGATCCTGCTGCTATTCCTATATATTTAATCAATGATCTGACAAATAGGACCTATCATTGATATTGCTATGGCTCAAAGTAACTTAAGCCTTTGAATACTTCAGATTGCTAAGAGATAAGAAATTTCTTCTATTTTAGCTACAATATAATGAAAACTTTCTCTAGCCTGTAGCACGTTCTCCCAGGGAACACATTTTCTAATGAGTTTAAAACAGCCATATAAGAAAAAGGTAAAGAAAAAAAAGAAGTCTCATCAAAATATGCAGAAATTATCACAGAATAGTTCCTTCCTCCCCACATGTCTCCTCACGGGGATCAGACCCCACGCCTGACTACTGGGAGTACAGGCAACTCCAGCAGGACTGGGATGCGGGATTCCAGACAGAGAATTGCCTTGCACAGGCAGAAGGAAGAAACATAGGCAAAGAGACTGGAGAAAACTCGTGTTACACTGTCTTTCAAGTGCAGGTTTATGGGACAGTGCCCTCCACTAAAAAAAAATCAGTGGCAACTTCAGCTTTCCCTTTTTTGATGGTGATGTCTTGAAACAAGACTGTGGCTGACAATAAAAATATTCTTTAGACCACAATGGTGTCCTCTTCTTGCATCACTGTCAGCCAGTAACTTTCCAACTTTTGCAAGTTAATGTAAAACATCAGCTCCTAGTTATCTTAATTTTTTGCCTTTTGGGAGCAGAAATTGTTTCAGAAGACACTACACACTGTGTAGAAACTCAGCATCTGCTGAAATGTTCTGCTAAGAACTTCATCCTACATGATGGCAGCATGTGGGTCTTAAACCTGGGCTTTGGGGTCTCTAGACTGAAATGCCAATATAGAGCTACTCCCAAACTGAGTGCTGGTTCTCAAGTGAGAACTAAAGCCTCCCTTTTCAATTCCATCCCTCTAATTATCCTGTGTTCACACACTCTAGTGAGTAGCCTCAAAGCAGTCATAACCAAAGGACTTCCTAAGTATTTCTCACTGGAAAATGGCATTTTGTGCTGTTTTACAGCTCTCATGCTATTACCCACCTGATTGGCACAAACTGAAAAATGGAATTTAGAATTGCTTTTGGACAATGCCTAAGTCACTGATTCCTTAGGTACTAGTGAGATGTATATGCTTTTTGTGCAGCTACAGACAAGCAAAGCTAATTTTTATGGCTATGCCATTTTATAACTGATATTCATGTGCAACACTATTATCATATAGTAATATTCATGAAGGACCAGAAAACAAACAAAGACCTACAATTTTAATGATGTTGGAAATAACTCTATAGACAGTTTCCCTAGAACAGTCATCTAGCACTAATTGCCTCAGCCATACAAGAGGAAATATAGACTTGATTGAAGGCCTGGAATTCCCTTTTTCAGAAGGTGCATGGGCCTGGAAATATATTTGTGTTCCTAACTGTAAGCATGAGAATAATCCCATTAGAGAGATTTTGTGACTGGTTTTATGCTTGAAGTTAACATCTCAGTAAGTGTTTAGAGGATCTGTGCCTAAGGCAGACGTCAATATTGAAAGAAAAAAAGTGGTTAATACACATCAGTTTTCCTTTTTTTTTTTTTTTTTGTCCTAAGAATGATACCATTTGCTATCTTATCTTTTGCTGAAAATCACAGAAATGGAAAATTCAGTTTTGTTTTTAATAAATAAATCATCATTCCTCTGATGTTTTATACTTTTTTTTTTCCTGTGAAATCACTGAACTGGGAATTTCTCCCCATGTATTTTGTGTCATTTTCACAGAGGCCTGATGAGGGGGAATAAGTGATGCATAAAAAAATTGTTGCAGACTGTTACATTAAACAATTTAATCTCAGTAGCAGACTTTGCTTCTTTTTCAGCCATTTACAGGCTATTCGTACTTAAATATATTTATAGCAAACAATTTAATCAATTAAATAGATTCATTAAATAAAAAGTACATCTGTATATGTTCTAAAACTTTTGAGTACTTTTCTTCTATTCAAGCAACTGGAACATAATATTAATATAAAAATATCACATGGAACATTAATACTACAGCACTAGTAATAGTGCTTGAAATAATTTATGGCAAATAAACAGCACTTGAGACATTTCCTTTGGCAGCCTTTAATAAACCATGAACTCCAGGTTTACTACAAGTCCTCATAGCTGATGGATAATACTACATGGTGTTGTAGTTCATCCAGAAGAGAATAAGAAGGTTTCCCTACTCCACTCTTGAGCTGAACCACTGATGCTTGCCCACAGGCCTGCTCTCTGGTGTAGATTTACTGAGGAATCAACAACTGTATAACCAAATATTCCAAATATATCTTTTCCAAATTTTAAGTATGTAACCCTCTAATTGGAAGCTAAGAATCATAACCAAGATTACCATTTCACTCCAAAGAAGATAGCATGGGTACAGAAATTGATGAAAGAATTCAAACAATCTCATGTAACCTCTGTAGATAACAGAGAGTAGACATTCCTCTGGTGACATTTTCTGTTCACACTTAGGACTCAGACTCTGTGCAGTACAAGAAATGCCAGTTTCTTCACAGTGTCAGCCTTCCATGCAGGATGCACAGACTAAGTAATTACATTTGCTGCCTGGCAGTGGTGACTACTGAAAACAATACATTATACTAAAAATATATCAGCCTTAGAGAGTAGCTGCAGGATGTTTCCTAAAGCCTAGAGGAGAAATGCATCTACAAGTAAAGTCATTTGGAAGATTTTCTTCATTCAAGTCTACCAAAAGAGATAATCACAGCGTGGCAGATGAAAACACAGTGTTGCAGGGGTAAAGGGAGGGTAATAGCTTAGGTAACTTGGTAGATTCAACAACCCTAGAAAAAGAAGCAACAATCATATTGCAGAAGAACAAAGGAGAAGCTGAGAATTTGCATCTTTGTCATGCAAATTCGTGACAATCCTTGTTTCTAGTCCTAAGTAATCAAGCTTTTATTGCAAACAACAATTTCTTTTACCTCCACTTAGAATAAATCCAGCCTCTAGGAACAAACAACAAAGAAACACTGAGAACAACATGATCAATTGGCCCAGAGTGACTATATTAGATGGTATGTTCTGTCTACATTACAAAACCTTACTTTCTGTAAATGCTACCAGGGATCTTTTAAATATTCAGACCCCTCCCTTATGTTCACAGGCACTGTGAAATCTGGAACTCAAACTACTCACAGAAATTAGTCTCTTCAGTCACTGAAAAATTATTTTGAAACTTGATATCAATTGCTGTCTTGCCATCTGAGAATGCCAGGGCTCTCATCTTCAGCCTACATCCTACAGGCTCTGCTCATTTGGAAAGCAAGTCCTCCTGAGCTGGCTGTAACTTGCACAGGTTGAGGATGTAGTAGGGTATAGCAGCACTGGGCTCACAGCCCGTGAATGATGTTTCCACTGCAAGATGTCTTACTTTTAATCAACAGGATTAACTGTGCTTTTTCCTGCCAAGAGTAGCCAAAATGTGGATTTCTGGCACCAAGGATCTACGGCTACCGTGGATGGTATCCCTGACGTTGAAGGATGATCAGTGCTTCATCTGAGGGTCCCAGTCTACCCACATCCATGATGCCAGATGATTCCAGCTTGTCTTTGACTTAAGTGAAAGCTGTCAAGAGAAGAGGGCCTAAAGCCAAAGACAGCTGATGGTTGATCCTTCCCTCACCTGGGAGCAACACTAATTTTTAGAGAGATGTGCTCTGTTCTGGCAGTGTGCCTGCCCCAATACAGCCAGACAAGTCCATTGCAGGATGCTGTTTCATGCTGTGTGTGACGGCTTGCTGTCACTCTTCCCCAAGGGAATGGCAGAAGCGCAGCTTATCTGCAGGAGCACAGGAAGCTCCTCCTGTCCAAGATCTTTGTGATCTCCAGGCAGGATTTGCTACTAGGCCAGGCATAGTGGGGAATGCCATTCAAGGGTGGCACCCTTAGGGACTAAAACTGCTCAGAAATGGGACTTCTTAATAATAAAATGTGTCCTGGCACTTATTTTGTAATCAGCTGTCTTTTAAACGTTTTCATATCTCAGTAGCAGTTTGGTGAATATGGCCAAAAGGCTGGGTTTATGGTGGACATTCACCAAGACTGCTACTAAAAAAGTTTATGAGAAGCTATAAAGCTGGAAAAAAAAATATTCAAACATCTCTAGGCAGAGGTAGCTGCTGCTTGTCTCAAATTTGATTTTTTCTTATTTGTGAACCAGAAGATAGCACCAACAACTTGCTCTTCCATAAGTAAGAAATGCCCTAATTTTACTTTAAGGTATCTGTCTCCAGAATACATGGGGTGGTGAAGTTGAAGAAAGGATTGCATTTGATTCTTTTTTACAGGATTTGGTAGGCAATTCCCTTATTTCTTGGTAAATGCTCTGTCTGCATCTAATAAGCATTTCTAGATGTCAATACAACAGGGAGCAGACATGTGGGAAGGGACATGAACGTGGCTACTGAAGATATAGATGTGATTTTAAAACCATGCAGAAGATGTCACAACTCTAATCATCTTCTGGTCCAATGGGAATACAACCTCTGTGTGAAAAAATTCTATCTGCCTTCATTATAATGCTCCAGGAGAGATAGAAGGATTTAGAGGGATTCATGAACCTTGACATGCCTGTGATAGAGACAGGTCACATCTTTGCAGGCTCAGAACATCAAAGCAGGTTCTTCACACAAGGTGCAATACAACATAAGTGAAGTCCACAAGGATTCCAGTATGAGAATTATTCACCATGGGCTATAAAATTGGTGTTGCAGTGGCTCACAAAGTTTCTGGTCTCTTTCTGGAGGTTGGCAGAAAGCATCACTGAAGTGTGCCTGCCTTGCACTTATAAGTGTGGTTGTTGACCACTGTCAAGTGGAAAATGGACTAGTGAGACTTATGCCCTGCTTTCCAGAGGCTGTGGTGTTTATTATTTGTATTGCTGGGAGAGAAGGAGACAAATTCCATGTCCTGCCTTCTTAACATAGGACATGAGTATAACCAAGCACTTTTGCTTTGACACTTGCTTAAGGCTGCAGCAGAAGGGATGACATGAATATGATCCTCTGAGGACAGGAGTGGAGCCTGGTGACCCTCAGGTATCTCATTGACCTGAAAATTTGTCTCCGGAAATGATGCTGTGAGTTGTTGTCTCTGCTACTGAAAGCAGATGGCTTGCAAGGTTCTATCACATGGGATTTAGTTCAACCAGCTACATCCATACTTTTTGCAGCTAACAGAAATACAGTCTCTAAAGGGTCACTCATAAAGAAGACTGAAAATAGGCCTGAGGGTTTGTGTTTTATAGCTTGAGCTGTGACCAGAGAGAGTTACCCATTCTTGGTGCCTCTCTTGGAAGCTGAGTAACAAGAGGCAGTTCCTGATCCCTGCAAGCCATCAGCTCCAGCTCTGAGCCACCACAACCTCTGGGCCCTGGCCAGGCAGAGCTGGGACTGTGCTGCCCTTCTCCACCTGCCCATTGGAGCAGCACTGTGCTCCAGGGCTTGCACAGCTCTAGAGCTTGCATATCCTTCACCCCAAAAAGATTCTTTAATAGACACCACTCAAAATTCTCTCACCAATATGCAAGTTTTTTCCTACCTTTCCGCATCCATGCAGGAAGATTTCTATAGATACTACTGATATTTTATGTCAGATTAAGAAAAGAGAAAGAAGAACACTACTGAAGCTCCTCTCTAGCATGACTGAATTGTAAAATATTCAGTTTTTGGTAACTGCTTATTGGTACATAAAAAGTGGCTTTCATCCAAAATATAACCTTATGTTATTCCCAGCAGAAAATTAATATCCCATCTAATAGTAACTTTTTTTTTTAGTGGAGAAAATGAATAGTCTGTACTAAACTTTCCTGTTTTAGGGAGACTGTAAAGCAAGACAGTGCAGTCTGCACAAATAGTTTATGTGTTTTGTCACCAAAAATTTGAGGGGGTGGAGAAGAAGGAAAAGGGTGGAGGAACCTCCTGATCTTCAAACACTCCTAGATACCAGAGGTTCCTGACAAATCCTAAATCGAGCTTAGTAGGAAAAAACACAACTAAGCCTTTGTAAATAAGTGTAATTCATATTAAGAAAAAAAAAAAAAAAGGAAAAAAAAAAAAGGGAAGAACTCTAGTAACTTCAACATTATGCTTTCTGAGATGCACAATATATAGTGACTAAAGATGATATGTTTGCCTGCACCCCAGCTAGCTAAAATTGAAATGAAGTGGGGCTGAAAAGAAAGGTTATATAATAGAGAAATACCATTATAAACATGTGGTATTTGCATGCATAAAAGAACCTTTGATTTACCAGTCCCATCCCCAATATCACTTCTCAGCTGTCCTTTCTTGAACATGGGGTTTACTTATCCTTAGGGAAAGGGGAGAAATCTCACAGCCCTGCAGATAACTCTACCAAACTCTGCAACAGGCTCATTGCTATGAACCAGTTAATAAAGTAATTCAAGAAGCCCGAGTTTGTTTCCGTAGCTACATAACATTACACAAACATTTTGGTTGTAATTTTGTGGCAATGGTTTCACAGTTATTTGATTAAACTGCAGGGCTGTACTGCTTGGAGCCTGGGAGTGTCTGATATCAGTGAAAGCTCTTTAGAAGTGCTACAATTTAAAATTATAGCTTACCCTGTTTGAAGGGATATTTTTAGTCTATTTATTCAGAGTATAAATATAGTTCTGTACATCACTGGTTTAATGTCTCTCTTGCACTGGTCAGAAAGACACTTTACCCAGCACCAGACAAAGGTCAACAAATGGGTATCTTTTTTTCCCTCTTCCTTTCCTTTTTTGTAAAGCTGCATTAAGGGCTTTAGAAAGCAAAGTATCTTGTAAGCAAAGGCTGCACGTCTAACCCCTTTACTGCAGTGACCTACTTATAGGAAATACTCCTATTGAAAGGAGCTTTTTCCAAGATCTAGCATTTCAAACAAAACATATCTACAATTAGCTAGAAAGAGTTTAAGGGATCCCTGAGCAAAAATAATCGAAAGTATAAAAGGCAAGAGAAGGGAAATGGTGATGAATCACCACACAGTCAGGAGGAGTGATGTAGTGCATATTTCTATGAATGGCCATTCTCTGGCTTTATTATCAACAGCTCCACAAGTTTTTTATTTCTGATTATTTGTTTGGGTGTCAGGGGGACTTTTGTGCCTGCAAACCCCTGGAAACCAAAGTTTAATGTACATACAAAAGGCACAGTAGTGGCAGTGCAGGCAGCCACATCTCTGCTCAGCTGTTGCCCTTGTCCTCGACCTAAAGGGACCCTCCTTTCCACACAACCACCCAGCAGCACATATTTGGTTTCTGTGTTAATGTAGCTCCAGGCTTTTCTTGAGCTGGGCTTGCTCATTGTGCTGAACTGTGACAAATTCTTCACAGAGCAGTAGGGTTGGGTTGATTTCAGGCTTGATGTGTGCTGGGGGAGTGGGGGAAGAGGTAGAATTTCTTCTAAACACGTTGTCTTTCCAACTGGAGCATATTTAAGTCTTACTGCAATTTATTCAACTGGCCATACAGAAAAGACCATAAAAGTAGGCTCTACAATTCACATCTCAGTGATGGAGTTCTGGAGTGCCCACCAAAAATATTGCACAAGAGCAGAATTACTTTTGTGTGGTGTTTCTCAGCATCTCATTTGGGAGGCACAAAAATCTTAAGAAATTTTGTATCATGAACTGGGGAGTGATGTGTGTAGGAGGGCAATGCATGTAATGCAATGTACTTTGGTGGAGTAAGAGAAGACAGTTAAGTTTTCTGAGGTGAATGCCAAGCAGCAAAGGAGCTTAGCTGTCCAGAATCTGAGGAACAGCAGTGAGATTTCTGCATATGTGGAAAAAGGCTTGTGATCAGGGGCATGACACAGGCACACACCTGAGAAATGTGTGTTGTTTCTAAGGACACACATTTATCAAAGTACATAATAGATATTCAGACACAACCTATTTTTTAAACACCTTTTCAAGATACAATGTTTGAGATAACCTATTTATTTCTAGCTTACAATAAGTAAGCAACTTGTCTGAGATGGTGCAAAGTCTTAGTGAGGAATATTCTCATGATTTTTTTACAGTTTTGACTAGAGGTTAGGAAGAATTTCCCCAAAAAATCATACTCTAGAGAGGCAGGACACTTTGAAAGACATTTCAATCGTGTTCCCTGTTCACTATAAGTCTGGGCATGTGTCGTAATCTTTGTATGTCCCAGTTATTCAAATAACTGTCTGGTGCATCTCCCAGTCTCATCTCTGCAATCTGAAATTACAATTTTTTTTATGCATCACTCTTAACACACTTACAGATTGCACTCTTAATCTACCACACAGACAGTGGTGTGACTAAATAGTACAATTACAAAAAAGAAAAAAATCTAATTAGTTTAATCCTCACTTCCTGACCCTTCCATCCCCCTTCCTTTCTTTACTCTCTCCATTGCAGAAAATGGGGATTTCGACTTTCTTAGGACGATTAAAATGCAAGGCAGGATGTGGAGCAGCGCTCTCCTCCCCGGGCTGCAGCGCAGGGGCTGCGATCAGCAGCTCTGCACTCGCCTGGTGTGTGGAATACATATCCACGTCAAGGGGAGTTCCTCCCGCAGAACAAAGGTGGAATGCGCAAGCGGGAGCGGCCGGGGCACCACCGAAAAGCAGGGGCTGCTCCTGTGCGGCAGATGAGGGATAAACCCAGTCTCCATTGCAGGCAGAAGAATGGTGTGACGTAAGTGGTTTTCCTGCTGATTTTTAACCCACCCCAAAGAAACCTTTGGAAAAAATCCCGAATGCTCAGCATATAGAATGAAAAATATTGGGGAAGTTGTTTGACACTCCAGTGAGACACACCGGAGCCCCAGACCAGCACGCTAACTTCTGCGTTGGGTGTGTGGTTTTTTATCCCCTGAGCACTCCAAATACAAATTGCAGTATCTGCAGTCTGGGACGGGTCTCCCCCAAACACTGCAGTTCTCACCACACAAAACCTGTGAGCTTCAATGTGCAAACAGCCCTTTCTGAATTCAGCTCATGAAAGCTGGGTGGCTGTCACTGTGATCTCAGCTACCACCTATCGTTTTCCATTTCTTTGTGAATTATCATAGACAAAATAAGAAATAGGTACTTTGATCTGGACTTTTACAAGCCTCTGTGATCTACATTGCTTAGTTGGAGTAGTAAAACTTGCTAGCTCCTTCCCCAAGTTCATTTGTATTTTTTAATTGCTGCTAGATTAAACACAGATTATCCATTAATATTTTATATTATTTGGAGTTTTAAGACTACATACGCTAATCTGCATCCTACTGCCCCCAGAAAAATGCCATTTCCTATTCATGGGGCAGAAATACAACAGACAGACAACAATGTGATTGCTGCATAACACATCACCTACCCCACAGCAAGGACTGCACCTGGAAAATGTTTATTATAGCCAGAAAGACAGCCCTCCCTGCAGATATTTTAGATGTGACTCATGATAATGACTAATAGAAAGTTACTTTACTCATAAATCTGCCTTGTCCTTAACCCATCTGTTATTCTTGTTCTTGCAAAAGACAAAACTATTTAGAAGAATATTTCTATACAGATATAATACTTTTACATGATTGACTCTCCATTGCTGCTGGAAAAGCAAGCCCTTATATCATGAGAATATAGTGTAGGAATTCCTTTTTGGAGAACATTTTTGCAATGGCAACTCCAGGTGAGCCATCTAGAGGCAAAACCAAGATTTTCTTAAGATTCTCCACACTAGGAGTATAATGAATTCCTCTCAAATAAATGTCCTCAAAAACTCGAAGTATCATATGTACCAAGAGCTAAGATTGCCATCTGTTAAATTCATAAACCTCTTACATGCTTTAATTTCCTGCATGCTCATACTATGAGTTTAACAGTTTCCTTTGCTTTTAAAAATAATTTCTGAGTGGTTAGGATTGCTTTATGCTAATGTAGTATCAAGAAAAGCCTATTAACTATAATAAATAATATACCAATTAAAGGAAGGATTTTAACATTAAAATAACTTGGAGTCTCTTCCTGCTCTTGACTCTGTGACACTGGAAAATTCTCTTAACTAGAGTCAGTTTTACCACCCATAATGTATGGCTCATGATTTTACCAGCTTTGTAAAGCACTTTATGATCTTTGACTGAAATACTAAAACACTACAATAAAGATACATGCACAGTAAATACGATGCATGGCCATATTCTGCCTTTACTTCCCTCTTGCTTAATCCTGTGAAAACCAGAACTACATGGTGCAATAAATCAGAGCAGAGCAGGCAGCCTTCTTTGCACTTAGCAGCAGCAGCATCACAACACAGCTTATGAAACAGGGAAAAAAGTCACCAATCTAAAACACAGCTGGGCTCATCTTAGAATAGGGGTGCACCTGGTGCACCCTGTGGGAGAGTTTAGAGTGGGTAATAATCACAGGCTGATTTAGTATTGAAATTATGAAATTATTTTGAAAACGTTTCAATTCACACAAATGTTCCCAGTGCCATCTAACTCTACTGAAATATGAGATGTTTTTGACAGTGTGCTGGCTAAAGTAGTGCAGCCAAAAGCCTGACCTCCACCACAGGACCAGCACTCAAGCTGATTACAGGGTGCAGGCTAAGCAGGGCCGCCCAGGCTATCAAGTGGGATGTGTAGCTTCAGCCCCAGGGACTCAGAGACCCAAATCAAACTGAGACTACCCTGATTTAGAAATTGCTGGTGTCCAGTGCAGCCACAACTGCACCAGATACTAAAAGTAGATGCACATGCTCTGCCTTTGTACCAAGTACAGCAATTGCAATGGGAAGCAGAAGTGAAAAACCTCACTTAGCGGCTTTGTTCCAAGCCCACACATGGGCATCTCTGCTGCACACAGAGACACCCTTGGGGTCTGGAAGAGTCCTCTTTGGGCTACCAACAAGGCCTCAATGACTGTGTTAAAAATTTGTATGAAACCTGGGATGTAATCTGCCTGTCATTGAACTTTTCCTGGTAGTTCAAAACATGAAACCTACAGTATATGTCAGACTGGACACACTTGAGTACTGCTGTGTGAGGCTGGTCTCCCAAGGGTAGAGGTTATCATGGCTGGGAGCTTTGGGAAGCAAGGAAGGATGAGAATAAGAACAGGCTGATGATCTCTTCTTTCCCCAAGTTCACAGGGCATACTCAGATAGCCACTTCAGGAACACACTGTGTTCTTGTCAAAACCATAAATGAAAGAGGGAGGCAAGGAGCCAGAGTAATTATTCCTGCTGGGAGCTAGAATGAATCAGAGAATGTCCTATACTCAGGAAACACAAGTTTTCACGTGGCATGACACTATGCATGGAAGGGGGTGGTGAGGATACTCAGACAAAGGTGAAAGTCAGGCTATGAGAGCACATGGACTTCTGCCTGTTTTTTTCCTGCAAGAGCTGGAAATGGTGTTTAACTGGGTCCCCTAGAGACAGGGCTGACCAAGTTCACAGCCTTGGTATCTTGGCTGTTGGGGTGTGATTTGGATGAGATGATTGACCCCATGACTGATCCTCTCTGTACCTCTGGATTTGGTGAGCTGTGGGCAGCCCTGCCCTGGCTCACACCATGCTCCAGGTGTGTGCTGCTCTCTTCTGTACAAGGGCTGGACTCCAGTCCCCATTTGCTGCAGACAGCTGTGGTCTCCTGGGGCTTCCCTCTCTGACCCAACACCATAAATGCTTCATAATATATTTGAACAGTTCCTTCACCTCTCTCTTTCAGGAATTACAGAGGATTTTGTTAACCATTTAAATAGTGCCAATAATTGCCTGGTATCAGGCTCATAATAATAAAAGAATTCACTGATTTTCCACAGATACAAGCAGGATAAACCTCATGTATATATCACAGACACTTACTCAGACAGAATAAATAAATTCAATCCTACAGCTGTTTCCTAGGTAACTGAACCAGGACTACAGATACAGACTGTGCACAGCTTAGAGTTGAAAAAAAAAAAAAAAAAAAAAAAAAGCAGCATTTCTTTCTGTCTCCAAACTTTTGTTTTTGTGGGACTGCAAATATGATGGAAATGTTTTAAAAATGAAATGTAACTGGAAAATATGTACCTATTGTCATATAGCCAAAACATGCAATTCTCAGAGTCCTGCAATATATCACTTCCCTAAACCAGTCAGAACAACCTTGTCTATGATTGGGTTTCTGCCAGTGCCCAAACCCCTGAGAAGCTGCAGGGAGCAGTCACCAAAAAATGTGGTTGTTTTTCAAATGTGACATCCAGTCATCTTAGGCAAATAGGCTTAATGTGCAAGCTGAGGGGAAGTCAGCCCTGTACAAGGGACTGCTGCAATTTCTGGTGTCTCCCAGCAATGGAAGGGCTCCCTACCATTGACAAGCCAGAAAGTCCCAGTGGATGGTACCACTTTGCATCCGCAAGGTGTGAGCAAAGTCGTTCATCAAAGAAACCGCACACCATGGATGTGCTGCAGGAAAACGCAATCAGATCCTTTGAAGCCCCATTCTGCTTTATTTTGTCCATGAATTAGAGTGGTAAAAAAACCCCAGCAAAACTAAACACCCCCACTCTTTGTCAGGGAAAGCAGCAGGTGCAATTTTGCACCTGCACCAACAACAAAGGGAGAGCAGTTGTGAAAAATCATTGGAGTTAGACAAAGGTAAAAATTATTTGGCTTCCCACAGTTCAAAAGGCTGAAGTACTTTCTGTCAGGACCTTGCATTCAGCTAGGAAAATCAGAGAAAATAAAAGCCATCGTGCTGGGAATACTCTCATTTCATCTATGGGAAGAGTAACATGCTAGTAATCAGATGCTAAATTACATTTGTTTATGACATTGCAATAATTATTTCCAAATATATATTGTGCTGCTTGAAATAAATTGAAATAAATGTATTTGCTTTTTTATACAGCTCTATGGAACAGTATTTCTGCCTTATGAATTAGCACATTTTTGTGATGAGAGTCACTCAATATCACTCTAATGACAACAGGCTGATAAATATTTAACTGAATTGTTTTGTAGCTGTAGGACCACAAAGGGCAAATATATTTGATCATCATTAGAACTGAGGTGATCTAGTTTTCATCTCCTAATTGAGTATGAAATACTCTGAAAAGTCAACAAATGTAGTATTTTTAGTGTAAAACGTACAATAAAAATAGTGACTCCTCCAGTAGTTCTTATCTATCTTATTTTTTTTTAAGATGCAAAATGTACATGCCAGTGTGGGAAAGGAAACCCGTTAGGGAGTAACACCAAGACAAACTCCTATTCCTGTAAAAAAGGGTCAGAAAATCATAAACACCAGTGGGAAAAAGGAAAGTCTTCTGTTTTCATGATGAATTAAATGCAATTTTTAGAAAAGGAATTACAGCATGTGCCTATCCAACCCACCCAGAGACTTGAGTTCATAGATGAAACTTCAGAAAACATGGTGCTAGTGTTTTACATTTGTGGGGTCCTAGTGAAGACAGTGGGGTTTTGAGGTGAAAGTCCATGCTAAAATGGACTCAGCCAGTCCCTCTAGATATGTACAGAACCCACAGGGCCAGAGTCCATCTCTTCAGCAGTGATTTGAATGTGTTATGTTAAAGCCTATTGACTTCAGGGGGTGAACTGTTAATGTATGCCTGTGTAAATGTAGTTAGATCACCCACAGCTGTATCCAGCCCTGCAGCTGTGAGGCAGAGTCAAATCCTGATGATATGGGTTCAATGGTCTGGTCCATTTCACTTCAATATGCAAATTCTTAATCTGCAGGGAAACAAGTTCCCATCTCCTCTGCTTCCCATTTCAACTCAACAACTCTGAAAATTGCCTCATCTGCCCTTTTGCTGTTCATTAGCAAAGGGGGTTTGCAATAGTAACTGTTCATGTACAGCTACCAGTAAACCAAAGAAAGCAAGTTTTCACATCTTCTTCAAACAGAACACCCTTAGATGACCAGGAAAAAGCTTAGTTTTCCTGTTAGTTGGCTGGTCAGAAGCAAGAATTAGAACTGAACAGAAAGCACACTTTGTCACCAAAATCAGAGATTCCATTTCAAAGCCACACACATTTGTCAAGCAAGAAAGCACTTACTTGCTGCAGTCCCTTGCCTGAATGTATGTATTTTAAAATTTGATCACCTACATAAAACTAAGAATAGGATCATATCATTTCATTGGCTGCAAGTCATAACCTTTCCAGGTCCTGTGAACACACCAGGCAGTAAAACCCTGACGTTCCCATATATCACCTAGCTAGAAACAACAGTCCCCTGGGGTGAAGCTCTTTAGTAAACATAGCAGGTCCAGGGTTTTTCAGCCCAGCCGGTTCAATCTTCCCTTGGGTAACAGCAAAGTGCCTGAAGACCAGGCTGGGCACACAAATCACAGAAGTTTGGTGCTTTCTCTTTCGACATAGCTGGCCAGGCACCAGGACACAGCCTGCTGTTACCTGTTGCCCTGGCATTGCAGATGCAAGGGTGCTTAAGTTACTCTGCCTGGTTAAAAGGCTAGGGATGCCTCTCCTGAATGGAATGTCATTTGACACAGAGAACACCTGATGAGAAGAGAAAGCTGCAGCCTGCCAGGGCAGTGCAGATCTCCATGTGGATTGTCTCACATGGAAATCTGCCTCTGACTTCAGTTTTGTTTCTTTCTGCTGGGCAGTCTTACTTACAGAGAGAGCTCAAAAGCAACCTGCAGAATTAATACATCAGTGAATTACTAAAACTAGATAGTCTGAATGTGCAAATACAAAAGAGAATGTAAAAACAGACAAGAGAACCCTGAAGAGTTATTCAATGCCATACTGATGATAAGCTCCAAGAGAAGAATCTATTAATATTGCCTAATGAGCTTGCTCATCTAAATTATTGGAATACACAACTAGATGTATGAGAAAGCTGTACCACAGCTAAGCTTTAGAACAGAGATAAAGCCACAAGCAACAGTAAAGCTGCATACACCCACTGAATTTTGTAATGCAAACTGCATACCACTTACAGGGTACAAAATGAAACATATCCATGACTTGGTTTATACTTTCCACTTAACCTTATTTCTCCCACAGCTGTAATTGGAATTAACATTACACTGCAGCACAACCAGCTACTTCCAACTTCTACCAGCCTGCCCCATGTCAAGATCCATACTGGGAGCAACACTTATTTGAAGAAATCAAACCCAAAGAAGTTTACTACTATCCAAAAGAGGTGATGGAAATATCAAAGTGAGCTTGACCCAACCTCTCCCTTTAACTAATACACACTACTTGCAAAGGAAGATACTGTATATACTCTGCTGTGTTTAGTACACCAGGATGTATTATAACATCAATCTCAATGCAGAGTCAAAAGGTATATAGGGAATTAAGGTTCATTCACCCTCTTTCTCAATCAGTTCTGTGAACCTGACAGGATTTTTGTCCTCTTGCTTTTGGTTGCTTGTTAATTTGTTTCAGTCATTCTCTTCTGGCTCTATTCTAACCTGGAAGACTTTTTTTCTATGCAGTCTGACAGTGAATTGAAAATATAAATCAGAAGGAAGGAGTTTAGCTTTGTTAAGTTCAAAAGCTGCACCATTTATCCACATGGAGAGCACAAAATGTACACCATTTGAAAGGAAGCAAGCCCCAAGTAATTAACCTCAAATACTGTAATTATCAGTGTTGTTTTCTTTTTAATCTAGACTCTTAAGAAATCACTTCAATTACCGTTTTGTTATTATGGAAACCACTTAATAGGAAACACCCCAGGTTAGAAATGTTAATGGCAGATGAGCTTATGTGATCACAAAGTCTTGTAGTGATGGATCAATAGGGGTGGTGTAACTGGCAGGCAGCCATCAGCTCAGTTGTTTCTTCTTTATTTTAGAGCTACTTCTTGTGGAATATTCATATAAAATTAAATGAAAGACGTTTTCCTTAGGTTTACTCCATGAAGTTTTCCCTGACTGAACAAGAGGTGGTATTGGTCACAAATGCTCATAATTTCCCACTGCATAGATAAACCAGAATGTGCTCTTATTTCTCACCCCAGTATACCCTTTAACTTTGCAGGAATTACAGGCAGTTTGCACACACCACTTATTTCAGATAGCTGTGGTTCTCTTCTGCTCCCTTCCTCCTTTTTTTTGATCTACTGCAAAGCCCACTTTTAACAAAAATTATACTTAAAGGACTAGTGGTATTACCCAAACACCTCTTGCTTTGTTGAGAGCTCACTGAACCAGGCTTTCACAACTCTAAGGAAAAATAGTGGTATTTAGATGCTACAAGCTCAATATCAATATTTTTCATATGAAAGTAATAGAGACTGTTTCTCTGGCTCCATTTCCACAGAGATACCAAACTCTTTTGGCATGGATAGCTCAATGCAATGAGCTATCCTTGCTTCAAGGACCAGCTCAGAGTAGGTACTCTGCTGGACTTGGTGGTGCATAGGCTTTCAGTTATAACTGAACTATGAAATGAAAAATAATAAACAGTGGAGTCTGCTAGAAATACAGTTTGCTGGTAACATGGAAGATTGTACAGGCAGAATGTGGTTGTTACACTCACATGAACCATGGTATCCTAGCTTTTAACTTTGAAGTGTGAAAATAAGAAACAAAAAGCACTCAGTGTTTGCCTCACAATGGCAAATCACTTTTGCAGGACATGAATCATTTTTTTCCTAGGCCAAATTCCTATTTTCTGTGATATTCACAAGTATCTTCATGTTCTTACAGAGCTGAGAAAACCATCCCAAACACCCTGTAATGTTTACAAAACCTACTACTCGCTTTTACTCTTTAAAGATAGAGGAGAATGCATTGGCATCATCTTGGCAAAGGAGGGAGCCTTCAACTACCACACCAGAAACATCTTCATCCCTAGACATATCTGCCCCAGGACTAGAAATGCCTTTTCCCCCTTGCATTACATCATCAATAAGGGCAATAATTTAATTGATACATTATAATGACAAGCAATCCTGACATCTAACCCATAAGGGAACTGCACAAGCAATTAAAAATACAATCCTGCAGAAAGCATCATGAAACTGGTAACATAAAATGAAATAAGTTATTAAAGTTCCACTTAGAATTCTTATGAACCTATAAATGTATAGTGAAGTATGTTATTTCTCCCAAATGTAGATGGCTAGCACAGAAACATATTGAAAAATAAGGTATATAGTGAGAAACAAGGGACACAGGCTTTACTCCATAGGTCTGAATAACCCTTTTGCAAAATAAATTATGCAAAAATATCTCACATGCTAATAATAAAAAGGTCTGTACTCTTAGGGATGACAAATTCCCAAGATTTAGGATTTGTGTTCCCATCTTAATTTTTTTTCAGAACCAGAGAGAATTGTATGGTAATTGCTGATTCTGCAATCAGAGTTCTAACAATATTGTTAACTGACTTCCCCTCCCAATGTCAGTTGGTAGTACAGTAATTTTTCCACCTCCAGGATTATATTACCTGCCAACACAACCCCAAATGGCTTGGAAAAGAAGGGAATTTTATTGCACCGCTTTAGGCCATGTCTACATTGGGTAGTTGTACCACTTTAACTATGGTTAGCTTACATTAAAGTAGCTGGTGCGTACATCAGACTGGTTTTCAAAGTGATTTAGTACCTCAGGCTACACTAAGCAGCCCTCCTTAGAGCAGACATTAATCCATTCTGCAGAAGCCTGCTCCCTTTGGAGTTCATATGGCCCTAGCTGCCCTGCTGCCACAAGTCCTTTACTTAGTACCTCTGTACTAAGCTGCCTTGATATTTCTGTGTCTCCAGTGTGTTGATGCTGCCTTTGCTAGATGCACTTTCTGTTTAATTATCAGTAGCCCTACAGACATCAGGATATCAAGCTATCTATCTGCAGGACACATGTACCCCTCTGGGTCTCTTCATGGATCTGTGCTTAGTTCTTAGATCCGAATGCACTTGCCAAAGACACTCAACCTCACCACAGGAAGATATCCTGCAGTAGAGATGTTTTCAGGGAATTGCTAGAGCAGAAAGGCACAAGGCTGAGTAAAGCTTCACTCAGTGCTGAGTTAAAGTACATACTGGTAAAAGTGCAGTAAAACAAGAGGCCATGATGGAAACACAAGCAGAGCTCCTAGACATAAGGTGACAATTATATTTTTGCCCCCAGGCTATAGGTGAAGCCAAAACCTAACAGGGTACATGGCACCTGCACTGTGACTGTGATAAAAACCCAAAACAGAACTGGCAGGCTCTGAGGACTCACTGAGGGTGCCCAGTACCCCATGCACAGATGAGGTCTGACCTGGAAGAGAGTTCCAGCGTCCCTGAGACTTTGCAGATGGGATAGGGGCAGAGAGAGCCCAGGAAGAACAGCCACAATGAAACATATACTCAACAGCCATCTTATCACCACTGCTGGGATTTGCCAGCAAGTATAACGTGCTGCATTGTTGCACAAGGGCCCCACAAGGTTTCTAAAGTGCTTGGGTTTTTTTTTTATTAGGAGCTCAGTTGAAGGAGATAGCCCCCTTCCACCTATGTATTCAGCCTCTCACAGACATTCCCTTTGTCCTTTAGGTATGTGACATTTACAACTTTCCTCTGTCCTTCCTCCCAAATCCTACCCCCACATTAAAAGTTAGTTTAGTTTCTGACTTAAGGTACATCTTAATGTTCATGTTCAGGGCCTCATCCTCCTCACACAACACAATCCTGTGTCTCAAGGGGAGTGCAGCTGTGTGGAAGCCTGAGGAATGGGCAGGACTCAGCCCTTGCATCTCAGCACCCTCAGTCCAGAGCAGCTGGTGGTGAAGCCCTGCTCTGCATGGCAGCAGGGGAGTGAGTGGCCACACAGATGCTGCTGCTTTGGGAGCAGCCACATATCCTGCTGCTGAGGATGTTGGTTTGGGACAGGAGGGGGAAGAAAGGAGAACAGTCAGAACCTTTCCTGCACTCTACCATGCAACAGAGTGAGGGCACAGAGAGAGGACATGCATTGATTGCATCAATCTTGTCCTGAGTCCAAACACCTCACCATGCCCACTGGTCATGAGAAATGCAGTCCCCATGAGATGCTGCTCTAATTATCCTTGAGATCTTCAGAACTGGAAGGAGTTTTTCAAACTCTGGAGGTTTGCTTCTTTGCCACAGTGTATGTTCCCTGTGTCTTAACGCTTGAGCTGTATGCCATCCATTCTCTCCCTTCATTTGGGACAAACAGGCCAAATGCAATATGGGATTTTTTTGTATTCATAAATTGAGGAAAGCATTACCATAACTTCTACAGATGCCATGTCTGCTGGAACTCAGCAGCTACATCCAGGAGAAACTGGTTCTATTTTCACTAAAATCAACTATAGACTGTCTTCTGCAAATCCCCGTGTACAGCCAGTGAATGAGGGGACCCTGCAAGCTCGCCACACTGCAGTCTTGTGAGAAGTCACTTTTACTGAGGTGAGCACAGGGCCAGGAACCATAATTTATGCTTTTTATGGCTGAGAAATAGAACAGACTTTCAGAGTTCAGACAAGGAAATGGCCTGCAAAGACAGGTGAGCTATCAATAGTCCTTGATTAAAATTCTTGAATTCAGCCTGCTTCAGTATTCAAATTTCAGAAAGAGAAAAGGGCTGTTGCTTCTCACTTCAATTTTATTTCAAGAGAAAAGACTCTTTTACTTTCCAAATACAAAAGATAGTAAATTTTATTTGTTCCTACCTTTTGTATGAATAAAGGAGGGCTATAATTTCTGGGAAAATGAAAATAATATATCACCATGTTGCCTTTGTATTTCTCTTTTATGTTGCAAGTTCTTTCCTTAACTCTTGAATCAGCTATGAGCAAAGGGAGTGAGGAGAGCCACAAATATAATCTTCAGACCTTTACACGCAAAAGTATGAGTCATGAGTGGTTCCTGGCTTATTTGCCTGTCTACAAGCATCTGGTGCCATCTACCTATGCAGAGTAGCCTGCTGGGCTCCACACAACTATTCCTGAAGGCTGCAGGTCAGCCTGAGGTCCTTCACTGCACCTCCTCTATGATCCCCATAGAGACACCCACAGGTTTCAAACTGCACTGAGTGTTTTTCTTTGTTCAACATACCGAAATCAAGCTGCTGCTGCTGCTTCCAATAGTCTTAATTTCCAAGCTGCAGTATAGGTCAATATGCAACACAGACTAATATTTAACACTGTACATGTGAAAAACCTGTCCTGAACAGAGGCACAAAATACATCTAAACACAGGTCCCCCTTACTCCAAGAGGCTCCCACTTCTGCTGTACATTGTTGCCTACTTTGTGAGGCAGCACTAAAAAGTTCAGGGTCTGACTGCACACCTTTAATGCTGTCTTTGTACCCATAAGAAAAGGAAAAGCACTGATTTCACATAAGAAATCAATTAAACATTGAGCCAGATCATGTCATGTTATTGTGTTTCACATCTATCAATTCCAAAGCACAGAACTGCTCCAACTGTGTATAAAGTTCTGCAACCAAGCATGGATCCCACTGAAATCAAGTGGTGAGACTGCCACTAGACATCAGCAAGCCTGAGCCTTGCTCTAGAGGGATTGTTAGGTCTGCAGTTTATTTTGTTTTCCTAGGGGAATGGAATTTATGCAATCTTGCTTTGTGTATAAAGCATATCATCTAGCCCAGTAACTTTGTACCTACTGGAAAATTTCAAAAGACAGCCCAAAGACATCAAGTTTCTACTAATTCAGTAAAAAAAGGAAGATGGGTGGCAGAGAAAGACCCTATCAGCAGTGCTCAGTGAAGGCCATGTGGCAAAACAGCTCACAAATCTTTCCACATCAGATGAGATAATCCACACAGGAGGCAGATGTGGAATACTAGACTTTAGTCTTGCATCCCCTGGAGCAGCTCAATTTTGTTGCTTTTTTGAGAGTCTAAGCTCAAGATCCAGGATTAAAATCATTCAAGATTTGGGTGCTTTTAGTGTGGTTTTTATTTCATCAGAAGACAGAGCATGCCAGTGGCTGCACAAGTGAACAGAGGTAACAAGAGTACACAGTGATCAAACACCACTCCTTCCATGACACCATCAGACACAAGTATCCTACCTGCAGAAATAAGTGGGAAATCATTTGAAAGAACACCTTAATGAATAAGGTGCTGCAAAAGCTGAATTGTCCTCCCTTTTTCTCCTCTCTGATTCTTGTAGAGTCACAATACACTACATTAAACCATTCTCACATTTGCATCTCAGGGATTTTCTCTGGTAAGTTCAGAAGACTTTCCTTCTTAAATATAATTTTGTGGATATTTTTTAGAATAACACAGTAGCCAGTTTCAGCTGCATTCCAGTGATAAAGACATATTCCCAGGGGAAATTTTGCCAACTTAGAGCCATGACTGTAGGCTTTCTGCAGTTTATTTTTAGGCTCACGCTGAGATAAATATGGGGCTTTTCTTTATCTCCTTGGGCTGAACTCACCATGGCTAGAAATCCCACATCACTTAGGAATTCAGTGCCCAGGAAAATTTTAGCCTGATAATTTTTGTATAGACTAGAATTGTATAAGACCCAGATGAATTATGACTACCCTACAGCAGAAAGGTCTGTCACTTTTACTTTTTTTCTGCTGTGCATCACTTGCACTTGAAGAGTCAATAATCTGTATTCAGGCATACAGCCTCTTCTGGGATATACTTATGATTTTGTTAGAAAAACAGAATTCTAAAAGTGTACATTTAAATTCATAAATGCTAACAAATCACTAAATAGCCTATTTTGCACTGAAAAATTAAACCACACACATTTTTTCTGAAAAGGAGATTATATTCTACAGACAAATAGATTTTTTTTTCTGGATTGTACCCTGAGAGTGGTGTTTTCACAGTCATTTTTTGTGTCAGAATTGGTGGATTTTTTTAGGCTATGCCATATTTCTAGGACACTTGCATACATAGAATCAGCCTTTGTTAGTGTGTGCAGTCCAATAAAAATAAGAAATATCCCTGAATGAGAAATGAAAAAGAATTAAATTCTTCAGCAAAATTTAAAAAAATCTGATTTTTTTTGTACCATGACACACAGTTTCTTGAAGATACTAGCTCTTGTTGACAACTTCCACTGACTTCAGATGAATTTATGCATAAATCAAGACACATGCACATGTGTATTTGAGTATGCATACGTGCATATACACAGCCTTGAAGTCTTTATTGCATTACAATTTGAAGATTTTTGCTTTATCTCCAGTTGCTTCAAGATATCTTTCCTTTTTAAGGATTCACTATTCAATCAAAAGGCATTTCTCCCTATTTATTTCTTCTAGGATCCAGTGCTCTACTTCTGACAAACATTAAGCAGCTGCTAATCGCAGCAAGATATATCCTTAATATCTGTAAAGGTGTCTTCCTATTATTGTGAATCAATCAGTTTTCTTACTGGATTATTTTGAAAAATCCAGTACTTAAGAGCAATATTACTTTAAAAAGTGCAACAGCTATTTCCTGTCAGATACCAGAAAAAGCAAGAAAAAAAAAAGGATATAGAAAATATATTATGAGCAGAGTTTGTCATTAAAAGACTTGAAGCTAGATTTTAATCTTACTCTGGAAAGGAAAAGTGTGATTACAGCATATATAAGTAACTTAAGCCATGTAATTCTAATAATGTTAACTGAGAAGTTGCTGATATCCTGAGATGATCAATGAGGGTTATTAGGGAAAATTCTATAACAAGTCAAAATATTACCAGAGCATCACTCTTCCAGGGACAACTTATATCACTTGCAACTGCCAGTCCTTAACCACTCTCCATGTTCACTGTGAAGGAGGATAACAGTGAAAGAGAAAAGGATCTGGGTGATATGACAGCTGTGGCAAGACACAAGATTCCCACAAGAACAATTTTCAACCTTGTAGTTGAAATATTTTAACAGAACTACTATAGCTGATAAAAGAGGCTTGCAGTGCTCATGGATACTGAGAGGATAATCAGATTCTTTATATCCTGATACACCAACAAGGACTCACAAGTGCACTGTAGCCAACTTAGTGTTTAAATGAATCTCAGACCTTAAATTATTACAAGAACCAAGCTTTTTGCATTATTTAATTTTTCCCCTTATACCCTGATGGTTCTTCAGGCCCACCTGTTTCATGAACCATGTGATTATATACTTTTTAAGTTATAATAAATAGTTATATACCACATAAGCATATAGTAGATTATAAAATACTTGTGTTTGGGTGTATATAGAACTTTGTATCATATAGAAGAGAAATGATTGAGAGACTGTTGTAAAAAAAGCATAAGAAAAGGTACAGCTCTCTTGCACGATGCCTTGGTACCAAAATCTCCAAGTGGATGACCCAAGCATAGCAACTGACCATAACTTGGTCAGTTTCTTCCAAGCCCTTGTACTTAAAGGATTGAAAGGATTTGACATTCAAAGGCTCCAACACGAGCTTATAAAAATACAAAATACAACTAAGTCTTTTTCTACTGGAAAATAAAATATTTTTTCTGCAGAGAAATTATTAGAGGAACCATTGCATAAATGACATGACCATGTAGATGCACATAAGACTGGAAGATTAAAGTTACAAAGAACTGAGAGCCTTCAATATTTGACTTTTGTGTTTCTTAACCATCTCTGAAAAAGCTCTGCCTTTCTAAAGGCTGGGGCTGTTACATTATTTCTAAAGACTTAGCAGGGCCAGAGATCCACACCAGCTCTTACTCTAAAATAAACATGAAGCCTCAACCACAGGCAAGAGCAGTTGCAGTGATTTCTGTGAAGTTGTGTCATGCTGCATGTCAGAGGTTGCTCTAGATGGCCAGAGTGGACCCTTGTGGCTTATGAAACAATGAAGATTCACATGCCAAAAACATCATCTGAACAAGATAAGACCTTTGTAAAATCAAGACTCATGGATTTATGCACATACCTAAATGCTCTGCAAGGTCCAGATATTTTGCATTCTTATTTTAATATCAGATTTTTGTTGGCTGGAGCGCTTATTAATTGTGGTTGCTTGCTCTATTACAAGAATATGTGACAGCAATCAGGCATGCCACTTGAAGAATTCACTGTGCCCATTAGAAAAACCATCCCAGTGTCATTAAAAACTTTACACAATGTTTTAGTGGAGTATCCTAGGGCTGCAGATTGGGAAGAGTGGCTCTACTATATAGCTTACTCAATTTTTTTAAAGCCTCTTGCCTGGTTTAATGTTACCACAGACCAGGCCCTGCCCCAAGGGAGCGTAACAAGCTGACAGGAGCTGTGGCACAAAACAAAGATGGGTTTTTCTCCCTCACCCAAGACAAAGTGGCTCTGTGGTTGCACAGTCCTGGGCTACCTCTGTGGAGCCATGTGTTGGAGATGCTTGTGTAAGAAGAAAAAAGTTTATTCAATAAATCAGCCCAAGCTGGGGTCTGAACTGTTCACATTCATTGACCAACAGCCACTTTTCCCTTTGTCCGTCAGCCATGAAGTAGGATTTTGCAGGAAGGAGGTGATAATGTATTTCTGAAACTGCTCTGGTACATCCCCCTTTCCCACGCTCAGAGGCCAGGTATTTTGTCTTAGCTCTGCCCTGCTTCTTGCATTAACCACAGGATTTTTCTGCTGTAACCACAGCTCCTTGCTTACAACTGGAGCTCTCTATCCTTGTAGGATCAAGAACTCTGGTCTCACATATATAACTGGTGTGATGAATGCCAGTATGTTAGAGACTGAGAGGTAAAGTAAGAAATATAAAGTCAGGTAAGTGGAATTGCCTCTCAGAGTTTGTGCTTTATGACAGTGTTGTGGTATGTCCAAAACCACCTGATAAAAATGCAGCAGACCAACAGAATAACCTCACTTTGTAAATTGCTCAAAATAGGACATCACATGATACTGAATCAGTTGGTCTAATAAGAGATATTTCTGCTCTGCACAAACCTTACTTTGTACTGAATCAAAAATAGTCAATCCCGTCATATTTCCTTGAGGCAATTTTGTCCCCTTCATTAAAGAATAGGGAGAACAATCAAAACATAGATCTACTCTGATTTTCACAAGGGTTTTGAATGGAAGGAGGCCAATCAAGAGTAACACTCTTCCTTTTTGTCCTAAAATACTGACTGCTACATCCTCTGTGAAAGTGACCCAAAGTGTATAATTTACGTAGCTTCATTGGTTAACAAAAATAGGGCATCTTCTCATTAATCTTTTAAACTTGTGGACTCATCTTTTTTTTTAAATTTTTTCAGAGTAATTGACCTCTTCTTCAATCATGGCTCAAATCATTGTCAGCTGACCCATCTTTTTCTTCCTATGCTCAAGTTCTATAACTCTTTGTAACAGTGCTACTGTTTTTTATGGTTACTGCTGTTAAGCAACAAATGCCTTCTATTACAGTAAGTCACCTGTACAAGCAATTTACATATCAGACTTCTGTTTTCCATTTCTAGTTTCTTCTCAACTTCTTCCTCTCCTGTGGGCCTATTCTCACAGTACACTTTATGAGCTGGAAGCCTGATATTTGAACCAGCAATACTATTATAGCTGAATTGCAACAATGACATCACCCTCCTCCTGAAAGTGTTTAATAGTATTTAATTTGTCCCCTGTGTTCAAATTTCCTTTTAAAGCAGACTCAAGAAATTAATACAAGAATTAAGGTTTTTTGTTTAAGTGTGTTCTCTTCAACTTCATTTTCAATTTGTTTTACAGAATGTGTTTGCCAGCTGTTCTTTTATTGTTTTCATACCTCTCTATATCCAACTTTCTAAATACTTTTTATTTGGCCCAAATTCTGCTCCCTAATGTGCATGATTGGATGTCACAAACATATCCAAGAGCTGGAATTGGCTCTAGCTATTCACCCACAGCCTGTCACATCTTTCAGTAGTTTTTTTTTACTATATCAGTTCCATTTTTCTTAAATGATCTAAGCCATTTTACTGAGGCAGCTTTTAACAGACAAGTGTGTATAACAGAACCTTCACTGAATTTAAAATTACACAGATTTTATGTTTTAAAACTTAGAGTGAAGCAGGTTATTTTAATACAACACTCCTGACAATTGAACAGAATCCAGTTCTACTCACAAATTGGTGCAATTTTAAATAACACTTCAATTAGGAACCCAGATCACATGAGCTATAGATTCAATTGGTTAGAAACATTATATGATACAGTACTTATTTGCCAAGTATTATAGCATATAGATGGCATTATTAAAGTCCCCTCCTCCTACAGTTTTGTAACATATTTCCAGGCACTTCTAGCACCTCACTATATATAAACAGATGGAAATCTTTTAGACAAACACAGAATTAGCTTGCCTGTATATAATGTAAGATACAGCTGCTAATTCATGAAATGGAAAATTTTGAATCTTAATAACAAAGTATTTTTACTTTAACATGAGAGGCAATATCGATACACTTGGCCATAATTTTACCCTTCATTTTAGAAGTTGACAAGAACTAATTCAGAAAACAGAGCATTTTACATCAAAGTTTTCACACACTGGGATATCTTTACTAAACTAGGGGTTAAGGGAGAAGATGGTCCTAAAGAAATATTTCATAGGTCAGATGATTTATTTATGCAATTGAAAACTTACAGTAGGATTTCATCACAACCTACTATGTTGTAAAATTACTTTTACTAGCATAAAAGCATTTTTCCAGCACCAAGAGGAGAGTTAAACCTTGCTCTGAAGCTACAGCTAGGTGTGAAACAAAGCCTAAGCAAAATTAGTTAACATACTAATGTTAACTCCTCTTGGTGCCTGTAATTTCAGGCACTTGCAGTAAGTTTTACACATGAAGTGGCTTCAAGGACTTAAGAATGAGTCAGCCACAGTGAGTTACTGCTGCTGTCAAAACCACCCATCACTGCATCTAAAGATTCCCATAGTTGGCTGTGAAACTTGTAGATACCTTGTAACATGAATGCTATTGCAGCTGTACTCAGTTATATCAACAGATGTTTTAACAGAGACAGGATGCTGAAAGAAAATAACCCAGCTGGCTTAACTTCAACATGCAGAGAAATACTTGGACTCCTTAGAAATACTCAGAAGACAACATGACATTTGACACGTCCATAATGGACGTTACAATGTCACAGAAGGGAATGGGTTGATTTGACACTATTTGTTTCAGATAACAGGTGCTATAGGCAGAGGAGAAGCACTAGATGTCATGCCCTGACTTTGGTAGGGATTTTGAAATGGTTTGAAAATCATATCCAGAGAGCAGCTGTCAGCTGCTCTGTCAGGAGAGAAGGGTGTCTCAAAGAAGAGTTTTGCACTGGCTCTGGTGCAACTCGCTCTATGGATGTTGGATGGTCAAAGTTAATTTGAATTCTAGACAAGCAAAAAAAATATAAACCCACACAAATCAGTAGGTAAACAGAGTATTTTTCTTCTATAAAAAGTTAGCAATTAGGATTGTGCATGTAGCCTATCTATAAAACAGATTAGGGAATTGTAGCCAATTGCAAGCACAAATTCCATAAAACAGTGACTTTCCTCTATTGATCTTGCATGTGTCACAGAGTGAGAATTACCTCCACTATGGCCATCAGACTATGAGAATGATCAGTTAGAACAGGGGAAAGAAATTAAAAATACTCAACACCTAGAAAATGCAGCACAAACTATTGCAGGAGAGGAAATCTTTCCATTCTCATAGAAAATAGCTTTAGGGGTTTAGAGGTTTCAACTGATGGAATTGGCACCAAAGAAAATGAGGAAAGGCCAGTGATCAGAAGTGCAGAAGCCAGCAGCTACTGCAGTGGCCTTTGCTGCAAGGTTTTACAGTAAGGAAACAGAGGCAGACACAGTGGAGGCACAGCTGATCCCACCTTGGGAAAAGAGGGTGGTTCTTGCAGGTCTAGAAATAAGTGTCCTTTAGATAAGGGGAGGTTTTAATACTAGTCCTCTTGTGTTTCTACTGCTGGACTGAAACTTTGGGTTCCATTAGATATTTATTATTGTTTCCTCCCCAACTCTTTTGGAAGCTCATTTTTTTGCTGCTTGAACCAAAAATTCCTTGTTTTCTGCATCACCTTACAGAATATCCTGTGCAATTTGTCATACCTGGCCTGAAACTAACAGCACAATTAGCTAAAAGGCACAGGTCTGAAGGACTACAAATGGTGATAAACCATCAGAGGGACTTCTTCTGCCTCATACTGACTTCTTTTTGGGCCACAAAATAATTCAGATTTTGTCTTGTAGAGCTGCTCCAGAAGGAAAAGTATATAAGCTCTGCCCTTTGGACCAGGGAAGGAGTTAAAAACGCATGAGAAATATTTGCATGTCTTGTTTTACTTGTTCCATCAGAACAAGTAGTTCCATAGAAAGTGTTATCAGGAGAACATTACAATTAATTAGATGTAAAAGGTATAAAATTAATCTTTAAGGGATAAGTACACAACAGAAAATAAATGCTATTATTTACACCTGATAAATAGTGTAGAGTTTCTATGGAAATTCATAGAAACTATTTGCTTATATTCAGAAGAATAAATTAGAAAAATATGTTTGATAGAAAACTGTGCTTCACTTGTCTTTTATGAAACAAACCTTCACAAATATTCTATATGTGTTGACAGTATACAGATCTCATCCAAAGATTTAAAACTTATTTTTAAATGTCTGCAATACCATCTGACTTATGGGATGAATGCCACTTTCTTCCATATTGCAGGGGAATTGCATCCCACATCCCAGTAAGCTCAGAAACTCATGACACCTCCCAGATAATCAGTTCTTGGATTTCAGACAATATTTACACCCCATCCCAAATAGTCAAAAGCTTTCCTTGGAAGTTACCTCCATTACCCCTTCACCTCTTCAGAATTCTCAATGGCAATTTTTTTTTAGTTCATAACATATACCTGTTCAACTATCAATTCATCTAAAGAAACAATTATGCTTTTGATATCTACTCTGTTTAAATTGACAGCTCAAGACTTTGTTCTCACATAATTTCTACATAATAATAAAAAAAAGCCCTATTCTTCTCTATCAAAAGACCAGCTGCCTTGTCCTCCCTTCTGCAGAGATAAAACTAACATGCTGTCCTTGGCTTCAGTGACTGCAAGGCTGTGTTTCTAGAAATTGTTTCTTAAACTAGATTGTATTACATTTTACTTCAGTCCTTATTTTGTCAGATGCTAAAATAACCCATAAATTCGGTCCTTTAAAATGCTAAGTACACCCATGAATTTAGATTTTTTTTTCTTAAAAGTGGGCACTGATGCCCATTACAACAGAATTATGACAGAAACAGGAGGTAATACAATTATCTCCTTGACTACCATGTGGGAAGAGGAAAATGTAACTGTTCCTCCCTCCCCATCTCTCCAGAAAGCAGGTAAGGAAGTGACTGTGAACATAATTGTGGTACCAAGGATCACGTACTCACTGATCAAAATTTTTTTCTTTAGTAACTAATCATAATTAGTTAGTTACTATGTTATTTTTTCTTTAATAATATCTTGCACCTTCATTCACTCTAACATTGCAAACCTGCCCTGTCTGGCTGCACTGGATGTTGTAACAACTTGCTACAAGGAGTCATTTGTCCTCCAAATGTCTAATGCAGCAATAAGCATTATTAAACACACTTGTGATAGAATCTCTAAGGATTATTATATATTATGCAATGATTATTCCATCCATAAGAACAAGTTTAATAAAAAGTTATTAGAAAAAGAAAGGCTGGATAATGGTTTGTTCTAGAAATAGCACATTTATTCCAAATGTTCTATTTACATCCTGTTTACCTCAAGTTCCACACTGATGCTTTGTTTGTCTAATCTGGTTTGCATTTCTGAACACTTGTCACTATCTTCAGGTAACTATTTTGGTTACATGAAAAGATATCAAACCCACATTAGCCGGCTTTTGAAACACAATTTCAAACCTTTAAGTTGTTAAAATTTTTTTGCAATGCTTTACCGGGATTTTATAAGGAAGTAGGAAAGAAGCTTCATTATTAAAATGTTTTCATTGAAAACTTCAAGGGTGCCAGGAAAGAACAGGTTAAGAACACACAGCCACCTGGATATTCTTCTGACTTACTGATAATTTCCTTCCTAGGTCAAAGGGGCTCATCCACAGTAAAACTACTTTTCTGACTGTCCCTATAGACAACTTTAGCAGGTCAAAACTACACTTTAGAATGCTGCCACGAGCCATGACTTGTAGCCTAGTGTAAGGTTTAGTAACAAGAGCTAATTAGGAAATCTGTCTTTTACAACACTGGTTTCCATTCTCAAAATGCCACTATCATCATGGAATAAATGAGCCTACTGTAGCCCAGTCCAAGAATGGGATAAAAATAGCATATTCTATGCTTTTCCATAAAAATTCCCTGGCCAACATTCTAATGCTGCTGCAGGAATTGATCCCTGTTTCTAAGCATTTCAAGAACATTTGAACACCATCTATCAATGCAGTTATTACTTCGGAATTAGTTACAGAAACTCTCACAATGGTTCTTGAAGGAAGTGAGAGAAAACTGGACTAGGAACACAGTCAGAACTGGCCTTGAATAGACATAAATTGGTCTCAGCTTGGATTGAGATGAGCTTCAGACTACAGATCATCCTGAGGAACAAGAAATTATTTAGGACTAAATTTTTACCCTGTTTTAAAAACCAAGCCAAGTAACAATGGGAAGCATATTAGAGGTTACTTACACCTGCAACAGTCAAGACAAGAGCAGTACAAACACACCCTTGGGCACTCACAGCCACAATCAAAAACTGGTCAAAACTATCCCACACCAACACACCATCCCACCCACAGCACTGGTACTGCCCTTCTGGGTTTGTCCAGGGAAGGATAAAGCTTTCCCTGTTCAGCAGTGCTGAGCACAGTGTAGGCACTGGCAGGGACTCATTCAGCCTGTGCAGAAGTGCCAGGGAAGTCCTGAGCCCCACAAAAAGCCCTGCCTCACTCTGAACCTTGTCTGTACCCAGCCACAGCCCAAGGCACCAAGGACTGTCCCTACTACATGCAGGAGAAGGGCCACAGCCAGCCCTTAGGAATGGGCAAGCAGGGACAGCAGCAGTCACAAGTGGGTCTGCCATCCCATTCCTGCCTAGCTCTGGACTCCACCTTGCAGACACCACAGAAAATAAGGAGCAAACCCTGCCAGAATCCAAAGCACTCACTAATATCACCCTGCTGAGAAGGGACAGCTGGGCCCACACCCACTTTCCAGGGAAGTCAGTTTAAATCCACCCTTTAAAAAATGTGAACTAAGACTGATCTGTAGACTCTGTGACCATCCTAATGTATCTGTTAAATACACAGCTAAGTTAGTCACAAATTAAACCAGCGTATATAACTCCTTCTGGATAGACTACAATAATTTTAATGAAATAAATATATATTTTCAGTGGAAGTTGACAATAAGGATGTGTTGAATTACTAGGGTTTAATGGGTTTTCAGAGGAATCTAGTCAGTTTTGAAATATGTTCTCAGATTTCACTATGGAGACGTTCAACCTTGACAGATCCCAAGATAATGATCCTTTAAGGGCATTATGTACTTAGCTGACACAAATAGCATATTTTAATTACAGTTAATAAGAGTCAGATTTTGTTTTGAATTCCATGATGTCAAACCTGGCATGTTCCTTTAAGGAGTCTGTACAAAGAGCACAATAGTTGTTGGTTTTTTTTCCTGTAACTCATCTAGACTTTTTTTATGCTCATGTCAGTTTGACCTTGAAGGGAACATGGTGTCCTTTGAGGTCCTTTTCTAAAGAAAAGGTCACACTCAGGGCCAACAATTCTCTCCCTAAAGAGAGCTCTCTATCTTTAGCTGGTGAAAGCTGCCTCTCTAGCATGCACCAAGAGGCAGTATTCCTTGTCCTCTTTGTTTACAAAAGAATACAGCTATAAATGAGCTCTGATTCCAGAAGCATTCACCACCAGCATGGGAACCTTGTGCACCAGTGTTAGGAGTTTGCTGAGATAGGGTGTAAAGCGTACAGCAGATCTGTACAAGCTTATATAAGGTCTGATATCTTAATTATTTAGACAGGATAAGAGACAAGGCTCCTGCAAGTTACTAGACAATGTGAATAGCCCAATTGATTTCAGTAAGCATATTTATATATCACCCATTATTAAAGTGTCTATGAATTTGGGCTGTTACTCTATCAATTGTAACTATGTCAGTTAATTTATTACATTTGCCTGCAAGGAACATCTGGTGTTTTTTACTGATATCACAAGCTGTCCTTTAGATTCCATCATTCTGTAATAGTTTTGCAGTCAGCTGTAAATATGCCAGCAGCTTTACTAGGATTTCACTAGATAGTTCAGTGGAATTAAGCAAACAAGGCTGATAACAACATTTTCCTACCATTACTGTTCTAATGGATTGGGATTGACTACAAGGAGGCATTTAGAAAATCCACAAGACTAAGTTTTTTCCTACATGCAGCACCAGTCAAGTGCTTCTGGACAATAATTTCTTTGCCTGATCCATAAAGCTTGCTTACAAAATTCATTAAGCTCAATAGGGATATACATCTAAGATGGATTTATACCTCCAAACAATCCTGCTGGCAGCTACTTTGTCACAGACTGTAAGGCAAAAAGGGACTGTTGAGATAGTATGGTCTGCTCTCCTACATAACACAGGTCAGTGAACCTCACCCAGTAATTTATGCTTCAAGACCATAATTTGCTTTTGAGGTATAGCATCTCTTTCAGAAAGATCTTCCCTCATACACTAAGTGGAGGTGAAATGATTACATGTCTAGGTAAGTTGTTCCAGTGATGAATAGTTCTTACTGATAATAGACTGCTTTATCTCTGGTGTGAATTTACATAGCTTCACTTTTCACTATTAGATTTTTCTGTCTTTTCCAGCTGAATATAAGAGGTCTCTATAACTTTTCCTTACAAAGACACTTGACCACTGTTAAGTAACATCTTAACCTTTATTTGAAGAAGTTAATGGACCAAGCAGACATCTTTCAATACAGAGCATGTCCTTATAGCATAATTAATTTCGTAGTTCACTGTATTTGCTCTTATTTTTAATGCATCCTTTCTGAAATTTCATACCAAAAGAGGCCACATGATTTCTATAAAACTAAGATTCTTTCTTACTTTTGTACCTAGAGAGCACACCCTCATAACCCTGTATCCTCCTGAAAGCAGAAAAAATTACTTACAGAGAAGCTTTATAAGAGTACTTGAAAACACATAAGCAATTAAAGATGCCTATAGAAATCTCAGAACATCATCCCCACTGATAAGATGAAAATACCTGATGGAGTGTAAGTCTAATATTGGACATGACTCAGGATGAAGTTTGTCATCAAACACAAAAATTTCTTGTAAGTACCCTTAAGTTAATAGAAGCGAGACCAACTTCAAGTATTTTTAGAATTTCCAATTTTAGCTAAACTTTATATTTGGGTGTGTAATTTTTAGGTTCAGGCAGTATTTTAAGTCTGAGAACCTTAGGAAACCCTCCTTAAAAACAAAACCACAAACTTTTGTCATCTTTTTATCCACCCTTACAAAGTCAGTTTTGAGAGGAAAGAAGCACTTTGCCAGCAAAGTCTGTATTGTTGGAAAATAAATAAATATAAACAAGTAATTAGTTCTACTTGATGCTGTTTAGAAGTGGCATACAGTTAAATAAGGCCTAAAACTTCTGAAAGCCTTCGCGTGGGAACAAGCACTCTAAAGAGCACCCACTAACCCATTCCTTTGCTTGAGCCAGGATTTCTTCTGTTTCTATTTTAAATTGTCTCCCAGGAAACTGAAGAAAGCAGTCCCTTCTCAACTCCCCACAGATTTGTGTACCCTACTTTTCACTTTTTCTTCTCTCTTGTTCTGTTGGAGAGCTCACTGATTTCTCTTGAGCTGTTTATACACAGTGTGTGCCTATACTTGCAGTTATTTATATACACACATACATGTGGATGTATTCCAGCTGAACTGGCTTTTGCTCTTTTAAATGGGGAATATTGGCTATGCAGAAAGTTTTCTCCTGGCCTGTGCACAGTTCACTGCCTAGGCCAAGCCAGTTATTACACACAGCAACACTGCATGGGGCTCAGACACTACCGAAAATTAGTTTCATGCATAAATCATTTCACAGAAGTAGGGAGACAAATCAACTCAAATTTTAAAAACATTTATTCTGTCTGATTAACAACTATTTGAAACTGAACTCTTTTTCCCAGTTCGTAACTTAGTCTTCATGATCCAAGGTGACTGCATTGCATTTGAGAAAAAAACCCAAAGACAACTAGCACTAGAGAATCACTGAAGACAAACTAAAGTTACTTGACAGATATGACACTCTTTCTGAACACCTTGGCTATCCAGATTCTTATTATGAGTTGAACAACTTCACCTTTTTAACTGCTTTACATTCTTCATATAATATTATGTGCCAGATGCATGACCACCCAAGATGGTTGCTTCTCTTATCAATAAGGCAATTACTAGAGCAAATGGGGTTAGGGGATTTCTATTCTAAAACTGAAACAATACTAGATCAAGATCCAGGGCAACCAAGTTCAAGGCTGTCATTAAAAATCAGGATGACTTAATTACCAGCATTTACAGTTAGAAGCTAGGCACTCTGTGAAGATGGAATGTTTAATGAAACCCAGGCCTCAGGCACCAGAGTTGGCAAGGCACTTCATATTTAATACATTGCACAACTACCAGAGATTTTGGGTTTCTGCCTTGTACAGGGGATTGGGAGATAGAGGGCAAAGACCTGCTCTAGGAGGTGCCTCTGCCTTTCTCAAATACAATTTCAGCAGTGGTACTGGCTACATTGGACATCTAGCTGAGGCTGTGCTGGACCAGAACAAAGGAGACCTTGCCCTCCTTCCCTGCTGACAGGCCCCCTCAGCTCTGGGTGTAGAAATATAAGCATAAAAGTTACCCTGAAGGCAGCACAGCACTAGGAGCTGTGTGGTAACAGCTAAATCATTAGCTGTTAGAGATCCCCTTTGCATTATCTTTCTGCTATATTGTTCACTTCTCCCCTGTAGTTTTGAGCTTCATTTAACATTCATATTTATTGGTCTCTCATTTGTTCATGCACAAAAAAAAATAAAAAAATAAAGTAACGGAGCCACATAAACCCCAATTTCCACGTATGTTTTAAAATAAAAGGGCCAAACTCATCAGTACAATCTTGTTCTTGGGACTAGAAGAGACCTACACCTGTTAGCAAGAGCACATTTGTTCCTTGGTTGCTTCCTCCAAAACTTCTGTAAAATTTCTTTTTAACAAAGAGTTTGCCTCATTAATATGTACTGTGAGAAGCTATATGGAAGCAAATAGAAAGACCCAGTGTTATGCTAGGCTGGAAAAAATTAAGTCAATTTTAGGATTTTCTCATACTATAAATAATTAAGGCTTTACCTTAAAGTAATGCTTCCTCCAGATGAAATGGGGAAACCACCAGAAATCTGACTCATTACTATCAGTTATAAGACACAGATTAAGTCTTGATGAAAGGAGTCAGAGAACAACCCACACAGCTGAGAGATATTTGATGGTATAAACAGCCATAACATTAGTAATTCCCTTCAACTTGATCAACTGACTAAGATCACCACTTTTCTGAATTACCATATTGTACTCATGTGGTTAAATAACAAAGGCTCCATTAGAATCATAGAATTATTTAGGCTGGAAAAGATCTTAGGATCATCAAGTCTAACTATTAACAAAGAACTTCAAAGTCCACCACTAAACCATGTTCCCAAGTGCCACATCTACATGTCTTAAATATCTCCAGGAATAGTGAGTCCATCACTTCCCTGGGCAGCCCATTGTAGGGCTTAACTATCCTTTCCAAAAAGAAACTTTTCCTAATATCCAATCTAAACATCCCCTGGTACAACCTGAGGCCATTTCATGTTGCTCTATCACTTATCAAGGGGGAGAAGACACCAACCCCCATCTCACCTCTCTTTGATAGTTGTGGACAGACCTATGACTCTCTTTTATCCTCCATTTCTCCAGATGCCTCAGATCAGACTCATGCTCCAGATCCTTCCCCAGCTCCCTTACTTTTCTCTGGACATTCTCCCCCAAACACAGATACGCTGCCCTCAGCTTATATGTAGCAAGCCTAGTTCCATTTGAGACTTCAAATTTCAGAGCTTATTTCTGCTAATAATAAGTTTAAGGTTTCAGAGATGCTCTTTCTGAAAGGCTTTCAGAATGTTCCTTAGAGTAAGCTTGTTGTTCAACACTATTTTTTAAACGTTTTTCCTTTACAAGCACAGTGGTTTTTTTTTTTTACAGGTGTGATGTATGTTGTTAAATGGACACACCTCAACTGAGAATTCATAGCTTCAAAATCCTTTGCACTCTGAACCGAGTACAGAGGGATCTACAGCAAAAAAAAGTCAAACAACAACAAATACAAAAAACCTCTGTGACCTTCTGATAAGTACAGACAATAACAATGAAATTTGTTTCCCTAGGAGACCTCATTGTCACTGATATTGCAAGCAAAATACATTAAGATGATTATTATATATGCCCCTCAACAAACAATAAATCCAAAGTACTGATATACATAATACTAGCTTTTAGATAAGAAGACACATTGAAAGGTCTCTGACCTTCCTTTACTCACAGCTTTGCAGGTACTCTAGGACAAGTCCTTTCTCGTGGAAATAATTACTTAGTTCTCAGGCCACAACTGCTGCCCTCTCTAGAAGAGAAAAGAAAGCTGCCTTAGTAATGAAGAGGAGATTTTTAGCTTACCACATTTAAGAGAAGCACATCTATGCTATCATTCTCCTAAACTACACTGTAAAACTTCCCCAGCCCTCCTCACCTCCCAGACACCCATGTTAGGTGCCCTCTCACTCCAAGCCAAAAGCAGCTCCAGGTTCCCCCCAGGGCTGTTTTTGTGCAGTGCCTGCGTGAAGGGAACACTCCCAGAACAGCTGAACCTCATCACCCTTAACGAGCCCAACTCCAGGGCTCCAAAGTGGACACAGGTGCTGGGGCTGGCGCTTTTCTCACAGCTGGGTGTGGTTAATTTCAGTGAGAAGCTGTGGATGCACTTAAATGTTGCACGTGATGCAAAACTTTTCACTTCATCGCAGCCAAAGCTGACTTTGACACTGATACATTCAGTTACACTTGGGAGATTTTACCTGGCAGAGCGTTTCACAGGTGTAATATTTTACACTGTAATTCAGCAGGGTTGCATGACTCATTTGATAATTAGTGAGATGTCTTTTAGCAGGCCCAAACAAAGACCTAGGAAGCTAATACCTTCCAAGAAGCTTCTCATCTCCTAAGGATTATATACCAGAGTGAGGAGGGGCAACCATGAGCAGAAACACCTGGTAATTGCCATTGCAAAGTTTCTGCAGAGCCAAATTGGAGACATAAACAATTAAAGTTGATTTTATTAGATTTTGCTCCTCAGGAAAGAATCATATGGGAAAAAGAACTGGAGTAAGAAGAGGGAAATCATAAAAATTATAGTATTTGCCCTTTCCAGGTATACCTTGGATATGCCTATAGTCATATGCAGAAGTTAAGAAATCATAATATGCATGTTGGTGTTTCTAGTAGGTGTTGGTTAAACTATTAGAAGTTTTAAGAGAAGGATACTTCATTACTTCATAGCACTCTTCCTCACTGTTCATCTCCAGTATGATTGTGCAAGGAATTGACTAAAGGACCTGTTGCAAAACAACATCCAGTTTCAAGAAAAATGGGAAAAAATACCCCAAATCTTACTTTCAATTACATTTTCTATGACCCTGCAGGGCCATTGTCATGGGCAGAGCATAGTGAGAGATCAATCCCGGACTTAGGATAGAAACACACACTCTCCCTCATTTCAGGATGAGCCACCTCTGATTTGTTCTGCCTCAGGTTTGTGATGAAGCAACCCAGACTGGTGTAGTTTCTGCCACCTGCTGAAGGCTCAATATTATAGAGTCAGCATTTGCAGGAAGAGGTAATAGCCTTGATTAGAAGAACCAGAAAAAAAAAAAAAAAAGAAAACTGGGAAAAGCAGAATAGATGGCAGGCACTCAGCCTGTCAGCCCACGGTAGACCATGTAGAACACAATGTCATACACGAAGACAGGCTAAGTGCCTGAAAATATATCTTTTTCCAAGAATATCAATCTAATAAAAACTATTAATTCTGCCCACAGATCCTCCTGCCTTATGCTCTTAGACTATCATGGCTTCTGAGAAGATCCTACGAACATCTGGGAGCCACTGCTGGCAGGGACGGGTGAGTTCCAGCAATGCTGTTCCCTGCCAGGCCACCCTCTCATTTCCCAGCCAAAAATAAAAAGATGTGCTCTCTGGAAGAGTACTCTGAAGGGAGGCTGGCAATCATGTTCACCACAATTAAAGAGCAGCCTTGTAAAAAGTATGCTCTGGGATTATAAAAGAACAATCTTGCTACTTCTATGTTTCTAGTTCAAGGATGCCAATCCTGCCTCCCTTTGCTGGAATAAGGCTGATTTAGACCACAAGATACAGATTGTTACAGAAAAATTGCCAACTTCAGGACAAAGGGACAACAAAATGCTGCTTTTAAAGAGGCAGGTAGAGCTTTGAGAGAAATGAATCAACCTTTCCCATTCACTCTTGACCTTTTACAGTATGTGAAAAGCCAGTCAATTAAAAGAAAATGAAAACTTAAAAAGAAAACAAACAAACAAACAAAAACCAAAAAAAACCCCAAACCTTTTTTTTCCCCACAAAACACTACAGCTGCATTTACTAAAATTATAGTTGAGACCACTAGAAAATTGCTAGGGAGGCAAAACAGCTTGTATCATAACCACCACTTTCATTCTGCTCTGTGGTTTAAAAATGCATCTGATTTATTCTCTACCTTTTCTCATCTGAAAAATGTAGCTGTCCTTTGTGGTTAAAACTATGGCTGAGTCATTCTGCTTTGCCACAGCTGACTTATCCTTCAGAAAGATCCCACCACACTGTCTGGAGAATGACTGGACATGCTTTAGCTTCTGCACAACCATCCCATGGAAGGAGACCATGTATATGCCCAAAGCTTGAAACTGTACAGGGAGTTTTTTGGAAGCTGGAGATGAGAAGGACTACAAAATGTGTGCAAGGAGTGTCTAGGAACAGGAAATGCAGAAAGGTGTTAGATTCTTCCCTTCAGAGAGTGATCTGGACAACAGGCTGCTTCCTTCACACCTCAGCTGCTCCATTCCAGGCTCTCGCTGAGAGAGGATTCACTGGCTGGTTGTTCATCAGGGAAGGAAGAACAAATACAAGAGAGCAAGACTGGGAGAAACCAGAAGTTAAGACAGGGTCAAGGGAGAGTGTGAAATGAGTGGGAGAAAGGTGGAGAGGTGGAAAGTCTGCCAAATAAACCCACTATAAAAAGACCACTTTTAACTGTGTTCCACTTCTGCTCACCAATACTGCCTGGTCATCCCATGCAAATCCAGTAGAGCCTGTTACTTCCCCTGTTTGTCAACACAAGCTATAAAAATGCCAGTGATGTGGGAAGTATGCCCCAGTAGACTCAGCAGGTTTTCATTGTGTGCACCACCCAAGAAAGAAGATCCTGCTTTTCTCCCATGAGCAGGAATTTCTAATTTCTCCCTTCCCCAGCATTTTTTACCAGTCTGTCCCAAAACTCAGCATCCCCCTCATTAACTTTTTGGCCTTAATTGCTTTATCGTGGGAGAAGATGCTAAACAGGTGGTGAAAGTAGTCAGGCAAAAGAAAACAACAAAATCAAACCAAATATTTATTTAAAATAAACCTATGATAAAGCTGTGTTTTGGCTTTCACATCCCCAGAGTAATCACAGCAGATCTTACTGAAAATAGAAGTTCAGATATGATACAGTCTTAAATAATCAGAGACAAAAAAATTCAGCAGGCTGTGTTCTCAGCTCATAAATACACTACATCAAATGTAACATATTTACTACAGCCCTCAAGGGTGCATAGTAAAAAGGGGTATTTTTTACTCTGCAAGACCTATCCCAAGTCTATTTGATTTCTCTTGGGAGTCTGGATTTCATTGGATTTAAGTGACTACCTTCTGATCTGTGCTCAGTGAAAGAGTGAGTTAGAGCCTGTGCAAAAGAACAAGCCAGGTTTATTTATTTAGTAGTGTGTTCTCACTGCATAGTGGGATCTTAGAGTGCACATGGGTAGGCACTTTGTGGCTGAGTAAAGCTGCTCTCAGCAGGTGGATGTAGCTGATTCCAGGGGCTCCTGGCTGGTAAAATTCATGTAACACAGGAAAGGAAAGAAGCCCAGGACTCTGTGCTGGCACAGCAGTGTAGCAGCACTAATGGCCAGGGTTTAAATGCAATTTAAACACAGCATCTTCTCCTGGGCCAATATTGTGCTGAAGTGACTTGGAGAAATTTTTCTCTTCATGACTTCCCCTTGAACAATAGAGACAGAAAATATAACCACAAAGAACTGGTCCAAAATACTGATAATGCCTTAAACATGTCATCTTCAAATACAAACCCCAACCTTTATCACAGCATAACTCTGTGGATCCTTTTCTAGCATAAAAATCAGAAGATGAGGTAAATTTTTTTCCTAAGTAAACTTTTACCAACAATTTATCAGCAGTATTTTCATTTCCAAGTGCAGGCAGAACCCACGGTTATATTGGATATTTTTTGGCTAACCCTGGTAAATGCTGCAGTTCTAATAGCAGATTCCATAAACAACACTCACAATTCTGAAGGAATTTTCCCAAATATTTTTCTAACAGAACCTTTTTTCTCCTGAAGTGTACAGGTGACTGTGAGAACACTCCTTTTCGCTCCATGACGTAAGTGTTGGTCAAGGGCTTAGAGGAAAAGGGCAGGGGATGCTTTCACTGCCAGGTAACCAACCTTGCCAGGGAAGGGCTTCTCTGTCATGCTCAGATTTTTACCCAGGATTTTGAAAACTCTCAGAGTATGCAAATTGAAACATGAAAATATCATATTATTAAAAAAAAAGAAAAAAAAGAAAAAAAAAGAAAACAAAATAGAGCTGTTGTTTTCTAGTCTAGATGTGTATTAGGCTATCATATATGAACCCACAAGATGTAATAGCAGCACTACATGCAGTCTGTTATTACAATCTAAAGATTGTATTGTCATGACAATATGAAGGCAGCACATTTGGTCAGACACAAAATCTTAATGTTATAATTTCCTGATTTTTGAGTGCATAACAATGCATTGAAATTTTCTTAATGCAGAATTTTTAGTTAGCATCTTTTTAAGCCTTAGTATTCTGTGAATGTAAAGTCATTCAAGCATAAAATTGATAATATTTTAGATTATTTGAATTTATAAATTCAAGGGAAAGAAAACACTATGTCCTCCATTCCTCTCTTCCCTCACATACTCTTCACAATAATTTATTAACAGCACATATAAGAATAGGCATTTATAATCGAAAAAAACCAGCCTCAATAAAAGGTAAGTGTAGCACAAGAAGAAAAATCCTGTTAGTCCCTAAGGAACTGAGTAGTTTCATCTATAACAAGGATTTTTTAGGAAAAACCTAACTCTATTTTCTTTGTTGTGGTTCGTATTCAGTTCTGTTCCTGTGAGCCAGGTGGTACATAAAGAGACATAAAGATGCAAAAATCAGATTTTTCAGAGAAGGCACAAAACAATAGAAATTAGGGCTCTGGCAGATGGATTATCACAAACCCAGATAAAAAGACTGCTAAGAAAAAAAGATTCAGAACTAAACAGCTGATTATTTTTGAGATATGATGCCAGGGCAATATTGTATTCAACTAACCTCTGGAGCTCAGGAATCCATCTGTACTCTGGGATCAATCAGTTGTAGCACAATCAAAACCAAACTGTGGAAGGCATCCAAGGCAGGCCTCAGTTGCTGTAGAGTTTGCTTGGACCAGATTTCAGCTCTGTACCCATTGTCTTTATGCAGCTTTTATGACAATTTGGCTGTGATATCAAATCCATCCCAAAATTTAATCTGTGGGAATTGACTGCATCCTAAAGCTGAAGCAAACAGGTGCAATGCCACCATTTCTCAGAAGTGGAAACTTTGGCTTTGTAGCTCCTCTTTTGCAGGGGAGGTTTAACAAAAGAGGAAGTTCTTCACCATCCTTATACAAACACATGCCTATCACAATTATGTATATACATATAAATATATACACAACTTTATTTCTGAGCCTGCTGTAAGTTAAAAAAACTTCAGTTTCTGAAGCAAGTCAGTACCCAGCCATCTATAAATACAAATGAACTGCCTGGAAATACTTCCAGATCATCAAACCTTCTCCTACCCTCAGTTTTTTTAGTCATGTTTGGATTGCTGGGATTTAGGCATGACAAAATTTCAGTAACATAGTAACCAAAAATAATGACACATATCTCACTTTCATCATTTCCATTTGTATTTTTGATATTCCTGACAGTGATCTGGAAGATTTTGAGGAAGTAAACTCTCTTGTGACCCACACATTAAATATCACTGCATATGATTTTTTTTTTTTTAATTCAATGTGCTATGTTCATCTTTTACAGAAAAATAATAAAACTCAAAGACCACTTATCCACTTTGTGAAGGCACACAAAACTGATCACCATCTAAAAATCATTATGTGTCTTTTTACTTTTCTTATAACACATCTTTATTGAGTAATAATATCTGCCTTGCAAACTTAAATTGTTTAAGTAGTAATATTTAATGCATTTTATATAAAAATAACATTGTAAATATAGCCTCATGTGATTCCTGTAAAACTCAATGCCTTTAAGGAAAGGGATTAATAGATTAAATTTTGTATTGATTTATTTTTTTAAATTGCTTTGTTAAACTTTTTTCTTTTTTTCCTGAGAACACATATAATTCATCCAACTTGCCTTAGTTTATATCCATACATGTCCTCACATTTGCTCCCTTGCATAAAAAATGAATATATATATTTGTGTGACTTAAAGCCCACAAAGATAAGAAATTATTTTTGACTGATTCTTGAACTTAGAGTATTGATTAGAGTGAAAGAATACTTGATTAGCTGTTTGTATATTAGATGTTAAAAAATCATTAAAAGATACAGAAAGAGTTATGCAATAGAGCATGAAGTTTTTTCACCTTTTTCCTAGTTAACTCGCAGCTTCTAAAATGAAGCAGAAAATTTTACATGAGCCATGCCTTAGCTCAAAATTAATTTTTTAATGATTTTTAAATTTTAAATTGCAGTCTCTTAAGACACTGTTCCTAGTCTTTCAGAGGAGAGTTTCCAATAGATCCAGTGCTGTATGAAAATTTTAAACCACAGCAGCGTAGGTAAAAGGAAGTAATTTGGTATTTGTGTTTAAAACAGATTCATTCATTATTCCTTTTTATTAGATATGAAGGTATTCAGCATTTTAAGAATCAAATCTTGAAATCTCTGCTCTCAGGAATTCATCTACTACCCTTCCTTTCTTAATCCCTTAGTATGTTGGAAAGACAGAGAGGGGAGGGGAAATAACAAGTCTGAAAATAGGATATAATGGAAAAAATACCCTTATGATAAGGGAAGAATTAAAAAAATAAGGGGAACACTACTAGTCAGGGATATCTTTCTCTGAAGGGACACAGAACTCCCTAACTGAAAGAGAGAAGAACATGAAGAGAGGTTGATGTTGACAAAGAAAAGGCAGTGGCACTGTATCACATATTTTGTCCTTCTTAAAAGAGTGTCTTCAGCAGGGGTTTTCAGAGAAAGCATTGGTTGGCCACAGACTGCACTCAAAGTGAGGTTTTCCAGTTTCTGCAAGAGCACTTGCTCTATATCTTTCCCAATATATACATAGCCATGATTTATATAAATTTACTTAAGGCAGAATTTACTCTTTTCAGAGAAAAATTATTACAAAATTCAATGTAAAATAACTGCTTGACATGAATCTCCAATCTGACTTCCACTCAAAAAAAAAACCAAAAAAAAACAACCAAAACAAAACAAAAAAACCCCAAAACAAAAAACCCCCAAACAAACAAAATTAGTTCTACCTGGACAAATGATTCTGCCTTCCCAAAGATGCTCACCAGCTCCAGAGTAGCTCCTTATGTGCTTGCAGTGCTCCCCAGAAGCAGAACTCAGTGGCTTTGTCCACAGCCTAGAGATAAGAGATGAGAACAGTATCTTGTCACATCTTATGTCTCCATGAAATCAGGGAAGCACACATTCCTATTGCAATTTCTGTTCTGAAGCATCAGCCCAAGTGTCACTATTGAGAAAGGTGCAGGAGTGTTCTATCAGCACAGAATTCCCATGACTCAAGCACAGACTGCCCAGTGACCCTGCATGGACAAACAGGACAGCAACACTTGCTTGGTTTTGAGCGTTTGAATTTGAAACATTCCAGGAAGATTGAAAAATCATATATTTTAGCAGGTTTAAATGAAAGTTTTCCAGGTGCTGAATGAAGAAGTAGAATGCAGTCTTGTTATATCTTTGTGACTAATAAAATTGGACAAAACATTCTTCTAAATATTGTATTGTAATTTGACAGCAAGTATAAAGGAAGTGAAGGGTTTTGATTTCAAACAATGGAGTTTAAGCAAGCTCAAGCTTAAATGCCTTGTTGTTAATATTTGAAACTACTCAACCCAAAGTAATTTTAAATTTAGCAGATGGAACTCTTTATTTAATAGCAAAACCCAACATGATTAATCTTGGATTTAAATTGTATTTAACTCCAAAGTGTTCAAAATGCTGAAGTCAAATAATGTAACCATAGCTAATTTCAAAACAAATGAGAACATTGCAACATGGTTCAAGCCAAGGAGGGAAGCTGAATGTAAAACATCATCTGGGAGCAGAACAGTCATTTAAAGAAGGAGTTTTACTAAAGGAGTCTAGCTAGGCAATATAAACAAATACATTGTTCTGTAACAAAAAAAAAAAAAAAAATTAGTTCTACACAGAACCTGACATGTCAAATACTGTAAGTGAGGGGCAAGAGACAAAATCCCCTTTGCAGATCTACAGTCATATGCAAAGGTTGAAATGAGAATTTATTTTTCTTTCAAGCTCTTGAAGTCATCTTAGTGTATCATGCTACATAAACTGCAATACTCTCTCTAAAAGTGCCTAAAAGTAGAATAAAGGATTGTCAGCTACACACGTTTTTATTCTCTTGTACAGCCAGGATGGAAATAGATGTGTTTCCTTTTTTTTTCCTGATGGAAAAAGTTATTGCTACAAAATACCAATAAACCCTACTGAAACAGAATACTGCTCAGGAAATCATTATTTTACAGTCAATCACCAAAAATTTTCATTTAAAATTGCAGGCAGATCAAACTGATACCTGCTGGGCAGGAGACCAGGCAGACTTAGACAAATGTGTACGTGCCATAATTCTTCCCGAATTTCTCAAGTAAAGTTTGAACTGTTATTTGAGGTCCAAGGATTTCTTATTCATTTGGAAAGTATCAGGTAAGTATCAGTTCCAATGAATCAATAAAACTAATCCCAGAATAGGGAACAAATCAAAAAGACCAAAAAGGATCAAGGCCCTTAAATCAAAGTATTTTAGATAAAAAGAAAAGTACACATATTCATATTAATACCTTGCCATTCAGGGAGAAAAGAACATTGTTATTAAGATGGTGCATGCTGTTATAACTATCATTGGCAGAAACCTTCAGACTGTACCATTTAATTTTATTTTTTACTGTACCAGATGGAATACTGGTGTCACTGTCTAGTTCTTTTCTTCTCTCATATCTTGACAGTATCTTCAGATATCATGAATGTTTAAAATACTGTTATCAGGAGGAAATGGGATCAAATATAACAAATTCCTTCTCCTCCCACCTCCAAGAAGGAAATTTCTATAGAAAGAAAAGCAGGGGGGCTAGAAATACATAATGATAAAGGTGACAGAAATCAAGGGAAGATAAACCAGAGGAAAGATAAGCAGGGGAGAACATGTGGAAAAAAACAGGGATTGATTAACAAAAGTGGTCTCACTAGACAGCTGTCAGATTTTAACACAGAACTGATTGTGAAGTTCCACTAGAGATTACAGCCCTTGTGGCCAGCCTCCTTCATGCTGAAACATTGACAATCCTGTGTCCAGGGCCACTGGAAACTCAGAGCTTCACCTGCACTAGGCACAATGCTCCATCCCACCACAAAACTCTCCCTGTGTTGCAAGTTGCTGCTTCAAAATCCCCACAGAATGTTGGACAAAAAACCAATGAATGTCTTCAGTAGAATAAATGAGGAAATCACATCCATTCCTTCAAAAGAGTATATTGTTTTGAAAGATTTCTTCCTTCTAGGAGGGGCCAAAAACAGAAATGTGGCTTTTTCTCCTTTATTGACAGGGAATTCTAGGAAAAAAAGGGACTGTTTTGGAAGAAAGATAATGACTTTTCTCTTCCTGCTGTCTACTTGAAAGTATGTTGGGAATTTCATAGAAATAGAATTGATCTGAACACAACCTATGATGACAGAGAGAATCCAAGTCCCAGAAATTTTTGCCTCCCTTAGCTGGCTGCTTCAGTGGCAGTGAGACTGCAGGGTACTCAGCCTCTTCATCTCTCTGTAAGATTTTCAGGAAAAGAGCTTCTCAGTTTCATTTTCTCTCTTCAGGCAAAGTTTTCCTGAGGGGAAAATATTTCCTCTCCTGTAAAACCATATTTTTTGCCTGGAAAAATAAGTTATTTCACCCGAAAAGGGATTGCATTTCAGAGAATTTGCATGACAGAAGAGACCCATATGATTTTATCATCTGATAAAATTGATTTCACAGTAAATTATTTTAAAATATTTGCTGGGAACAGATTATTAGCTCTTGAGAAATCACTCCACTGCTTTTCTATTTAGATCTTCATACTTTACATTTTTAATAAATCTAACCTCTTCCAAAGGAATAACTCTTAAAAATAAGTTTGCTCTTTTTTTGAAGTTATTGTTCTTTCCCATCTCTAATGCTTCTTCCAATAACCCAGTACATTGGGACAGCTAAAAAATCCTCAAGTTCATATGGTGAAATGCTCTCAGGGTCTTAAAATGCAGAGACATTTTGATTGTCCCTTGTGATTCCTGGGAAAGGTTCAAATCATCAGCTGGCAGATTCAGTTACTGAGCACACAGACTCAGTGAAATCTCACATCTTGGGCATGACACAAGAACTGGGAAGGACAAAGAAATTTAAGATTAGATGGGACCTCCACTCCTGAGAGGTTCACACGGTACAAGAAGCAGCATAACCACATAAACCCCTTGTGCCCTCCTCACATCACGTGGTGAATCAAGTTCAAGATCCTTTTAACTTTAATAACTCTGCCTTCTTGCTCCATTTTACCAAACTGATCCTTTAATCTCCATGTGCCAAACCGAAGGCTTTGTTCTCACACAGTGCATCCCTTCCCAAAACCTGGCTGGGACCTCACAGGCCCAGACAATGTTTTGAGACTCCCTGGTATTTACTGCAGTGATTTCTCCAGCACATTCAAGGACTACAAGGCCATAACCATGAACACCTAAAACAAGCTTTCTGTCAGTTTTGGTTTGGGCCATTATTGTTCCTTCATTTTCTCTTAGCTCTGTTCTTGGAGAGGAAAAAGATGAACTGAAGTCCAGCCTTGTAAGAATTCTGGCAGAGAGGTGTGCTTTAAAGACCTGATAAATAGAAATTCACACCTATAATGGTCCTCAAGGCTTAACTAACAATGCCTTTAAATATCAGCTTCATATAAACAATCAATTAAGTCACAGATCTCTGTATATATATGTACCTGGAAAATTTAAACAACTCTTGCATGATGCATTTTGAAGCTGAAATGTGCTTCGTGCAGGAAACTTCATTCTCTAAGGTAAGGGCCATTGCAGACCCAGATCAGGTACCACAGACAGGATCAATTCAGCTGGTTCAAGTCAAAAAGAATTGCTCACACAGTATGTTCAGGAATAATTTGAGATAGTCACACAATAAATGGGATGACCACGAATGTAGATCATTGGAATGGGATGCCAAGTGACTGTTGCTAGATCTGGGACAATTTATGACACACTTAACCTGTCTCAGACCCAGAGGCCTGTAAAAACTCCCTGTAGTGCTGGTTTCTGCATGACTTTTTGCAATAGCATAGTGGGTGATGAGCATTTGCTCATGTTTACAGCAGGACCTGAACCCCTGTTCTTGCTCACATACACTTGGGGTAAACATACAGCATTCAACCTGGTATTCAAACACAGAGTTTTCCAGATTTAAGAACCAAAGCATATGTAAAATGTAAATAAAACCAGCAGTATTTTCCTTCCTTATAGACTTCACTCCTTTCAAACTTCAACTGTACTTCTGTTATTTCAGGTGCCTTTTTTTTTTTT
>WEIU01015186.1:1130629-1224361 GCA_013389925.1 Aegithalos caudatus
TTTTTTCTTCCCTTGAAACATAATTTTGATTGTTATAATTTTTGGAGAAAATGTGTGTCTCCTGCATTTTATTTATAGTTTTAAGGTACTTGTTAAGCTACAATTAGCACGGTGTAAAGCTGAAGGGCTCCCTTGGTTGGGCCCAAAATAACCTTGTAATTTTCTCCTTATTCTCAGCTTTCTAAGATCTAAGGCTCCAGATTGTTTGATTCCCATTTGGATTTTTAGCCCATCATGAACTTGACACAGTTGCTAAGATACGTATCAGTCTGCACTGTGTTGATACAATATTATTTAAACACTTTAAAGGGCAGCCTAACAGTTCTCTGTAAACACAAAACTCCACCATAAACTAACTGTTCTCTGCAGAAGCAAGCAGCCTGACACAGAAATTAAATCCAAGGTATTTCAGTGATTACTGTGGAAGCCTCCATGAGTGTCTGCCCACCAGCAGCAAAGCACCCCACACTTTTGTGACCATCCTGATCCAGCTTCAATGTGCACACAGGAGCTCCCTGCCTCAGCTCCCTGCCATGCCAGGCTCCTGTGCTGCTGCTGCTGCCACAAGTGTGCAGGCAGTTTGATTTGGTTTGATTTGGTTTGATTTGATTTGATTTGACTTGATTTGATGGTGGCAGCCCAGGGCCAACAGCTGTCTCCAGGCCTATCTCAGTAACCTGCCCAACATCAATCGGACCAGGAGCCCTGCTCATGACCAAACAACTTGCCACACTGCATAATGTTTAAATTAAAAAAAAAAAAAATGTTAAAAGGTCACCCCTTTACAAAGAAGGGCCAGAGAGTCCCACAGTCAGCAGAAAATACAGGCCAAACTCCTGAGGCCACTGCTGTAAGTGATGTTTGTATTCCACAGTACCTTGTTAGCTCAGACAACTGTCAGGAACAGGGTTAAAGACTTTCTCAGATGATGCTAAGAAGTCTTCCCTGAAGCACAGAGGGACTCTTGCAGAGAGCTAAGCCCAGCTGAGGATGTTCTCTCAGTGGTGTTTGGTGCCTGTAGCCGCATGCCCCTGTGGCGGCTGCCGAGGCGGCTTCTGTCCGCCATGGGCCCGTGAGGGAAGGTCTGACACACCCTGCACACACGCGCTAAAACACAGCACAACCTCACCACAGCAGCTTCATCTCAACAGCTGACACACAACCTGACATCTCCCACGGCCATTCCAAGGCTCTGAAGATTCTGAGGAACACCTTATGCAAAATATCCCTATCTGGAACCCAGGATCCAGAGGTCATGTCCTGTGGTGTGTATGAACAGCGTTGCCCTTGTGCAATCATCCCCTGCACCGTGTTTGCACTGCCAATAATGGACCGGGTTTTCAAAACCAGAAAAACTTCCCCAAAACTCAACATTGTTTTCAGAGGAAAAATATTTGTATCCACACCATAACTTGATTCCACAGTATCACAGTCTTGAGGAAAGTTTCGTGAGGGCCAAGCATCAATACGGGTGATGGAAGGGCTAAAAACACCTGAAAATTCTTTCCCACTTAGTTAATCCCTACCAGGGTGTTTTTTTTTTTTTTTTTTTTGGGTTTTTTTTTTTTTTTTTTTTGGGTTTTTTTTTTTTTTTTTTTTGGGTTTTTTTTTTTTTTTTTTTTGGGTTTTTTTTTTTTTTTTTTTTGGGTTTTTTTTTTTTTTTTTTTTGTTTTGTTTTGTTTTGTTTTGGTTTGGTTTGGTTTGGTTTTTTTTTACTAATTATTCTGAGTATCCTCGGGTCAGCCTTAAATTTTAACAGCATCTTTGTCTGTTTTCCTGGTTTTAACCCCATTAAGTACAACAGTGGTAAATGTTTATCTTCTCCCTCCTAGTTTTACCTCATCCACTAAAGCATATTCAGTCTGTTCATTATCTCATTTTTTGAGTCAGGCTACAAACTTTTCAGTGTCTTATCTTCTCTCTTCTATGGTGGTTCAAAGTGCTGCATAAGCTTTTCTTCCACCTGATTTTGTCCTTTTCTAAATATTACTGTTAATCACTTCAGCTATTAGGTTTCCAATGATATGATGAGTAAAAGCAGGGCAGGCTGGGATGCAGGTAACAATTCAGATCACTGGCAAAGTGCAAGGCAACGGGGCTTTCTCTTGCAGAAAAAGAATTTCTGTCTTACAGAACAGGCCATGACACACAGCACTTTTTTCTGTCTCAGTTTTTAGTCACATCATTTTGTGTGGTCACAGAGACAACCACTTCTCATGAATCTGAGGGCTTGTTTTAGGGTTTTCTTGATACTCATGTTGTCCTTTGACATTATGCTCACAGCCAGCTCTTCTGAAAGACCACACTGTGGCCACCGTCCTGGTGTTTATGTGTCAGTGTGTCATGCTCTGCTGCTTCAGATTCCTATCAGATTTTTTTTTTTCTTGTGGATCATGTAATAATTTTGCAGCTTACTTCCAAAAGAAACAAGGTTTCTAGTCTTTCCTGTTCCAAGGTTCTAGACTTGAGTAATTGCACCAAAAATGGTGATTTTTTTTCTTGAGTTTTTTATTAATATGTAAAACCTGCTAAATGTTAAAAATCCATTTCAAAATAAAAAACAACATTCCACTGGCAAAATTTATCTTAAGACACATCAACATTCAAAAATTGCTTCATATTTTTAAAGAAAACCAGAATTTTTACATCTTTTTCTATTAAAAGTCTCTAGAAAAAAAGATTTCTATTTCAAATTTTGTAATCAACTGCACTTCCTGTTCTTTGCATTTATCGTTCTAGTATGTCTTATAATTTATAATATACAAAGAAGTTTGTTCCTCTTTCTCCTGTGAAAATGGAAAGTGATCCAATTCATGTTTTCCCCAAAGCCAGGCCTGAGTGTTGCAGTAATATGAGACCACAATTTGCCATGCTACTGCTAATCCTGCCAGACCAGGCAGATGTGAACATCCTCCCTGCACAGCCATCAGGGAGTGCCAGCCTGAAAGTCACCTCCAAGCACACGGTGACTGCTCTGAGCCACCAGAGGCCCAAGAGATGGAGTCAATTCCCTACACCCTTTGCATGCTCAACAGAAGAGAGAACAGAAATTATTCCCTAGTCCTACTCTGATCCCATGAAACTTGGAAACTCAGTAAACTGAAGTCTTGTGAAGACACAAGATATTCCAGTTAGTACATTCTAGGATCTGTGTCACACTATTTCACATTGACAAGTAAATGTTTTCACCAATTTTAAAAGAAAAAAATAACCAAAGCACAGTTTTAAGATAGAATCCTTGGAATGGCTGTTTTAAGATCCATGCTGGGATGAATACTGCACTAGGCATACCTTTTTCATTCTAAATTCAGAACTGCTAAGTGTCTCCACATGTTCTTAGACCACAGTGACAGTCTCTAGTTAGGACTTATGAGGAGGGTTATAATGTAAGAAAAATCAATATTGTTATTTTAAAGTGTTCAGCCATGAAAGAACTATAAACGGTTGAAAAAACCAGGAACAATCGATTTCAATGAGCAGTTCATATTGGGGAACGAGGCAGCACAGAGACAAAGATTGAACTGATAGGAAAGAATATTTAAAGCATTAATTAGATACACTAGAGCTTAATGCCCCTCAGAAGAGTTTTTAAAAGAAGACTCTATCCTAAAGTTTCACATTCCATTGCAGAATTACATCCATCAAATAGCACTTGACAACTGTGACGTGGAAAACTATTTTCTTTTAAAACAATAATAATTTGTTAAGCTAAAGCATATACTGCTGTTTGAATTCTATTGGAGTATGTAATGTCATTTCTTGAACTCTCTAGAGGAAAGTTACCCACATGTCTAAGTAAATAACTGCCAAAATCTATGGCAAAGTAAATGTCATCTTCAAATGGGGATTCCAAGCTGGAGCTGTCATAACATAACAGACTTTTTTAATGTAAAGACCCTGAATGCCAAAAAGGCATATGACCATGTTTTCTTGTTCTATAGGAGCACTTGGAATCAGGTATCCATTTTAGTTTTAAGATGTACATACACACATACATGAATAGATGTGTGATATGCCCATTCCTTGTCGTGGAAAACTAATTTATCTCTTAATTCAAAGGTTTATGTGAGAGTGTCAGGAGAACAAAAATATATAACAAGTCTTAAAATCCCAAAGCCCAACACAAAAGACCCACAGCAAACTAGCTAATAGCAGGAAAGCAGAGTGCATCTGTAAGGTGCACATTGTAGAAAATTGTACTAAATTTAAAAATGGAGAGAAGAGGTAAGGGAATACAGGAGGCTGAGGTCTCCAACATTTTAAAATGTTCTCTGAAATAGTGGGATAGTTTGACACCAATCTTTCATTAAGACTTTGATTTACCTTTGGCAGTATCAGACAGCCACTAACAGTCTACCCAAAGATAAATCAAAGGTGTATAAAATATTTCTGGTCCAGAGTAAAACTAAGAGTGCATTTGTCTATGTTAGAACATCAGTAAATGTACCATTAATTATTCTTCTTGGCTGTATTATCTAGTGCTCTTCAGTCAAGATAAAGTTTGAAGGACAGAGAACATTGCCACAAGCAAAAATCCAAAGTCAGCATTTTGTCCAATTTCTTATTAATTTGTCATGGAAGCAGTATAAAACTTTTGTAAAACATGCCTTGAACTAGCAGAATATGTACATTAAGTGCTATATTTCACCACATTGAGACACTAAACAATCTTTTCCTTCCTTAAACCCACTAACCTCACTTGGCAGGGCTCTCATTTATCTTGTGGACATACCGAGGAAGAAAAACCTGAGTGAAAAGTGCTACATATTCATACTTTCTCAGAGAAAGAAGGACAGAAAGTGATTTATATGTTGTAGAACCCTGTTAACACAAGCAATAGTATCTCTGTGGAAATTAAATAGGCAGGAAGAAAGCTTTCTTATGGAAGTAAAGAAAGCATGAATTCAAATTTGCTTTTCTATTGGATTAAAACTTGTCAGAATTTGAAATTTCTTTTGGTACCAAATTTCAAAAGATTATTTGTGCTTGAATTCCTGAAACAGATAAATACATTTTTAAAAGTTATTAAATTTTTATTTAAAACGTTTTAATACAATTTTAATTTAAATACTATTTTAAAATAAAGGAATATGAAACTTCTGGCAAAAATAAAAAAATAATTAGAAATGTTACTTCATTCATTTCAAATTCTGCTATTATGAAGCGCTTTCAACATTTCTCTCAGCCATAGATTCAGAGTATTATTTCAGGCAGTGTACTGGAGATTTGTACTTCTGTCTGTGTCTACAAAAATTGACATAAGTGATGAAACAGAGGGAAGCTTCCCAGGATAAATGAAACAGCAGCAAAAGTACAAGGAAAAACTCATAATAACTGGTCAAATTCACAGTTCCTGTCAGTCCACAGCAGTAAATGCCTGGCAGGAATGCTGGCAGGATCATTCCAGCACAGTCTGTGGTGACTGTGCAGCACCTGCTGGCAAGGGCTCACAGCCGTGCCCTGGCCACACCTGAAGGCAAACCCACACCTACAGGGGTGGGCACTCCAGGGCTGCCCGAGCTGCTGCTGGGGTGGGATGTCTGCCTGGGTTTACCCTCAAAGGGGGAAGCCTTTCTGGAGTGCTGCAAACCCAAGGGAGTGCTGCCAGGGGCACTGCAGGGGGTGTTGAGTGGCTTAGGTGAGCTTAAGTGACCCTTCCAGGTGCTGATTTTCAGCCCTTTGACCCTGTGTGCAGTCCTGCAGGTTTTCCCCTGCTGACTGCTGTTGCACAAGGAGTGGAAGTCTGGTTTTTGCTGAGGATGATGGCATTGCTTGCAACCTTGATTACCCTGAATAGGTTGGATCCCAGTTAGTTTCAGAAATTGTCCTCTTTTTCGAACATACCACCAAATTATATGCCTTTAAGGAGGCTAGGCCAGGTGATCTGTCACCATGGCCAGGGCCAGGGATGGCCAAAGCAGGGGGGGCAAGTCTTACCTGTGATGAGTGTAGAAATTGTAAGCGACGCAGTTCAGAGGATGAAGAAACACCCTCAGGTCATGCCTGGCCAGTGAAACACATACTCCAGGGAGTAACTCATCCTGTCAGTTTATGCCAGCTACAACATATGCCACCACATCCCACACACAGGGTAACAGCCAGGGAGAGAAAGTGTGGGCTTCTTGGATGGGCCACACAGTTCAGCAGAAACTGTGATAAAATTCTCAAATGAGTGTAAAACCCAGGCAGAAAGTGAATGCCTTTCCCTGCTTGGCCAAGGAGATCTTAGCCTCTTTAAACTTAATAAATAAACACACTAGCCCTTCAGTTGTTGTGTTTACAAGAACATTAATTAAAAAAAAAAAAAAACAAAACATGAAGACCTTGGGAAAGAATAGAGCTCTTTGGTAGGAGCTGGGTTCCAGAGGAATTAATTTGAATTTCCCCAGCCAGCTGGAGCCAGGGGAAAACTGATTTTCCAGTGCCCTGCACCTTGTAGAATCATTTACACTTCTCAAATGGATGTAAAACCACTACAGGCACTAACAACACCATTTAACACCCACTTTGCAGAGGTGTTAACGTCCAAAGAAAGTATAAGGTCATGGAGAGCAGGACAGAAGACATTCAATCAGGAGCGACTGCTGAGGAGGTGCAGGCTCCTCTCTCCTCCGGGGGCTGACAGCTGGGGCATTTCCCTGCTTCCCGAGCACGGCTCGCTGCCATGGGCACCCAGAACCTGCCACAGGGGGTTCCTCCTGGCGGGTGTCACTTGTGCCAGGGAATGAGACCCTTCCTGGCTCCCTGCAGGGTCATTGCGACCGGCCCTGCTGCCGCAGGGACACCCACCCTGCCTGCTGAGGCTCGGTGTTTCCCACCACATTCCCAGCCGTTCCTCCTTCCCCAGGCCTCTGTGAAACTTGCTGTTATACAACCAAGAACAGCATTGAGAAATCCTACCTTCTAAAATAAAATCAGTGGTGCTTCATCCTCCTGCTGTCCTCGTATGTTTTCATCAGGGTTAAGAGAGCACAGAGCCAGCTAAGAACAGGGGAGGTAGAGAACATTAATGGGGGGGGGGGGAAAGATGATGGGAACTCTTGTACATACAAATATATTTCCCAAAGAACATCATGAAAGAAAGGATTGAGACAGAAAGAGAGGAGACAAAAGAAGATGAAAATATACCACAGGTGGGGGAAACACTGAAACCACCACCCACCCCGCTGCCAAAAATCTCAATTAAAAGGTGACAGATGTGTAACCTTGTATAAAACAAAAAGAAAAAGCACCCATAAAAGAGATGTTGGCAAGTTTAGAAAATAAATGGCAAACGTGTTCAAGTCTTGCCTTTGAGCAGTGTTTCTTTTCAGTTGTCTTTAGTTTTTGTAAATTTTATTTGGTTTGCTGCAGTTCCTTTGCCAGCTCTGTGAGTGCTGGCCATAGATCTGAGAGATGTTGGCCCATCTTCTCTCTAAGGGCTGCTTGACTTCCCTGCTGTGCTCAGGGCAGGTTACTTGTTCCCAAGCAAGACAAGCCCCTCTGTGCTTTAATTGCTTCTCAGCCACTCTGGCACCAGCTGAGGTCACTTCGAGTGACTGCGGGGGAGAAACGGCAGCAACTCCAGCCAGTGGTATTGTGATGGCTTTCAAAATGCAAAAGGAGCAGAGACCAAAGATAGAGCACTGCAGGCACCTTTCCACTTCCAAGTAAATTTAGAGAAAATACAAGTGTAAAACTCAACTGTTGCTTTTTATGGTCTTGTCTCCTTTTAATTTAAACCTCTTCTGCTTAAAAAACAATGGTATAAAAACTGTTTCTGCAGCGGCAAAGAAAGAGAATACACATATTTCAAATAGGATAAAGTCTGAACTTGGCCCATATTTATGCTCCCTGATGCGTTTGTCAGTGCTTCCATTTCATTCCTTCTCTGTCCAGGTGCTGCTCTGTCCAGAAGTGGTCAGGCATGTCATGTGGAGTAAGGTGAATGTTGGAAGTCACCATGGCAAGCCTTTAGAAATGAGCTAGGTCACAGGACTTTGAGACCTGTACCACTGAAGAGCACAGGCACGAATCTGACAAATTGACAAAATCTCTTTTCCTCTTTTAGGGCTGGAGAAATCCCTGTAAAACAGTGTTAGTTTGTAGTCATCCATATGGGGTCTTCATACTAAAAATAGAGCCTGCGAGAAAAGGGCTGGACTTTGCTTCAGAGGATGAGTTACTCTGAACATCCATGTCAGGGGCTGGGGAGAGGAAGAGGAGCAGGAATAGGTAGCAAAGCTCTTCATCCTATGTATGGGCCCTGTCAATGGGGTTACTGCTGAGGAGAGAGGTTGTGCCTTGGGGACAGCAGGTGACTCTTGGGGCAGGGAAGCACTTGGAAAGCACCTTCTGGATCATTTGCAGCCTGTCCCTGAAGCAGCTCCGGCTGGAGACAACCAAAAGCCTTTCCCCACAGTGCACTTCTGCATGCAGATCCGTGCAGACAAGGATAAGACCTTTTTGGCATATTAGAGGCAGCTTTTTTTCTTGAGAGAAATATGGTCTCAGTGCCTCAGCAAGAGCATTACTGTTTCCTACTGGGTTCTTTATTGACTACTTGTTTTCTTGTTCTTGGAAACATTTTAAATTCCAAAATGCCTTCTTAAAAATATTAGGAGGGATGTCTTCTCAAAAAAGTTGTGGAATTCCTCTGCATGGGCTGGGTTTTACATCCTAATGGGACTAAAGCTCTTGTCTGGAAACAGGAAGATTATGCTTACTTTTGAGCAGATTTTTTAGAGCTTTATGGAGAGTATGCTAAGTCCCTCTCCCATTTGAGGGTATTGTGCAAATGGAGGTCTTTGAAGGGGGTGTCTTTGAAGCGAGCATCTGCCATCCCAAACTGTGAAAGGTGCTTAGACAAGAATTTATCTGCTCTGCAGAGAAATCTTATCCTAAGGGTTTAGTTCAGGATGGCACTCATGGCATTAGATGCAAAGAGGCATGACTTGCAAATACTAACTTATTAAAGCAATTAATTCATTTCCTCCAACAAATGGTACGATTAAAAATGTGCCTAGGGAATGCTATAAATATACATCTATGACTTGACTTTTCTTCCCAGGAATCTCTGGCTAATCCCTAGTGAATAACCTGTCTTGAAACTTAAACTATCAAATGAAAATGAACAGCCAAATATTTTAAACTATTGCTTTTTATTATAATTACACTGGAGCACAAATAAATAAGCACTAAATTATTGTAAAATATTGTCAATGCACTAAAGAAAGCAGAATTGATCTTCAAACAACATCTTATTACTTCAGAAGTATCAAAGTACATTTAATTACATCTTACCTAAAAAAATCACGTACAAAAATGAAAAGAAAATTAATATGTATTTATACTGTGTATATAGAAACGGCTAATAATATATGATTACAGTTAGCCTCTAGCTACTCCTTAGTCCTACACAATCTCAGGCACATACCTGACAATTTCTAATGAGATATAAAAAAAACCCAACATGACATTCAGTTTCAAGATATTGGTAAATGTATTACATTGGAATGAACACAGAATGATTTCATTTTATTTAAAAACCCTGTCATTTAAAAACATAGTGCCATTGTCCACTTAAAAATAAACAACCCAAACCGAAAAACCCCATACTATTTTATACCATTTGCTTTAATTTGTCAAAAGGAGCGATAAAGTAGACATACATTGGCTAATATACGTAAACACATTTTTAGTGCAAGAATAACAAGACCTGTGACTTTACTGTGCTTTCTTGAAATCACAGTGCACCTTACACAAATTGCTACACTATAATGTTTAACTTCAGGAGTTTAAAGCAAAATAAGTGCATACCAAACAATTTCATATATACAGTCTCCATAAGTGTGTGTATATATGTGATCTGTATGTATATACAGATTGCATATTTATACAGACTACAGCTTTAATGACCGTGTGTAACTAAGCACTGTCATTCACCCTGTGACACAGAAGCTGCTGAGACAAGAGGCGATGTAGGACATGTTTGACAGCATTCTGATGGCAGCTCTTGGCAGGACGATGTGCCTTTTACTGGAGCCATGGGGTGGGCCAGCAGTCACGGGACAGGGCAGGGGGTGGCTGTGTCCTGCTCTGGCTCTATCCCTGACCTTTGGAAACTACTCCACCTGAGCCTCACATCCCTCCTCAGTAAAACGGCTCTCACAAGCATGAGGTTTATTTCACATTTCTAAAGTGCTTTGAAGGTAAGTGCTAAGTTATATTTTACTTTTTCGTGTTGTCGCACTTTAAAACAAGAAGCCATTGTTTCCATGGGATACAATGGACGTCTGGAAGCACGTGGGCAGTTACTTAGGAAGGACAACATAAACAGTGTTGAGCAATAAAAACAAAACAAGGAGTTTGTGGTAGGCTAAGTGTACAAGCAAGTCTGCTTAGGACAAGGATGCTTCAATTCCCTGATCATTATTCCTATTACGTCTCGATATGGAAAGGACACGATATGAACAAACACTACCAAGCACGGAGCTGTTCACCCTGACACTGCCTTCCCCCAGCAGGTGTGCCCAGGGTCTGCACCTTTAAAGGAGCTGCTCCAGGAGGAAACCAGAGGAGAAGGATTGGCAGTGCTGACTGAGCGCCGGCTTGCGTTTTGTCACCAGTGACTTTGTGCAGCTGGGGGAAAGGGCTGAGCTAAGTATTTCACACATGGATATGGAAAATTCTTCTCTTGCCACATTACAAGGAAGACAAATGAACACTTGTTGAATAATGAACCTGTTATCTCAACAGATTTTTCATGACCAACAAGTTGTCTTCTATCCAGCATATTCTGGAACTTTGTGAGATCTCTGGAGTTTTCCTTCTGCCATTTTCTTTCTTTTAAAAAGAGAATAAGCAGAATAAACAGTTGGTGTATTTTGGATGTAACGTGAATTCAAAGATTCCTTCACAGCCTCCGAATTTTTCCCATGTCTTCTGTCATTTTGGCTGTGAGGGGGTCTTCAAACCTGCATTTCAACTCTGTACCTATTCCAGCCTTTCTATATTCATAATACACCAATATTTAACATGTGGATATACGTATGCACACATCTATGGGTATATATAGATACATGCATATATACATGTATATGTGTGTACACATATGCATATATACACATACAATAATGCTAATATACATACACACATATAAACACACACTTCATCTTTTACAGAAATCTCAGTTTGGACATCAAAATATACATTAGTTAATTAGTTATAAAATATTTAAAAACTTTATTTCAGAGGCTGAAAAGAAACTACTACTGATAAAACATTACTGAAACTCAAACTTTAGCAATATAGATTACAAAAACCTTCTAAAATTTGTTATTTTTGGTCTTTTTTTGATCAGCAAATACAGCTGTGGCAATGCTGTCAAAATAATTTTAAAGAAAAGCCAATATAACAAGAAGTTTCAAACAACACACCTTTTCTTCTTGGCGAATATAACATTAAATGATTGTTTTAAAGAGGGAATTTTGTACTACCAAACTTCAGACACATAGATAGAAATTTTAATATACAAAATATATGCCATAGATCCTTTATTTCCCCCTACTCCACCGCAGTACAAGTTTCCCTCATCCTCAACAGATCCTTTTGGAAGATATTTCACCGCACAGATTTCACCCTCATAATCAGTATAAGCCATCTCTTTCTCCCGTTAAAACCAGGAGGTCATAATTCTTTGGTCATGACATAATATTCTGTTAAAATGGGTGTAATATAATACAGGATTGCAAGCCAATTCCAGAAGCAGCCAGGAAGAAGAAATGGCATAGCCGGGAGAACACGTTACGTGGGCTTCTGCTTCAAAACCGCATGAAATCAAGAGGGATTTCCCAACAGCTTTTCGAGGGGCCTGAAATCCAGCCCACAGAAACAACACGAGGAAATCTGACACAGCTTAAGTAAGGATGTGCTGCTGGATTTAAAAATAATAAACATGTAAACATATTTTGTCGCCTTTATTTTCTGGACCGTCGGTAAACGTGGACAGGGACGGCGGCTGCAGTGGCACTGCCTCAACCCGCTGAGCTCTCTCTGCCAAGGGCTGCACAATGCTTAGTCACAGTGAACCATGGTCTCTGCTAATCGACGGAACGTCATCAAGGAAGAGATTCTGTCGCAGGGCTGGCTGCAAAAAAATTTAGTTCCTTGGCCAAATCATTTTAGTAACTGGTTCATATAAAACCAAGGACAATTTATCAGGTTACCATTACGGGAAAACAGATGCAGAACAATTACTGTTTTAAATGCATCTTGGGCACCCGCACTGAGCACTTGAATTTTTAGTGCTTGCAGGTTTGTTGTTTCCCACCAGAACTCTCTCCTTTGTCCATCCCACCCCCCAAGCTAAGGACATCTAACAAGTACAACTCTAGTTATCTTCTACAGCCCTAGCACTGAGTTGTTTTGTACATCGTCCTCTCCAACAACACGTACAACCACATGCTTTTGTACAGAGGCCACATCTAGGCAGGTCAGAGAAATAAAACGGTGGCGGCGGGGCTGGGGGTGAACAGTAGAATAGAACATAGAAAATAGGTAATAAAACAGTATAACAGTAACATTATATAGTAAAATTCTCCATAAATTTTTGAATTTTATATATATATATATTTATATATTTAAACAGTGTATTAGCTTGGGTGTTTTCAATATATTGGTGAAATATTTACATTTTGATATCTTCTGGATCCAAAAAAATCCTGGATAAATACGTATGCCTCAATCCAGCCGGAAACCTAAATCTCTCTCTCGATTGACAGGTGAGCACTCTACTGGTGTGTTTTTTCCTAGGAAGTTCACCACCTGTAAATAAGTCTTAGGTTAGAGCCTTTGCCTTTTAAAGAAAGCAGGCTGCCTCTCCTTGGTGCCACACAGTGGAGAGGGCATCCTCCACAGGCCTGTCAAATTGCAGTGTCCCAGAAAACAGTTTGTTGTTTGGAATAAGGAGGAGGGCTGTATTTCTTGGTCCCAGCATTCTTTTTCCAACTCGGCAAAATAGGCATGCTGTCCTGTTTGCAGAGTCCTTTCTCTGTTTTCTGTCGAGCTTTGATCTCTTTGCAGAGGCAGCGCTTTTTTTCAATCATGTCCAGCATCGTATGGTCCCCTTGCAACCACTGCATGCACGTCACCTATTGGGGGAGGTGGATGGAGGAAGAAAAGAAGGGCAGGGGAGAAAAAAAAAGAGGGAAAAAACATACAAATAACTGTCTTGTCATAGATTAAATATGATTTTTCTTTGCAAAGTTAACTTACTCTTATTTGAAACACTCTAATTTATGAATAAAAATCTCTATGCCAACAACAGAAACAGAGTTAGTCTTTACTTCTAACTTCTTTAAGAAAAAAAGGGTAATAGAAGATCCCTGTTTGAACTTCTCCAGAGCACTAAAATCTAATAAAGATAAATGATTTTGGCTATCTAGGACTGGTTGGATTTTAAATGATAGAATAGATCTTAAAAAGGCACATGGATCTTAATAACATCCTTAAGTTATGGAAATAAAAAATTCTACACACTGAAACCCATGTTTTATATTGCTTTCCAAATCCAATCTGTCACATTAAAAGCAGGGTGTTAACATTTCTGAGTATCAAGCTAAATATAGCTGTTAAATTTTGTTAAAATGATTTAATGAACTCCATACGAATGATATGGATTAACCTATCCTACTCTGTGATATTTCATTAACTGGAAGGCACCAAGAGTTAAGAAGCTCCATGTTTTCATGCATGTGGAATACTGGAGAATGTGATCCTGATCCAAAAGGGGAGGTTAGCATATGTTTAGCTGTAAGTACATGTCACAGCCCCTCTGTAGCTGAGAATGTGACTACATTTGAGTTCAGTGGTGAGTTCACAATTGAAAATGTGTCTTCAGAGGCTTTCGACTGGAACAGAAATCACTAACAGTAAACTCTTCTGAAAGGGCTCATTGGCTTTGGATATCACTGTAGACCTGCAGCTCAGGAAACTTCCTCTCAACACTTATATTGCAAATTTGAAGTGATGTCTTGAGTGTCCCCACATTTATTTCCCAAGAGTTAAGGATTTGTGTGTAAGTAAACCCACACAATACATTCAGAGGGGCTGTCCAGGTACATCTCTGCTGTTGTCATGAAAATGAACACGTACGGCAATACTTTGGCAGAGTTTGCGGTTTATGAAGGAAACGTATCTTTATTATTAAGGGTATTTGAATACATGTGATAATGCATATGCCTTTCATTCACAAGTCTTAGAATGCCAAGCATGGGCATACACTAAGTCCCTAGAACTGGGGCCTGTTTTGCCTAGAATCCCTTACAGAAAATTCCTCGGATCTCAGTAGTTTTTGTGTTCAGCTTGAAGCATATTTAGCATTTATTGATAATAGATTAAGCACATGTTCAGATTCATAGCAGAAAACAAAGCAAAAGGAATAAATTTAAGAAAGTCTACCAGAAGAAGTAATAAATAATGATATACTCAAACAGAAAAATTAATAGAATACAGAAATGTCAGTATTTTTTTTGTAAAAAAACCCAAAAACCAAAAAAACACTAAAAACAAAGGGGGCAAAAATGGATAAAATAATTGTATCACAAAACCATGCTTACTTTATACACTAGATAGTACTCTGTGCAAAACAAGTCTAAACCATAATATGGATTTTGTTCTTGAATGTTCTTGTGAATTTTGAATTACCTAGGTAACTTATCTGCAATGTATCCTCCTGAATGGCTGAGCCACTTCTTCAGGAATTCTGCTGTGCCTACTCTTTTAATTGAATACTTATCATTCATTTCAGGTATGATCTAATGTTTACTGTGGTACAGGTGGGCACGAGGCACAGCATCTGCCATGGCCATGAGGCTTTCTCTCTTTGGGTGCCCAGGCTTGGTCCAAAACTCCCTGTCTGAACTGGAGATGCTCGCCTCCCACCCCTCGGCTCCACTCCACAGATCTCTGGAGAGGCTCTGCCTGACCCAGATTTCCTGCCACTCTCTTAACCAGTGGTGGGTCAGTACTTACACAGCAGTGTCTTCAGCTTGGCTGGGTCCTCCTCCATGGGGAAGGACAGGGACACAGTCTGCACACAATTCATTACACAAACATTCACCAGCACAGCCGCTCCTGCGCCGGGCTTGACGACAACAGCGCTCGAGCATGGATTTTCTCTCGTAGACACGGGGAAACACCTTCTCTTTTATAGCCCAACATGTCACAGGCAGAGCATGTGCCAGTGCCAATCCCCCCAGCACGTGGTGTGCTCCAGCCACCAAGTGTCACAAGCAGAGCCTGCAGCCCCCGTGACAGCCCCGTGAGTGTCACCCCAGGCCAGCCCCGCTCGCCACCGCGCCACGCACAGTGCAGTGCAACACGGTGCCCTGTGGTCCTGATCTCCCGAGACAAGGACAGATTCAAGGGGACAGAAGCAGCACTGACTGACTTCTAACATGTTGATTCCTAACATGCCAGTTGCAACTTCCCAAAGATAGAAGAGTTGTAGAAAGTATCAGTTACACAGACACTCTGCCACCCCCTGCAAAACAGCACCCAAAATATACCAGAGAGTAGGCAGCTCCAAAATCTTTTTTTTTTTAATACTGGCCACCTTATTTTGTAATGATTAGTGAATCATCTACTTTCCCAGACACAGATTTTCAAGTGTACTTGGGATTTTTTAAATGTTATTTTTGTTTGATGGCTAAGTCGTTCCTATCAGCATCTTCTTAGTTTTGCTGTCCACTTGTCACAGTCCTCTCCTGGAACTGCATTCAGTAATGGTGTGTGCAGGGGAAACACGTAGTACTGAGATGGGCAAAGTTATTTGCTAAAATACACCAAGTGAACATATATGATATTGAAAGGCCTGGGGAAAAAAAAAAAAAAAAAAAAAGCTTTGATATTAAAATAAGCTTAAATATTAAAGGGATTGGGTTTTTTTGATAGCTTTGCCCAGTTGTTTTGTGTTTAAGTGCAACAAAATAAAAATATTAGGAACGAAGGTTCATGGGCACTGGAAGCTGCAGGACAGACCTGAGAGGAAATCCCCACTGCAGATCGATGAACTACAGAAATGACAATAAGCATGTTGATGATTCCAAGTCCCAGAGTGTTAACTAAATTTTCAGTGTGTCCTAGACAAATAACAGGCACTGAGGCTCAGAGGCCAGGACTCAACCCAGCTGTTTAATCACTATAAACACCCTCGATGACTTCAGTAGTGCTACTGAGGTGTTTAAATCTCATGTGTTTAACACTGCAGTCTTAGGCCTAATCCTCCCAATGACTGAACTGATGGCACTCACACTTAGTTCCACCACTAATTTTTTTCACATCCTCCCTCCTTTCTGGCTTTAGCCTGCTCCTCTGGTCATGCATCAGGCTGTTAATATCCCTGCTACATCATAACAAGGAATTTGTTCAGTGTAAGAGGTACAAAAAATAATGATGTTACAACCTAATTTATGGAAAAAAGTAGAGCATTTAAAATGTTTTACAGCTATACAGCTCTCCTGGGAAAGATCCCATCGTGCTTGAGGAATGGTGCACATACTGCAGCATGTCAGATCTTGGCTGCAGATGTGGATGTACACAGGCACAAAATGCATCAGCACTGGAGGTAACAGCCAGCAAGACAGAACACAGAAGAGGAAAACTTGGTTCTGACCAAAGAATCTTGGCCCAAAGCCTGTTCTGACTGACAAGGGGAGAAAGAGCCAGAAGCTAAAATTAGGATTGTGAGAGGGGCACCTCCTGGAGACTCCAGGATGTGCATCAGGTACTATGTCCCATAATATCCTTTGGATTACAAAATTTGCTGATTACACATAAATTTTTCTTTTGATGGAATTTTTACTCATTAGATTATTCAAGGTATAAGACACCTTTTACAAAAATTTTATTTTAAATCCAATAGAGCAAGAGAGTGAAGAAAAACACCAGGCAAAGGCCTAGAAGTTTGGACATTCACCAAGAAGGTTTTGGAGGTAGGCTCAATTCCTTGCTCCTAAGCAGGCAGTAAAAGCTGTGTGATAACTGGATGTGTAGGAATGTGACTGAGTGCAAGAGTAAACCAGGATGTCTGACAAGTTCTTGGTAAACACACTCACCCTTTGATTAGTCATCAGTCTCTAGTTTTCCTTCAAAAATCTTCTTCAAAGCAAATGCTTGTGCTGAACTTGAACATCAACAACAAAAAGTAAGAAACTCCTTCCATAATACAAAACTGATCTTTTCCATACAGTTTTAATCACCAAATTCTTTGCAATCTTTAGAAGAAAACAGTCTATGTTGCCACCTTGCTTTTACTATTTTCTTTCGGTTTTCTGATATTTTTTATTCCCAAATCATTGGAAGTAAATATTATTAAGATCTTTTATATACTCTTGGGTTCTATGTTGGTAGTGCCATGGAACAAGAAGTAGTATTATAAATCCATCTTAAACTAAGGTAAAACAACTTTACATATCCTCAAAACAATGCAAGATTAAAATCTTTCAAAATAAAAAAAAAAATCCTTTCTGGAGGATGTTTCAATGCTTTATGAATGTCAAAGAAACAAGCTAGACAAAGTAGTTCCCTACTCTGCAAAGTGAAAATTGTACATTTTTGTGTGTGCCTGTATCAGCAGTGGGCCTGACCTCATATCTCATTGGTTTGAAATTTCATATTATTCCAGAAAGATAATTAGCAGTCCCAATGGTTTCCAAATCCATGTATTGCTTAAATTAGATTTCCCTGAGCTAGACCACAGAACTGTTTGGAGCAGAGGTTTGTTGGGCAGAACATGTCCAGTTCAATTGGTCTTAGGGACCAGGACTTTGAGCCAGAGGTCAGTACATGCCGTAGCTCTCTGCCACATCAGAATTTACTGGGAAAAGCACATAATCATAGGGAAAACTCAGAACAGGCTTTGGGGAACAGACAGTGACTCACACTGCCAGGAAGCCCCTGGTGTCACAGCAGACTCTTTGTTTTCCATTGCCCTGGCCCTGTGTCTGCCCAGCACTGACTGCAGGCACTGCTGGCCCTCGCTGTGCCCTGACACTGCACCAGCACATCCACTAATGTGCTTGTTTGAAGTAAGAAAGAGAAATGTAAATGAACATGGTTCTTTCCTTTGTTCTTAACAAAGCAGGATAGCTTGGTTTGGCAGAGAGAGTCATAGTTACAGATAGAAAAAGAATAAAATATTATCCAATGATATAATTAAGCAGCTACTGATGGACACAACTTTACACACAGGCTAGCTGTATTCACCAGGTGCAGAAAACATCTTGTATCTTTTTGTGGATGGATATCCACTCTATGAGGTCAGACTCTTGGGCCCTTCAGGAACTGGACGCTTGCTATAAGGACCACCAGGCAAAGTGCATCAGGACAGGCCCCAAGCAGGGCAGTGCAAGTTCCTGGACATATGAATGACACTGAAAAAAGACATTGTGATTCCTGTGAGTTACATATAAACCAAATGATCCCATGTAGCAAAACCTTTCCCAATGAAAAACATGAGGGCTGTGAAAAGAAAAATCAATGAGCAGAAGTAAAAATTTAGCGAAGCATCTCAGTACCAGGCCTTTGTTAGCTGTGAAAAATTTTACTTTTTCATGTGTTAAATAAATACCTACAGAAATACATGGATGGATAATGCTGTCTCTTAGTAAAAAGACATTTTGTGCTACATAAGTCCCACATGTATCCCCCCTTGTCTCAAGCCAAGCCCCAGGTAACCTTAGCCCTGAACACTGGGCAGACAGGAGACAAGAGGGGAGCAAGTGCCAGGAGCAATTCTGCTCCTCCAAAATCAGGCCACTGGGGTGAAGTGTGGTATGAGGATAAAGCCATGCTGATTCCCAGTGCTAAGAGGTGTGCCAGGAATCCTGCCATTGAAGGTGCACTATAATTTTTTCACGAGTGCCTGTGAAAATATGTGCTGCTAAAAATGCCATGTGGGAGAAGAAATACCTGAAATATTGTACACAGCTCTGTTGGTAGCCACTAAGTTTGAAAATGTTGACAATTTTCACTCATTTTTGAGGAACCCTTTCTAACATTTGAAGTGACTACATGATATGCTCTGGACATATTTGTGAGCAGGGTGCTCTTTGGTTGTGTATGAACTTTTAATGACCTAAAAAACTATCTTCCACTACAGTTTACGTGAGGGCTTTAGACAATACCATATCCCCTTCAGCTGTTTCTCCTCATCACAACTTGGCTGTTAAATCCTTGCCTTGTTTTAATGCTGTTGGTTTATTTGATGTGAAATCAAAAGCTCTGGGCGCGTGGTTCAGTTGTGTTTCCATAATTTTTTCCTAGCAGTGAATGTTCCTGCTTATTGTGCTGAAATTCCATAGGTCATGGGGCTGAGGAAGATGCTGTTTGCTTCTGGCCTTCATGAGCATCTCCCTCTCCTGCTGGATGAGAAGAGGGGCTGACTCTTGAAGAATGGGGAAAACTACATCACCATCATGGCTTTCATATATAAATATTCTTTTCCTTGTCAGAGCTACATAACACAGACAAAAGCCCAACAGCTGAAGTGAGGCTATAACAAAGTGATCTCAAACTAACACAAAATCCAATGAAATTAAAAAAAAGGCAGCAGGAGATTATCAGAAATGTCTCCTGGAACTGTAAGCAAAGTGGTCTCTAAGAGTGCAATCTGTGTGCAGTGCTACACATCATTCAGCAGAGCCAAGCATGCTGGTTTGTTTTGGCAGGCTGCAGTAAGTGAAGAAGAAAGGCTTTCTGAAAGCCACTTACCATCCTCAGGGATGAAAAGGTACTCCCTCCCTCATGCCTGTTCTCAGACAGGAGTTTCCAAACTCTGTTTCCCACTGAAACTGGTGATGGCACTTTCTGTGGTGCAGATGGCTCCCAGCCCCCTGCCGGGTGAGGCATTTCCACCGGGAAGGTGTGAAATCCCAGTCCTAGAAGGCACTCCTGTGTCCCGGGGGAAGCGCCGGAGGGCTATGTTAAGCAGCAACAGTGACTTCGCTATCTGATACTCGGCTTGACGTGCAGGTCCTCTTAGCACATGTTCGCAAAAGGGGAGTTGTCCAAGGCAGGAAGGAGTTCAGCCAGAATCAGGTTTCAGAAAATCTGAGCAGAGAGATCCTCACCCATTTGAAGACAACAGGAATTTATCGTCTGACCTCGTGGGTCCAAGAATTTGAATATAGCTTGCTTAAACAAACAGTAAAAATAACCTCAATGAAAACAATTTTAAAATACTTCAGAAGAGCACTTGGAAAATTATGTTGGACAAGATTTCTTTGCTAACCATGAGCTATAACCATTGCACTGCTGTTGAATGTTACTTCCAATGGCTGCAAAAGTCAGTAAGTCAGGATGGAACTACAGGCTAAATTTGTAGTCGTTCCCCTCTCTCTGACAGAGGTATTTTGGAGGAATATTGCCATGAAAGACGGCATAATTTGCCCCAGGATAGTTACTTGTTCATAAAGCTCGGTACTGCTAACCCATTCTCCTGCCACTGTCAAATCAAAACAACAGTTGATTATTAATACAAAGGTGATGAAAAGTAACAGTCTGTTCAGGAACACGCAGGTTGTGCAAGGTGAGCTGTGAAAGCAGACACTCTCCATGCAGTTTGGAGTGCCTGGGAAGGCTCCCTGGGGACAGTGGATGGCAGAACTGCAAATTCCTCCCTAGGAGCCCCCCAGGTGTGTTCTGGAAGCTTTCCTCTGACACATTAGAATGATCTTGTGCATTTACGTCGTTACATCACAAGCACAAGTGCACACACAAGGTGTTAAGCACTATACAGTCTGCCCTTTCTGACCTCAAAAATTCTTCTTTTTAAGGGACACAAGATCAATCCCTACTTTCCCACTCAGAACACGGGAAAGGATTTCCCTATCACATTAGTTTTTATTTCAACAAAATGTGTAGGAGTGAACACTTTGTAATCTCACCCTGTATGTATTTAACATTAAAAGCAATCACTGACACCTGCTATTTCAACCTATGAAACAGCATATGCAACACATTTTAGGGCTCTTATGACATTTGAATTGCTGTGTTTAAGGCTTTGATTTACATTATTCCAAATTTCTAAACTCCTGAAAATATGTTTTATTTCAAATTATACTACTACAGAAAAAAAATGAAAACAAGGGTGCCTTTAAAAACTGTAAAGCTAGAGTCCCTTGAAAAACTACAGTATCACTCAATGTAATTACATGGTGCAGTACTGGAAAAAACTGGGGACACCTTTTTTCAAACTCAGAAGTCACTAAAATATTTGACTACATTGTGTTGTGCTCTATGGCCTGACAATCCACCACTTCAAAATGACTGACAAGATTATTTGGAACTCCAGGAACTCCCAAAGATTCAAGATTATGAGCAATTAATACTTATCCTAAAATTAAATTAGCAAACGATCAGTAAACCTTCAGCACCTCTGGTTCCAGACCTCCAGTTTCATGATTCATTGCTTTCAATTACTAAATATCACAGTTACTTTACTCAGAACCAGCCCTGCTCATACTCCTATGCCTCAAGTTTTCCAGTAGCCCTCAGATTATTGCTGAGCCCACTAATAAAGCAAATTTTAGGTGACAAATTCACTGTTCTGCTTTCCATTTTCATACTGGCAGTCAGTCTAGCTATAGATTTTTCTGATCCTGCATTATTATCTTGTTTGGAAATATATTCTTTTCATCTAAGCTTTTTTTTTTTTAAACACCAAACTGCCCAAAATGTACTGCTTGATCACATTCTGTAAATGCTTTTAAAAGAAGAGCCTGTAAATTAATTGATATTGGGTATACTGTGGAAAGTCATCTCATGCATCTCAGTGGATCATCACAAAGTGCATTGCTATTGAGATCACTTATTAAAAATCAAAACTTCATCTCTGCCTTTGCTAAGGAATAAATGCAGAACTCTAGCAACCCAGCATTATACTTCCTGTCATTCACTGTAAAATAGAAAGGAAAATACAATATTGTATTAGGTCAATCACAGGAGGGACAAAGGACAGACACTTTGCTAGAGTTCAATGACACAGATCTCCTGTGTACTGCAATTTGCAGTGAAGCAGCTGCAGGGTAACACTCTCATGTCCCAGATTTCTTTGGGGGGTTATAACCCATTCTCTCCAGCATTTCCCCTTGCTGGGAGGTGCTGCTCACGTGCCACTGCTGCTCGTGAAGCAGACCTTGCACAGCAGGGTGGTTTGGGCACTGCAGCTGGCCCTGCCCATGTCTGGGTGGCTGTGCCCACAGTACAACCCACCTGCAGTTTGTGTTTCCTACTCTCAGTCACGGCAGCTTTGGAAAACTGCCAGATTCTAAATCCCATACGGAGAGGAACAGTCCCCCTGCTCTGCACTGAGAGGTGGCGTGGAGCAGTGAGAGCTGCAGGGCAAGGTCCTTTCCCCCTCTGGATCCACAGAGTCCCTGTGGACTGCAAAAGCTCTCATGTACAAGGGAGCTGAAGGCAGCAGGGTGCATGCTCTGGATACTGCTTGGACCAAACAGGGCCCAAAAATTGAGAATGGAAGAATGAAAGTGAACGGAAACAAGACCATAACTTTGGAAGACCTAAGAACTGCAAGAAAGAGGACATTGAAACCTGTACTAAAGTTACAAAAATGTGGCATTGTAGGACACCACAAATTCCATTAGTTTCCCCATTTTATTGGACCTCATTGTTTCCAAACTATAAAAAAGCACATGGCCTTCAGCACCATTTCTACTGAAGTCAGTACTTGATCCCAAGATTTAACTAACTTTCATTGCTGCAACAGATGAAGAAATTCACCACACCACTTTACCAGCAAAACTCCTAAGTCTTTATATTTCTCTAGCAGTTTCAAGAAAACGGCCAAAAAAATTTAAAGAATAAAGAAATATAAAATTAGCAAAATAATGTATGCCTCAGCACTGAAGGCTGCCTTACTTTAAAGTTGTTTTACTTACAAGAAATTTTGAAATATGTTCTTACATTTCTCCATTTTTGATAGTGAAACTGAACTGAAGATAATTTTCTTAGAGTAAATGCTATTTCTCAAATATTGTACTGATTGTATGGAGGGAAAAATGTTCAGGAAAACATGACTAGAAAACATCACAATGTTCAGAGATGATCATACTCTTGTAGGTGGTCACAACTTCCTTGTAAAAACATTATTAAAATATTTTCATGCTTTCATTAATACCTTAATGAATCATTTATTTCTAACTCCAATCTGAAGTGCAGTTAAACAACAGTTGCTGAAGTTATAAACCATACTGAGAGTTTCTAAAGAACACAAAGATGTAAGAACCTGTCTCAGTATGAGATACCACATCTGATGTTGCCTCGCAGCAACATCATGCAATTTGATTTTTATCAGGAAAGGCTAAACTACTCAGTACCCAAATCTAATACAGACATGATTTCCTGGCACACAGAATGGCTGAGATACAGCAAGAGACTTGGCCTGGCACCTGTGTGCTTTAGAAAATGGGACTCATTTGGTTCAGATATTCTCTGTACCTTGCTTCTGTTTTCTGTTTAAAAGGAATCTCTGAAGGGATGGTGCTGGCTGACAGTGTGTGAATCAGCACTAGCACACTAAACCAGGAGCAACAGCCTCCTCAACCATGGAGTGACCTGGCAAGCCCAGCTTAGCCTATGCCAGCAGCATGGGCTGTGCTCAAATTCACATCTCCAGAGCAGGAAGGAAATTCAAACATCCAGCTTAAAAGGAATGGCTAACAACAGTGCAGGACAAAGAAAACATTGAGCTCTGTGTTAACCTATAGATAGACACATATCACCTGTAACATAAGCAAACAAACTCAAACATTGAAAAACTGATGCTTTTCCCCGATTGTGTTTTAGTTTGATGCCAGGAACCACGATCTGACCAATGTTAATTTCAAAAATGCAAATTGCAATTGTCTTTTCTCATTTTTATTCTTTCCTATTGTGAATTATACAACTATGATCAGAAACACCAGATAGAAAAATGTGCTTTTCCAGACTGTGAAAAAAGAGAAGGGCCAAGTGAATCCAAGAATCCACTAACTGCCACTGACTTGTAAAGACTTAAGAACAGGCCCCTGGCTCATAAACTCCTGTCTTAATTATTGGAATATGTCCTTTCTCCAGTCTATGTTTTGTTGAGGAAAAGCATTTCTTGGACATTCTAGTTACAGCTTGGGAGTGAAATGGGAATTTGCTGTTGATGGGCATGAGGTCAGAATTTAACACTGAAACTTTGAAAATGAAAAGGATTTTCTATTATAGTTTTAGTTGGAGTGAAGGGTCTTCCTTACAGTGTATCCATCACCCTACAAGATTCTCAATGTTTCCTGTGTAAAGACCTGTTTTTTGAGATTTTTCTGAGTAGCTGCTGCCATGCTGCTGTAGTAACTTATTGCACACTGAGACTGGTACAGCTGGACAAGCAGTACAATGATAAAATTAACTGTGAAGGGAGAAAACTTATCACTCATAGGTCTCATAGAGAAACACAGATGATTGTCATTTAAACTTCAATTCAATGGATAATCTAAACACATGCTCAAGTGGAAAAAGTGTATCTGTCATCCTCCTGACTAACAGAAATATTTTGCTATTTAAGATAAGCCAGTGCTTTGCTGCCTCAAAGCCAGATAACAGAGCCTACATACATCTGTGTGGTGATTCATTTTACAAAGGGCTAATAAATTATTGTTAGCTGTTTTAATAAATGCTTAATCAATTGGCAATTATACGTTACTGTGTACTGCAAAGGGTAAGAGGTCTGACAAATAGTCTGCAATGCTCCTGTAAAATCCACTTATAAAGTTGAGTATTTTTATTTATTTCCCAGCGCTCACCTGCATTGGAGACTCTTTCTTTCCAGCCTAAGGCCCTTCTATATCCAGTATCTGTTCATGTAAGATGTTATGGATGTGAGTCACCCCTAGATTGACAGCAAGTCCCTCATGTGAATAGAGCTGGGATCTGCAGCACAAGAGCCCAGCTGGTTTAGGGCATTTCTAAATCTTGGAGCACTTGATCTGCATAAGATACAGACAGCCAAAACTACACCGACTGAGCTGTTTCCAAATATTTTTTACCTACACAAAACTGTCAGGAGAAACACCAATATATTTGCCATTTTGGATCTGAAAAACTGGAAACCTTAAAAATTAGTAAAAAGAATAATCTTTTAAAGTTATCATTTAAAATACATGATGTTTTTATTTTCATTGTTTTAACAAGACAAAATGAGAATAAAAGTAAGTTATCAAAAGTGGGTGCTGGCATTCATACTTTTTTTTTTTTTTTTAATTGACATACACTTAATGTATATGAATAGCCACACATTTCTAGTGGAAGACTATGAACAAACACACGTACGTATACAGAGATAGAGAAACATCCTATACATACATACATGAGTGAATATACATATTTATGTCCATACAGTATACAGACAAGCTACTATACAGGTACAGTCAGTGCAATATACTGTATAAGGCTACACAAACACCGAGGGGGGCTGGTGGGGTGGTGACAGCCATGAGAACAAAGCCTGGATGGTTGTGACTCAACACAGACAGTGGGGACAACCTGGCTGCTCTGTGCTGTGTTTTATGCACCAGGCACAGGCAGCTCCAACAGAAACATGGTACAATACACTCAGCTCAAAAAAGGAGGGCGAGTGGGAGTGCGTGGAGGAAACTGAAATGCGTATGAGCAGACAAATAAGGTTGTTCTACCTAGGATACAGAATGTTTGGTGCATTTACAGAGAATGCCTATATATAAACCCATGCATTCATGAATTCATGCCATTTTTTTATTTCTATCTTTTCCTTTAAGAATATTATAAAATTCTTGCCCTGAGTTAAACATAAATACACACAGAAAAAGGGGTGGGGAAAAAGGAAATTGCATGCTTCTGGGCTTTTTTAAAATAAATTTTTAACCAAGGCACAATTTCTTCAAGAGTGGTTGCAAGACCATTTGAAATAAACTTAGCAAATGCTATTGTTCTGGGACTGTGGCAAAACTAATTGTTTGCATACAAAAGTCTCAGAACAAGTTTTGAAGTGAATTTACAAGTTTTAGAAGAGAACAAGAAAATTTATTACATATGCCTTAAAGAGAGATTCCCTGAAGAGGAAGGAATGCTACCAATGCTACCAAATCATTTTATAGACAACTTATTGATATTTGGACTGAAATTATTTCACACAAATGACATTATATATTTGTTTAGCATTAGCTGTTACCTATTTTTAGTAGAACCATGTACAGTGCTTCAAGAGCAGTTAAAAATGAGACAAAGAACTTCAAGATAATTTTCAGTTTCTTTAGTAAGCAGTACACACAGTGGTCTCACTGATTCAGAGAGCTGCAACAATCACAGCTCAGGCACAGCTGATCAATGGAGGCATAAGACTTTCAAGGCTGTCTCTCTCTCTGTCATTGACCTGCATAATTGAAAATATTAGTTACTAGCTCCTGTGGATCCCACTCTGTACACCGTGCTCAAGTCTGACTCTCAAAAGAAAGGTCAGGGTGCAGAAGCCACTCTTGGCTGTTGCCCCCACATTCAAGCACTCTGGTTCCAGAGACACACGGCTGTCATCAACTTCCAAACATTCTGGAGAGTACCTCAGATTCCAGGGGCTCTGGAAGGTATAACTCAAATTCCAGGGAACAACCACCTTCATTGTGCTGCACTGGCTGCAGGATCTGTCCCCATAAATCTCTCTGCTGAGCTGACTGTTTTTCAAAGTGTTGAAACACACCATCTCAACTCTATCAAAACCAGGCACAACATAGCAACCCCCTGAAACCTCTGACCACACAGGTGAGATCTCATGTCTGTCCTGTGCCTGTTCAAGAAACTGTAACTCTCAATCTGAGAAACAACTAGGTAAGAACAGTAAAAAAATGTTGAGCGTGAAAGTGAAAACCTCATAAATGTGTTATCTCATTCTTTGTCAGAATATCATTGCATTTGAAAGGTTTCAACAATTTCTGTCACCAAGCTCACCTCTTTCTGTTCTCTGCTGACAAGCTTATGAAGTTCATGCAAGAATAAGCTATCAGGGTAAAGGAATGGGATACTGTTTCTTCTCCTCTCTTCCATCACACCTGAAATACTGGCAGCCACACTGGCACTTGAGGGCGAGGCAGGATGACAGACTCAAGGTGTGCTGCTCACATCAGTCACTCTGTTCCCACATCTGACACCCTCTTGCTGTGGCATGACTTTATCTGCAGCTGATCTGCTTTCACCCATTACTTCCTCCCCCTGACATATTTATTTGGTGCCTAAACCCCGTGCTATGGCCCATATGGAGAGGGAGAGCCACTAAAGCCATGCTGGGCCTTTGTTCCCACCGTGACAGTGTGAGCTCAGCTCCACTGTGCCTGATGTCCCCCATGCCGTGGGACAGAGGCTGTGGGGCCACACCTAAACCAGAGTCCTGGCAAGGCAATGCACTGACCTGCTTCTGCTGCACGACCAGCCCAGCTGAACGATGAACAAAAGATGTTGGGATAGCAATAGCAGGTTTGTCTGCCAGAAAAAGACATTGCAGCAAATGACACATTTGCTTCTTATGCCAATCACTCAGGTGTGCCTTGGAGGTGAGGGATGATGGATGTGATAATTCCATCTACTTCAAGGTTTGCGTTTGCTTTTATTTATTTTTATTTTACTTTTTTTAATAAGCATTCTCTATTTGCAATTTGTATATTTAGAAACCATTTGCACTGCTCTGAACCCATGCACTGATTATGTAAGACCAGATTCAAGCTGAAACTCAACACAATGCAATGTGGAGCCTTCCCCAAAGCATTAAAATTCTTGCTGTTGCCCTCATCCAAAATGTTGACAGCATATTTGGCTGGACTGTCGACAGCAGAATTTTGCCTTCATGTGTGCAAGCCATTTGTCTTTGCAGGAAAAATCCGGAACTGTGGAAAGTAATCCAAGCGCTCCCTCTCGTGGGCACAGGGCTCTGCTGCGCTTCAGAAAGGAACAAATCGCCTAAATCCCAAATCCTACAATTCCTAGCAGTGCGAAGTCCCCAGAGGGCTGTGTGCAGGACACAGCTCATTCCTCATGCCCCGGCACTTCTTTGAAGGTGGTGGCAGTCAGGGTGACTGATCCCTGACTCTTATGTACATTCAGTCTGAACAAGAAAGTAAAATCCTATGGCTCTGGATTCAGGTTTCTAAATATGCTCAGGACACACACACTGCTCAAACCCAAACATCATCTCCAGGTAAAATCGGCCCCGGTGCCATCAAGTGTCTGTCCCACAGGCTTCTCTCTGTACTCCATTGTGTGTTCTTTCATGCCTGTGCACCCTCCCAGGCAGGACCCAGAGGATTTCCTTTCTCCCAGCTATTTGCAAAACCAGCACCCACAAGATTCAGTCTATGCCTATATTCCTTTCTCTTTGCGTACACAGACACTAAAGATTTCTCCATGACAGGGCCATTTGAGAGAGAGACATAATTTGTAAAGTATTCTGAGTAAAATGTACCTGGTTTTCCACATTTAGGCATTCAAATGCATTTGATTGTATCAGTGACACATAAAACTATGTAAAATCGCTGTCACAGATACAGTAGATTGCACCCCAAATAATTTTTGCACTTTCTAATTTCACAAAAACTAAATCTTAAGCAATTCCTGAGAGTCATACCCTTACCAATCTACTCCCATATGCAGCCTCTTCCTTTCTCATCTATTACACTGAACTTATAAATCTTTGGGGCAGGAACAGCCTTTGTTCCATGCATATTCCTTTGTCTAACAACAAATAACTACAACTCTGGGACACCACCACAATCAATATTGTGGTAGATCCTATTGGCCAACATTAAGCAGGTTTTGGATCCAGTTACAATCCCAAGCCTTATTAAATGCAATGGCTAAACACAAGGAGTAATTAAGTTCCTTTAAGTGAATATCTTCTCAGGCAAAAATAGAAGCTACCATCCAAAGTAATAAATAGTGTATAGAAAGTCCAGGCCAAAGCCCCACGGGGTGCTGATTACACAGCGAGCAGCGTGGGACTGTTCCCACACTGTGGACATATACTTTGGATGAAGAAAAAGATCAAGTATCAAAAAGGAGAACCATAACCTTGGCTCCAGGATCACGGAGACAGACATCTCAGAGGCACTGCACTGGCTCAAGAGGAATACTTGGCATGTACACACAGGGGGAGGAAAAGGATTGCCACTGTCCCATAAATTGTTTCATATGTTTTGCTATTCTATGTCCAAAATACACAATAGACTTTCAGAACTTTAGAAAATTAGAGGAGGAAAGAGGGACAGAGAAAATTATAAGAGTGGCAATTAGCACGGTAGTTAGATATTTGCTTTGAATAGAAATCTGGGACTGCCAGTGCCCTGGGATCTTTAACCAGCAGCCCACGGGGATCATTTTTCCCTTTGGTCCAGGGGGCAAGGATGACAGAAGTTGATTCTTTCTTTGCAAATCCTTGTGCACGATAAGAGCCAAACCAGCAGAATCAGTAGACTGTGATGTTAGTTCTAGGTTGAGATTCATCAAGGAATGCATGCAGCACAGATTGACAGTAGTGAGCCCATGCTGGGTAAAACACACAAATTCTCTTACTAGCACAATTTATTTTTTTTACTACCATTTCCCTAGTAACCAAATTGGATGAAGGGCTACTTCAGTCCACAGAGTTCTTCATCTACCTGCAATGACTGTATTTCTTTCATATAAGGGAAACTAAAAAAGGACTGCTATGATCAGATATGGAACAGTGGATCTTGATTTCTGGGTGTGCATTTATCAGCAGCAAAATTCATTAACTGCAGAATCAAGAACCCAGCTCTGCTACTGTGCCCCACAACTGCAGGGTGTTTGCTGACTCTTTGAACTCTTGTACATTACTGCTGGGAAAAAATGGCAACTTTAAGCTGAGAATAATAGAAGAGCACAGATGCTTTGTTTATGCTCACAGAGTATTCACTTTCAGATGCACATTTGCCAACTAAAGCATGATAATGTCAATTCATTGGGGCAGTACTTTGTCTAGGTGCCTTCAAAAATAATTATAACCATAATGGTAACAATTTACATTCCCTGCATTCATTAATTACAGGGTGACCACAATGCTTACAAGGCATACAAAGACTATAATATGTTTTGTATTCACAACTAAAGCTAGAGACATTACAAGCTGGGCTTGTGATATTTAACTGACCCAATACAGAGCGAACATAAGCATGAGACAGATATGTAGCTGTGTTGCTGAAGAGTACTCAGTACTTGCCAAAATTCAATTCCAAATTATTCCTTTAAAATTTTGTATATTTTTTACAATGAGCTTATACTGCACTTAAACTGCAAGGTATTTCTCTACTCATGAATATGAAAAGCAACTAAAGTATGTCTCAGCTTCTCTGTGGTACTTTCCTTCCATCATGATTTTGTTTAAAAATGGAAAAATTAGAATAGGTGTTCGGGATTTTTTAACTGGAATACAAAATTAAATAATAGTCACCCTGAAGGTCTCACATTAGTTTAAATGGTAGATTTTTTTTCCCCCCACAATACAATGTGTGCATTTTTGGTTGCATTTCAGTTATTATCTAAATACTGAGTCTTTAATAAAATATTATCTAAATTGTTGTGTGGAGGAATGGGGATTTAACAGGTGAGGCTGGAGCAAGCCTCCTCCTTCTCTCCTTCCCTCCCTCCCTCTGGGGCAGGGCAGGAGCAGGTGGGGCAGCCCCAGTGAAGCCTCAGCTTCCCCTGCAGATGCAGGGCATAGGATGTGGGAGGCAGGATGCAGGATATGGGATGGGCCAGCTAAATGGGGTGTGCTGGGCCCAACTCCCCTCAGCCCAGAGCTGAGCCCACCTGCCCTCAGTGGGATGGGGCTCAAACCTCAGCAGCACCCTGCTTTGCCTCCCCAGCTCTGGGGAAAATAAAGCTTTTTCTAATCCTGTTGGATTAGCCAAACTGTCCATTTTGAACAGTGGATAAAGTGCATTTTCACCCAGGCTACCTTTGGCATGGACCCAAGCGATCCCAAGGAGCTTCTCTCCCATCCTTATTCTCACACCCTGGTGTACACTACCCCTGTTCCAGGACAAGGGGACATGAACACAAAGACAACCCCCCCAGATGCATATCAAACTAGCAAATCTGCTTCTTACTTCCCTACCTACAGTACCATGTTGGAAAATCCTGGTCTCTGCTTCCTGACTCTGTGAACCTTGGATTTCCATGCCTGTACTGCAGCTCCCTCAGTCTGCCAGCCCCAGGCACCAGCCTCCCCCAGCACTTGGTTATTCTACAAGACTTCTTATTTTTCTACCTAGATATGAATTTAAGGAGCCAACTTGTACCTAATTTTTTTTTTTTTTTTTTTAAATCAGAGACACAGTCTCAAGTAAATTATTGATGCATTTACTTCTTTTGGTGCAAGACAATGATCATGTCCACTATTGGGAGGCCATTCCCCTTTGCTATATTATATTCACACAAATTATAAAATAAGTGAGAGCTGTCCAGAATTTGGGAGGGTAATGGTTAGTGTGTCCAACTTGAGCCTTTTGTTATGTTTACTAATGTGATGACATGGGGAAAGTAAAAGGCTGCCTCAGCTTGTAGAGGGCTATGGAAGATACCAGGCAAGTAATGAACTGAGCTGCAATTTTTCTAAAATAAGCCACAAAAAGTTTCAGTGTTAATGCTGATATATTTTCTAGCTTTTTCTTCATTCCTTCAATGCATGTTGAGACTCCTTAATTCATAGCTGTCCATGTATCTTCATTCCTTCCTCTGAATTATTCCTTCTAATCTCAGCATGGCTTCTGGTTTTTACTTTGATCATCTCTGTAAAGTTTAATCTTCTTTCCTTGCTTAAATTGGAGCTAGATATCGCTGTCTGGTCCTCCCCACAACAAGACACCAAACCTTAAGAGGCATAGAAACCCTCAGAATTCAGATAACATACCTTGATGAGGAAACAGGAAAGGACAGTGCTGTCTGGCCACTCAAAAGTAAGAAACTAACAGGCAGCATGAAGAGAGGCTGCACATTTGCAGATAAGCAACAGGTTTGTGGAAATCTATCTAAAAATAGGCTCTGGTTTGGAGGAAAGCTAAAATATGAAACTCTAGCTATTGGTAGTTTTCTTTTCAAAGAATCTGTTTTTCTTCAGACCATGGATCTTAGAAACATGCACTGCTGTGCTGCTATGCAGCCTAGTACATGGGATTTCCCAATTACTATCTACAAATTAATGAAAACAAACCTCACTTTGCAAAGTTCATTCACAGAAAAAAATCCCAACGTGTTAGTATGATCTCTTTTTTTCTTAAAATGAAAACCAGTGGGGTTTTTCTGTGCTGAAGACTGTTTCAGAGAGGCATGGCAGTGATACAGAGAGGATTTTATGCACATTTAAACTCTGGATGCAAGATGTTCTGCTCTCCAGCAGAGGGACTTCCACAGTCTGCTTAAAACGTTTTCTTCTTTTGTGACAGACATGCTCAGTGCACACACATCCTGTGTGCCACAGGGATATCTGAGCTCATCGATGGAATGCAATCCTTTGTTACCCTGGGGTGAAAACGTGGAGAACGATAGGATGGCAGGCAAACATCATTGCATAGCAGTGATGCCTATGACTCCAAGTCCTGCTTGCTTTACACAAGTGCACAGTTTTGTTCACTGTGGCTGTCCCATGGCAGGGCTGAGCATTTACCACTGCAGGGTGAAGCCCTTAACCATGCCTGCTACAGAGGTCTTGGGCACCAGCACAGAGGCTCCAGCAAAATGGGTGAGGAGTTATTTACTGGGGCATCTGTGGACCTTGTTTATTGTACTTTATAAATCTCACAAAGTGGTTAAATTCTACTGTATTCTGTCCACTTAGATGGCTACAAAAGACAGTTACTTGCTTTTGTTTCCATACAAAGGCCAAATACAGATGGAATTTTACTACCACTAATGTTAATCACACTTCTTTTCTCTAGGATATAACTTGCTTTGCTTTCTACAGCATTTTTCCATTCCCTGTAAGCTTTTTGTGAACAATGTCATACCTTTATAGAATGAGAATCACTTAGGCTGAAAAATGCCTTTAACCCAGCACTGAGGATCCCACTACTAAACCATGTCCCCAGGTGTCACATCCAGATGTCTTTTAAATACTTCCAAGGATGGTAGAATGGACTCTTCCACTTCCCTGGGAAGCCTGTTCTGTTCCTTGACAACTCTTTCAGTAAAGAAATATTTCCTCACATAAACACATGGTATCCTACTCTCAGTGTCTAAGTGCTAAAGCAGGTCACTGACCATTTCCCCATGGATTATGGGGGCTTCACTCTTGCTCCCTATGTTCATGTTCCAGCTCAGGGGGCTGGTACATGGAGAACAGCTGGTCTCACTATTGAACACTGAGGCAAAGAAGGCATTAAGTACCTCAGCTTTGTCCTCATCTTGTTATGTTCTCTCCAACATCCAAAAAGAGGATGGAGATTCACCTTAGACTTCCTTTTGCTGCTAATGTATCTATAGAAACTTTCTTATTGTCTTTTATGAGAGTAGACAGACTAAGCACTAGTCAGGATTTGGCCCTTCCAATTTTCACCCTCCATAACCTCATGACACCCTTATCCTCCTGAGTTGCCTGTCCCTTCTTCCAACTTTCATAAACTGTCTCTTTTCCTGAGTTCCAGCAAAAACTCTGTTCAGTCTGGTCATCTTCCCTGCTGGTTTGTCTTTCAGCACTTGAGGATGGCCTGCTTCTGCATGCTTGAAAGAAGATTTCCTTCTTTCCTTTCTTAACAAGACAATACATGCCATCTAGAATGCTTCTCAGCTACTTACACCCCTCTCTGTAGGATATTTTTATTTACATGTGCATTTAGGAAATACAGCTATGTACCACTTTTGTAGCTCAAAAATATTCCGTGCTTCTGCCGTTATTACAGTTCCAAGCCCCCCACCTGACTTCTTCTGCTACTTCCTTAATTTCTTAAACTTTGTCCTTTCACAATAAATAACTTCAGTTCCAGGATAAATTTATGTTGATCTTTTGGTTTAAACTGAGACAATTCATGACTTCATCCAAGGTTGCTTCCTGCATCCAACTCTTTCCAAATGCCCTCTGCATTTCCCAGAACTAAGGACAGAAGGCAGCCTCTCAGTCTAGCTCATTATGTTGGTAAATGCTGGCTGCCACTACACTAAAGAAATTTAGTGTTCTCCATCAAAGACCAGCCACATAATAAACCTCTACTTATAAGACCTTTCTTCTTATTTTTAGGTGATCCTTCTACTGCTTCCCATCAATTACCATAGATATATTCTGTGAATATTAACTGATTAATCATCACAATTCATACACCAATAAGCAAACAAGGAATAAGAAAATAAGGCATAGGGGAGTTAAATGACAATAGTTGCATAATTATCTAATATATGATTGGAATGACAATATAGATGTCCTTAGATCGGATCTATTTTTAATTACTAAGCATAGTTACCACTTCTTGGAAAAACTGTATTACAAATTATGGGTTTTGAGAACTCAGTTGCAAATTTGTCTTTTTTTCCAAATTAAGCATTTTGAAAGCCCTTAGTCTGGGATCCATGAAGATTTGAGTAAACCAGGTAACAGTAATCTTCCTTTTCCCCAGATTTTATATTCCTGTTTGAATGTTAGCTGTGCCCATCTGATCAACAAAGAGGTGGACAACACAATATGTCTTCTTAATCTTTTGGAAAGTCTAACTGCTCATTATGATGTTGTTAAGGAAAGCAGTATCAATATAATCAATAGCCACAGCACACAAAAATAGATACCCTGTATGCCACAATCCAGCAGATTGAGAATGGGCTAACAGCCCAGCTGTTGGAGGAAACACATTTCACCAGTCATCCATTATTTGCACATTAAGATAGAATAGGTGTTGAAAGAACAATCAATGTTTGTATCTGCCATGGAGATAAGCCTTTTGTCATTCCTCTGAAATCAGGGTCAAATCCACACCTTTAAAAATTATTCTATCATAGTAACTGGCAACCTAATAGATGGACAGTAAGAAATTGTCAGCTGGAAGAGAAATCTTAGAGAGAGGAAGCGTGTACTAGTTTTTTTTTGTTTATCATGAAGTCATGACCGCACCATACATTATTCAATTAACAAGATCACCCTCCTACAGTCTCTTGAAAATTCCTCTTATCATCTTTGTTCCTTTCTTCTGTATGAATTGAGGTGGATTTTTTTCCTCCACACTTTCAGTGAACCCTGGCCACAGCTTCTAAGAGGCTCATTATCTCTTCTATCACATCAGCTTCTGCTTTCAAGGCTTATTGTTTAGTTCTTAGTATAAACTGACAGGCTAAAATCCCTTCAAAACACCCAAGGTGCCTTTGCCACTGAGTAAACAGCAAAGCATCATGAGTGCTGTAAGACCCATTTAATCAAATATATATATACTACATGAATACTGAGACACTGAAAACCTTTGGCAGCACAATTACCCTAATTTCTTCCTTAGATGAAGGAACACTTGATGCGTTATTTAAATGGGCCGTCATTTTGAATCTCCATTATGGATTTGATTTGCTTATGTAAAATATGCTTTAGAAATGTGCAGGGTTCTCTGAGTCTTCATGTCTGGGAGCACTCAGAAGTAATACAATCATATCAGTTCACACAGGTTACCGAACTGTAACCTGAACAGACTTGGCTATCCAAATATAACCTTCCTAACAAGCTGCTGGCTGTTGGTAGTGGGTAAATCAACCTTACTCTTGTGGTCTTTGCTTTGGTCAAGACATTGTTGGAGCAACTCTCCAAGATACAAACACAAATATGTGATTATTGCAAAGCAGTCCTCGGGGAGTTTTCCACTCAAACCTCAGTGACATTCAATAGGATTTAGGGGACTAGCTCTCTGAAAGCCAGTCAAAAATTCTCAATCAAAATAAGGGTGCCTGTGTGTGCATACACATATGCATGTGCACATCAATGCATCTGTGTTCCTGTCTCCTTGTGCACACACCCCACACGTACACACCAGTGACGCAGTGCCACAGTGCTTTGACAGAAGCCATTCACACGATGTTTAAGCAAAACCTCTTCTTTCAATTGCTACTCTCAGATAGTTCTGTCAAACTAATAATACAGGTCTGTGCAACAAAATGTTACAATATCAGTATTTGCATATAAAATAAAGGTAAGTATAGGTTTCCCATGTCTTTATTTCTTTTCCATTTTCTCTCTATTGGAGAAATTTGCCAAACCCAAACACTTTCGTTTTTTCCTATGTGGCAGTTTTGTTTCTGATGAGGACAATAAGATAAAAGGAGATGTTGCTCCTTTGTTTTGGTTTTTTTTTTTTGATTCTTAATAATGTACAATAAATATAACTACAGTGGACTATTTAATAGTCCTGTAAGCATCACATGGTCTGTAGCTGAAGACAGTCTAGCTTCCTCAACTAAACAAAATCATTTGCTGTAAGAGCAGTTTTCAGGACAGTGATAAATCACAGTGTAATACAATCATGCATTAAGCTCCAACCAGATGTGAGACTGGCACAAATATTAAAGTACAACTGGGAAGAAGTCAAGTATGTACAAGTCATTGACAATATTGGTGTAAGTGCTCTAGACAAGACATTCAAAAGAAATTTACATAAAAACGTAGATTAAATTTATCAAATTTTGATAAATTTTAAGACAGTAAAAAAAGTACAGAAAACATGAAAAAAATAAAAAACCCAGCCAGTTCATACAGTACAGTTTTACTACATTTATATTACAGAATGAAGACAGAAAAAGATACAAGGAATTAAGAGCAAAGAAAATTCTGCTGGCTGCGGCCAGCGGAATTTCGTTGCCAATGAGAGATGCGCACACACAGATGCACGCACACGCACAGAAAAATAAAGACATAAACCAAAAAAGATCGTTTACTGTAACAAATGACAGACAGAGAGGTGGGAACGTTTGGCATGTTGCAGCACAGGGAGTCATTCCCGATTGGCTAACGATGGTACCTGGCTCGGCTGGAGGTCGCCGGGCTGCCTGAGCGGTGCCACAGACGGAGGAGGCACTCCCGACGTGGACGCGGACCGGCCTAACCGGCAACTCGACTTAGGCTCTGGAAAGGGAGAGAGCACAAACACCAGTGAACAGGAGCAGGGTGCTGCTGCAGCAAGATGAAACCCTGCAGATCCAGGATTCCCTTGAAATGGAGACCCCAGCCCAGTAACAAAAAGTCTTGGACATTTGGATGAATTATGAGCAGAAGTTGAGATCAGAAGAGGGTTTCAGACAGGACTCATGCCGTGTTCTGGCCTCTTTGCTCCGGCATTTCTGAAGGATAAGAGCATAAAACAGCAGACAGGGAGAACACAAAAGGAGCATTCCTTTTTCCCCACTCCCCTGCTCCCCAATGCTTTTTCTACTCCTCATGTAATACAGTAATGATTAAGGGAGCTTCTACAGAAATTTCTGGTTTCACCTCTCCATCCCAGAGCTGAGGGACATGGCAGCCCAAAGACTGACTGTGAGGAAGGAAAGCATGAAATGCCAGAAAATGAAGGAGGCAGTATGTAAAAGTGGTGAAGATACTATCACACTTGGGCATTTGGGATGACACTAAAAATACTTGGGAATCTCATGTCAGTGCCAATGAATTGAGAGGCATAAAGAAGGAAGAAGAGACAAATCAAAACATCAGCAGTGGCAAAGTCAGTTGTCCAGCATCAAGGTGACAAAAGAAGCAATGTTTGCCTTGAGAGAAAGCTCCACTTCAGAGAAGAACTGCACAGAAATGACACAGCTATTTGATTTTCCTTCTGCTGTTTAGTATGAAATAATTTCTGAGAAGGCTCCCCATTGATTTCCAGCACAGGTTACTATTGTACACACTGACATGAGGTAACCATGCAGTTCAGGAGGCCTGGACAAAGGTTTTTATATCTAAGCCATGCTGACACCCATGTGCTACCCCAGCATTCAGCTGGTCTGCAGGAAACTGTCTTTTCCTGAAAAAAGGGATCTGCCTATTTCTGCTCAAGAAATTGTTTTGTCCTTACATTTCCTTTATATAGCTGAGGAAGCACCTCTCAGCCTATAACTCTGCTCAGATCAATGTGTTCATTCTCCTCATGTTTCATAAACCTTCTTCCCAACCCTGTACCTGCTTTTTCTATTTAGTGGGCAAACACTGAAAACACTTGGATTCACCAGACAGATTTGGTACAATAAGAGAATCTCACTTTTCACATTGACACTGCTGCTTTACCATGAATTACAAATAATTACAATACCATGTTTCATTACAATTTAAAGAATTTAAAATTTTTTTTTAAAATAAGCTTTGAAGAATTCCTCCTATTCACTTTCATGTGTTCAAGAAGAAATTAAGTACATACGCCTCGTGAAGTTGTGGTTTAGCACATTTGCCTCAGAAGCACATCTTTTTCCTGTGTCTGTCTGAAATATATTTTCTCATGTCTCATTTATGTGGCTGCTTTGTCTGTGTTTGTTTTACTGATTTCTCTATTTCCTGTGTGGATCTCTAGTATCACCAGTGGCCACTGGTTGGACCACAGCTTGAAAGGCAGAAGATGCCTATCACCAGCATGTTCTTAAAGTCACTTGGCACACCTTGGAAACTTGAGGACAGCTGGCACATTACTCTACATACCAGCCACATGCTGAAATGGATTCTTCCACTCTCACTGGTGCTTTCTGATTGTCACCTTCAATGCTTATTTTCCTCAGATATTTCAGAATTCAATAGCGTGTGGAGAAGAGCTATCCACTTATGCTGGAGCACTTAGACCAATGAAAGCATCTGTATGGGTGAATATTCATCAACTAAATATTAATAGGTTAGTTAACATCCAGCTGGCTGAGCAGCAAAAATATTTATGCTGTTCACCGAATGCATTATTCAATTCACTCTCTCCTAGTCAGTCTGTAAACACACCATGAGTCAACACAGCCACAGGCACACAGAAAGGAGCAGACTGGCCTCCTCCATAACCTTGCTTTTGTACACAGTCTGCTGATTTGCTTTTTTTGGACTTGGGCAGTTACTCTGAAGGTTGATTAGATTTGTTTTTGTTCTGATTTCACACTGTCTGTGTGCCAGATTTCTGACTGTTCCTTTCAGTAATATAGATATAATAATGGATCTCATTATTGTACCTCATCCCTCATCTCCTGGATTTTTGCTAGGGCTTCAGAAAGGACAAGAACTGGGGTTTTTTCAGTTGTTTTTCTCTACTGCTAAGAAGAGATTCTGTTTCTGCTGTGACAAGCAGAATCAGACACTCAGCACATGAAAAACTCCAAGACACTGTCTGACTATGCTTCTGAATTATTTTCTTTGCTTTAGGAAAGCAGAAAGAAGTGTCATAATTTCCAATTTGGATCTACGTGCAACAACAAGAGATTACCATTTCCTTGCCAAAGAGACTCCTTTCATCTGGCATCAAAGAATAAAACCTATCACACACAGATGAAGTATTAGATCCTTTATCTCCCTGTAATATATGTTACAGTATTAAGGAAACTATTGTGATTTCCATGGTGATCCTCACCAAAAGGTGCTTCAGACATGGCTCCTTCTAGCTTTTGTGTCTCAGTGGCAATATTTTTAGACCAAATAAATACCATATTCTACTGTAATTAGTGGTCTGAGTAACAGCACACCACTGTGGAGGAAAAATAGTCTGTAAATAGTCTGTTCTTTAAGTGCTGCACAACTCACTGCTCTGTATTCTGCAGCATGTTATTTTTCAGCTATGGGCAGCTTATTCACTGTACTGGGGCTATCTGGGTTTTCCTATTTAATGCCAAGAATTTAAAGGAAGAACTACTGCTAGCAAACATCAGGGATGGTTTCTAGTGTTTAGAAATTCATGTTCTTCTTGTCTCTTATGGATGATACTGAGACAGTATTAACATCTGAAATGGGTAGTCTTGGACTTCTTGAAGAGTCCCCTTAGTGACAGTAATTTGTGGTGTGGAGCCAAGTTCTATCAGCCATCCTGACAGGCACACAGGGAAGGCTCTGTAGGCCAGGGGATGTGAACAGCCTCTAGGGATGCTCCTTGCAATCAATGGGCAGCATCAGGCCTGAATCCAGCAGATTCTTGGGGGTATCCAGAGAGCTGTGAAATGTTATGCAAAAAAAAAGTTCTTAAAATTCAGTTGGTGTATTTGGAATTTTAGTGGTATTATTTTGCACAGCTTCAAATGTCACATCTCTCACCATGGCACAATATGAGAAATGCACTGCAGGTCTCTGCAGGTGCAGGGAAGGGTGAGCCAGGAGGGTGTGGTGGGCCAGAGCCCCAGTCCCCTCTGAGGGCACCCACAGTGGAATGGGACCAGAGCCCCTGACATCAAGCAAACCCACACACAAAATCAGTTGCCATGGGCCAAACATCACTGCACTCTTGGGTTTAAACTCAGCACCAGGAGCATTACACATGGAAACAGGAAAGCTTTTAGTTCCAAAGGGCAGCATTAAGGATGAGAATTTTAGGAGAGACTGTGCAGCACAGAAATACAGGCTTTCCAAACACAAACAGGATTGCCTTAAAGTTATGTATTTAATTATGTATCTAAGCACTCACATAAATGGCTTGTTTTCCAAAACTGCAAGGGCTGCCACCATGACTAAAGATGCAGAGGCTTGGCTGACTGCATTTGGGACATAGGGTGTTGTAGGATTTTCCTCAATAAAGCACAGTGCTGAAATGCCACAAGATTTTATGTAAATATTTTCAATCAGTTTTATACCAATGTGCTATGGATTTCTATATTCTCCAAAAGTAAAACAACTCTTCATTATTTTTATTTTTGTATCTTAATGGGAAGAGTTCTTTATTGATCCAAGGAAGCCTTCATTCTGCCTATCCTAATCTTAATTCAAAAAAATACTCTGGCTGTCATTCACATTGGAGAAGCTTCTTATCCTGTCACAGTCTCTTCTTTGCACATGAAAAGAGAAATATTGCTTATTTGCTGCCAAGAAATGTGTTTTGAATTAAACAAGGCAATGTGACAGGCTGAGAGCAATCACATGGAAAAAAAAAAAAAAAAAAAAAAAAAAAAAAAAAAAAAAAAAAAAAAAAAAAAAAAAAAAAAAAAAAGAGGAATATAGGAAAAAAAAAACACACCAAAAAAAAAAAAAAAAAAAAAAAAAAAAAAAAAAAAAAAAGGAAAAAAAGAAGAAAAAGAAAGGATGCATACTGGAAAAATACATCATACCAAGTATCTTCATACTGGCTTAAAAAGAGATGAGTAAGCTAAATATAACTTGAAAATATGAAACATTAGGCTGAAAAAAACTATATAGTATTCTGTTATCTAAAAAAGATATTTAGTACTTTGCTATTGGCAGAAGCCAATTAGTGCTAAAATATCACAGCAGCACGTAAAACTGAACAGTTTTCACAAGGGGAGCACTGAACCTATGGAACTCAGCATTACCAGATATCCATAGGTCAAAAGTTTAGCAAGTCTCAAACCCAAGTCAGGTAATGGGGAAAACCATGTCTGAAAAGGAACCCTCTGTTTTAGGCTTTGGGGATATTTTGCCCAAAGGGAAAAGGTGTTAGTGGAATATACTTTGTATCGTGAAATATTGGTGTTTATTTTCTTTGTAAAGCTATTTCTGTGTGTAGGATTTAGCTGTATTTGTTTGCTATTTCCTAGCTTCTTTGAAATACAAGTAAGTGTTTTGTATCTTTTTTCAGATGTTTTTGTGTGTTTTTCTTACACCCAGGCAATGTTTTTACTCCAGCCAGAATGGGTGTGATCCCACATCCTGGAGGTCACACAGCAGGACCATGGGCATTGGCAGCATGCCCTCAGTGTGCAGTTCCCAGTGTCACTGCTCATTTTATTCTAGGTGACAGCCACTGCTTGGGTGGAGCTTGTGAGCAGAGAACATGAAGGACCAGTGCAGAAAAGGTCTGGGCCTCACTGGGGAGTAACATAAAACCCCAGCATTAAGTTGCCTCCATGTGGAGAATCCTTGTGGATTTAGGAGCACAGTGATACTGCCTGTGAGGAGAAGATGTAGGGGTTTGTGGGACTACTGAGTCATCTTTGTGTGAAGCACACCTCCCTGGCATGAGCTGACTTTTTGATGCTTTTCCCTTCTTACACCAATGGATGCATCTTGTGCCTTGGGCTTCCCAGGCTTTGCCCCACTCCCAAATAAACAAATTTAAAATATTCATTGCTTCTGGAAATCAACGATGATGGCCAATGATTCCAATGAAGGGTAGGCATTTACTCCCTTGTCTGATTACCTAAAATGATTTCAGATAGAACATTTATGGCTGGATGAGTGACAAGCTGGTGGCAATTCAAAACCAGGGTGCAACAGTTTCTGAGATTTAAAAAGCAGAGCAGTGCCTGTCTCCAGCAGCAGGTGGCAATGCAAAATGCTTCTTCATTGCAGTGAGGGAAAAAAGCAGCAATGTTCCAGAAAATACTCTTTAAGTCTCCTGGAGTGAAGTTATACAGATTCTGTGTTACAGATTGTGTTTGGCTGTTCATTGTAATTCCATCGACTTTCCTAAAAGTCAGCATGCCCCCAAATCATACTGCTTTCCATAAGAAATTATAGGATGCCAAGAAATAGAAAGTGCCCTTGACAAATTCTGTCACAGAACAATCAGGCATTGGAGACAGTGATAACTGTGTGCAGCTGACAGCCCAGGCTCTTTGAACAAAAAGGACAGAAAGTTCAGGATTCTGTTTGGAATTCTTCTCCCTTCTAATCTTACTAACAGTTTCAGAGTTGGGGAGCACCCACCAAAAATCAGTATTCTCACTCAGATATTTGCCCAGGCCACCCCAGTTCCCAGTTCATCTGTGCTGGAGCAGAGCTGCCTGATGAGCACATGTGGTCCAGTCACACCCTTTCGCTTTTACAGCAGAAACATTCAACCCCTTTTAAAAAAATGTATCCCAATATTGCCCAAATAAATGCCTGTACCAGTGGGAACTAGGAGGCAGGTACCAAACTGTGGTGTTTCAAGGACATGCCTGCACCAAAAAAAAAAACAACCAAAAAAACCCCCCCCCAAAAAAACCCAAAAAAAAAAACCCCAAAAAAAACCCCACTAGCCTTTTTTTCTGTTATCTACAGTGTTGCAAAGAGAGCAACAGCAGTGATGACTGTACTGGGGACTGCCTTGATTTTATTTAGTCCTGTGCTAAATCTAAATTCTAATTCCTAGTGCAGAATTACTTTATCTCCTTGACTCCAGAAAGCATTTGTATTCATATGAAAGTATTAAATCTCTCTTCTTGCATTCTGTTACACTTTTAATTTAATTGGAGAGAATGAGCTGTTACAGTTCATATACAAGTTCATTGAGGAGAACTGTGTACTGCATTCTCAATGCAGTGCCCCAACAAGTAAAGGTAAAACATGTTGCTCAGGCAACAGCAAGAGACACAGGGGAAAAAATATTCAGGGCAGATGAGAGGCAATATACATCAAATGAAATATCATAAATCTGCAGGGAAAGAAAAATCATAACCAGCTCTCAGATTTTAATCATAGAAAGGAGTCAAAATTCAGCCAAGAAAATAAAATATTTTTGACAGTCCTACCAATGTAAGACAAAGTCACAGTTAACTAAATCAAGGCATGATTCAACAACTATTACAGTCTGCTGATGCCAAATGGAGATTGAGGCCAACATGTTTTGTCTGCTTTTGGAGATCAACCAACTCTTTGAAATAAAACTGCTGCAAAAATGTTGGACAGCAGTGTTATATCTTGCTAAGAGCTTATTCTTCAATTTTAACTTCTTTACTACTCTGCTTCATAGTGTCATCTTGCAGAATTGAAGAGGTTGGTACACACCTTAGGTCTAATTATTGGATATCCCAATACTTTGATGTTTTAAACCCATCCTTTAACCTGCATTAGCACAGATGATGCTCTAATACACTAGGAACAGAATTTTTACTAAAAGGTATGAGCTAATCTGGAAAATTCCCACCTTCCAGGAAGCTTTGTGAGAACAGACAAGTAAGAAAACGGCAGTAACATAAAGAAAAACTGTGCTAGAGTCATGTTTTGCAGAAAAGTCACTTTCAGTGCACCAGTAAGGACTGTTTGGGGTTCTGTAGCAAGTAAAGCTGGACTACATGATTGCTGCAAATGACATTTCACATCAGCAAAGACTCTTCAACTTATACACTGAGTCTCAGGTGTCATTTTCAGCAATTCAGGGATGATGTGAGTCCCATTATCACACAGGGAAGCGATGTGCTGGGTGAGGCGTGAGCATCTCTGCTCACTCAGCAGTTTAAACACTCCCTGCTGCCACCCACTGCCCAGCAGATCTCTCAGGCAGGAATGATTTCTTGTCTGAACAGCTCATTTGTGCTCTTATACTTACTGAACAGTGACCATGCGGCTTCAGTACTAGATATGCCAACTGTCCTTAAAGTGGATATTTCTCACAGGCCAACTAATAAGCAATGAAGTTACACTTTTATAAGAGCTGTCAAATCTCAAAAGTACCAATACAGTGCATGTGCAAGAGCCATAGATATCTCTTTATAGATGTCTATTCATTTATCAGTTCCATTTGTCTTAGTTAATTTATAAACAAGGCTGCATTATAATGCCATTGTATGTGGCTATTTACTATTTAATATGTAAACATTTTTGATTAATAAAATGGATAGTTGTGAATCTGAGACTTCTGAAAGCCATAGTCACTTTTCTAGAAATTTCTGTACAAGCAGAAAGCAAAGTCTGCCTGTGTCCTGCCACTGTGCCTCTCAGTAAGACAGCCTTGCTTTTGCACAATGTATTTTTGTTACTTTATGTGATCCCTGAACTTATGAACTTCTTCCTGAGGTGCCATCCTAGGAGTGTCTTTGCAAAGGTGTCCCTTTTCAATGTCAGGTGGAATCCTTTACTTCTTTTCAAGTAGATGACTAGCATGTTTATGTCCTTCTATTCCATGCCACCATGCCAGCTGTTCCTGCACAGAGCACAGGTACAGCACAAGCCTTATCAGTGTAGCAGTCAATGGGCAGAGCCAAGTCTAGAAGATATCTGGAAGTCTAAAGAATCTGGATGCTTTCTACACCTGTGTCTCTTTAGAGATCCTTCATCTCACAAGGAGATTCATCAGCTCTTCCCTGCTCTGCCACTTGACGTACCTGAGCTGTTGCCTCCAGCCAGCATGGTTGGGCTGACAGAGGATCTCCCCAGTCTGCTGGACACCACAGGGGGGCCTGGTGTTCCATCCCATTCCTGAGCTTTCCCTGGCTCCCTAGAGGAAGCTGTCCCATGATGTCCTCTCTCTTTGTTTTCCAGCTTTGGTAGTGGTTCAGTGCTGTGACTTCTGATCTTCAGCTCATCCAGCGGTTCTACAAAATACACAAATGCACATTTCATTAGAGAGTAACAGCTAATCATCCACATCAGGCAATCATCTTTTGCAAAATACACCATACATATCAATCATAAATCCTTTAAGAGCAATTTATAGCATGGTTTTACCATCTAGGCCAAAACCCTACAGTTTATGTAGGTTTCAATACAATTTTTAATTATTAAAAGCACACACCGTGCAGCAGATGGATAAAATGGAACATTTCTGTTACAACTTTTATATGCCAGGAAAATAATTTTGAAAATGGATCCCTACCAAATTGTGGTTTATTAACAATTTATAGAAGCACTTGAAATCTTTTCAGCTGTCATTTCACTAGGAACAAGTTCTTCTTCAGGCACTGTCTAAGGAAGCTCTCTCCTAAAGCAGTATTGTGCAAGCAACATATCTGTACTTCTCATAAGTTCCAGTGAAAGCACACAATCCCCAAAACAAAAGAGCACAAATCCATTTTGGGTGTGCCCAGCACCATAACCTAGGGAATGAAATTGCACTTTGTTGGAAAATCCTTGGAGTCAGAAAATTACTTTCTGCTTGCAACACCACAAGTCGATGAAAAGAGGAGCAATTCAAAACACAGTTGAATGATTTTTTTCAAGTGAAGCAGTGATGTCTGTTTTCTTCATGGCTGGTGATTTTCTGTTCTTTTCTCAAGACCTTAATTTCTTTTCTTGCAGGTTGAGCAATGCATGGAGAAAGAATCCATTCCCGCTCTTTCCCATCAGTAACTTTGAAAAATTCACATGGAAAACTAGATACAGAAGAAACATTAGATTGCTCTTTAGTTGTAAGAGCTAATTACTGTGCTACTCAGTTATTCAAAACTGCTGTTTACCTCCTTCTGAAAAAAAATAAAAAAATCAGTTCTCAGTTTGGAATTTTATATCTCAAACCCAAAGAGATCCTTACACGATACACTCAGTTCCAGTCACACAGATTTGTTAATCAACCCCCTGATGTACCTTAATTTCTGTATGTATCTACAGTCTTGTAATCCACATTTGATGGAGATAAAAATCTTCCCTTGAGCTCTATCTCAAAAACTTTTAGTGGCTTTAAGGGACTCTGGAAGCTTTGAGAGAGCCAAACAAAGAGAAAACACCAGGAGATGCCAGCAGTTCCCTGAGAAGCCCATGCAGAATGGCAGGGCAGGACTGGCAGTCTGAGTTGCCACCTGCTCTCCCAGTTATCCCCATGGCCAAGAACTGGGACTGCTCACCAGGAATCACCACTCAGGTGATACAGTCCCAGAAAAGGACCACATTCAAATCACTTTGATTTGCCTGTGGCTCAATACCCCACAGACTGTTACCTGTGGCACAGCAAACAGGGGAAGATGCACTGTTAGACATCTGTGATGGGCAGAGACCCCATCTGTGCACAACAGTGACAAAATATCACCTTGTTTTGGGTTCTTTGACATTCCAGTCTGCACATGACCTTAATGAGTAACAACACAGTCAGGCTGGGGTTTCCTCAAAGAAACTTCATACAGGAAACATGTAAAAATATCTAACTGGATACGCAGAGCAAGATATTATCATTAGTGTATTTTGTTAATTACTATTGGTTAATAGTAAAATTTAATGTTGAAGATATCTTACCACAGCCTTCAAGTAGTAATACTGCATGAGAAAATGATTAAACCACCCCGGGCTGGGAGTTGGAAATAGGATTCAGTGACATTTTATGTGACAAAGACCTTCAAAACTCAAACCTCTTCCATGAACTTCTAGGTCACTTACCTACTTTAGTGTGTGCAAAAAGACACTGCAGTGAAAATCCAAAATGTTTGTTTTTCCTAGCTGGTAACCCCAGCAGGGTACAAGGCTGAATAACAGTCTGTATCAATATAACATGACATCTGCCTTTCAGGGACCTTTGCTACGAGATGTCTGTGACACAAATCTGTCTGTGACTGCACAGAGAGACCTGCTAATACAAAGAGCTGTGCCAAGAAAGGGAGAACCCAAATTATTACCAGGATTTGAACTGTTTCAGTTGACAGCACTGAGCTATCAAAAATACTGTTGTGTTTTTTTCACATAACAGATGCATGCAGTCATACATGATTTTTTTCTTCACACCAATAACATTCAGTTCTTTAAGATACTATTTATCTGGGAAAAGAAAAGATAAAAAACAAAGTTTCAAAATTCTTTGAAAATGCACACAATCCTCTTTCCCACTAGTACAGGATGGTGTCTAGATTGCAGTTTATTCTTCACAGCAAAATGAAGAGAAAGCCAGAAAACTAGAATGTGTATTTAGAAAGTAAGAATTGGGCCCTGCCAGTGCCCTACCAAATTAATGCATCATTCAATAGAGCTAATTTACTATGTCATCCAGCTGCTCCTGGAAATGCTGTGACTACCTTAGTGAAAACCTTCTCTGTGTGTGCCTCATTGACACTACTTGAACACCACCCCTTGAAATTTCACACACATGCAGTCAGCCCTTGTCACAGTGGAAATGCTCTGGCTGAGTGTGTAGCTAAGGATTTATCTACTTCAGTTTACTTAAGAGAGAAGCATTTGTACTTGTTGCCTGATAGAAAAGATTTGTGCATTCTTAGTTTTATTGTCAGCTGAATCAAAGCACAGCAGTTCTCTGCAACCAGCTGGAAACTGTGAAACTATTCAGACTAAATAAAGATTTGGTTTATAGCCTAGTTCTTTATAAGGTGTAGAAAATCAGTTTTCAGCTGGATGTCTAGACTTTGTAAATTTACATTCCACTATCCTTTCCTGGGGATTTTCAGTTCACAGTTTATCTGAAAAGTAATATATCCTAAAAATGAAAAGCAGATTGAAACAGATTATAATGTCATGTAACCCATCACAGGACCTGAATCATTGTTATTTGGTGATTATTATCAGTAACAATGATACACAGACAGAAAACACCATGTCAGTGTTTTATATAGTTTTCTGTAATATTACTTTCCAGCTCACTCGTCGATACAGAAAAAATGAAAAAGAAAATTATTGCCTCACTTTTACTCAAATATTTTGGGGAGAATTTTAGAATAATTTCAGCTTCTTTAATAAACATCAGTGGGAATCAAACTCAATTAAATAAAAAAATAAATCACTCTGCTGCTTCTTGGTTGACTGAAAGAGCACTTCAGCTCCAGTGTGCCCAGGACAGCTACAGAAATGCAGGATGTTCCCCTGCCCATCAGGGCCAGGGTCTCAGCCCATCACTGGCACATTTGCTGACGGTCCCAGCCACTTGGACATTTTTATCTTGTCAGCTCCTCCCTGCTGTAGATATAGCTCCATGGAGTAAGCTAAGTGGCACAGATTATTCTGTCTCATAGGAGCACATCCCTGCTCCACGTTTTGGCTTTACAAGGCACGAGGCACTGGCAGAGAGCAGAACACGCCTGTAGCTGCTGGCTGTGGTTACTTGTGGGGGGCTGATCTTATCATCCACTGAAAAGCAAACCAGGGTATTTTACACAGAGTGACCCTTGATAAAGGCTACAGCAGGATTTAAGTGCCCACTTTATCCCTATTGATCCCATCCTGAAAACAGGAACTCTTACCAGTCAGATATATCTGTGTATGCAGACACATAGCTTCTGCAGTAGCTTCTGCACAGCTCTTTTTATTTATTTTTTAATTTGGGAAGTGCAGAAACATAGGTTGGATCTAGGTTATCTTGTGCTGTTAAAAACCTTAATTTGGAGATAGGAAATATCAAAGCTGAGTATTATGATGGGAGCTCACTGAATCATATGTTGGCCACCAGAAAATCTTTTCACAGTCAAGCACTACTTTTTGAAAAGATGAAATTATTATGGAAAGCATCTTTATTGTTCAATATTTCTTCCACCAAAACGGTACATAAAAATGTAAATTTCAAGAAATAATTCACTGCTTTAAATATTTATGGACACAGTTGGTTAAACTGCTATAAAGGCACTCAAATGTTTCAAGCACTTTCAGCCATCATTGTATTTCAATATTTAAAGATATTAATTTTTCTTATTTATTTCACCTGAATCTCAGACTTTTCCATTTAAAATACAAGATGGTAAAAATCTCTTATAAGCTACATATTTTACAACTAATTGGCATGGACAATCTTCCCTCTAGGAAAGGTCTCCTAACAGCTGTGCTCTAGGCAAGGCTGGCACATGAGCTGTGGTAGTAGAAAACCTGGAAATGCTAAAGACGGGGAGAAACAAACTGAGTCAGTTGTAACTTGTACCTAAGAAAACTGAAATTACAGCTACAGAAAATATCTTACCTAAAAATCTATCATTCAAATGGGTATAGCTCTGTGGCCTGCTCTTAAACACAAATTAATTTCAGGTCCAGGTGGCTTCTTACTGCAGTGCTGTGATAAAGGGCAGAACCTTTATTACTTAGGGTTTTGGGGGAAGAAAGAAAAGCAATTGTCTTAAGGAGCTTAAAATGAGGATTGCTCTCTGCCATCTCTCTCAGCTGTGAGCTGAAATGTATAAGCTAATCCATATATTATTAATTTATTCTTTTTTTCCTTTGTGTTTGTTATAAACCTAAATAAATAATATATCACTCTAAGCAGAGCTCGCATGGAGGGGGGAGCAAATGGTCTTCAATTCAGCACTCACACAGAGGTGCAAAGCAAAGTCATTTGGGATGGGGTTTAGATGTGAGCCAGAACCCCTGATCTCCTCCAGCCTCAACACATCAGATCTCACCTGTGTGGCCACAGGGCTGAGGGAGCAGGAGCACAGAGCACCCCAAGGACACACCTGGAGGGGTGCAGATGCAGGATGAGACTGCAGCCAGTACGTGTGTGTGATGGTCAGTGCCACCTGAGCCATACCCCAGGCACAGCTGTTCCTGCTGCCACTGCCTGTCTGACTGACCCCTAACACAGCACTGCAGGCAGGGCAATACTGAGCCTTACAGGGAATCACAGAGTTTCTTTCTATCTGCACCCCAGGGCTTTTTATTTACCTTTACTACACATTTTAAAATTAGAGCCACCTTTTAATGGATTTCCTGATGTGTGGTGCTTTGTCTGATCTATACAGTTGTAAATTTATCCCAACCTTTCCCAAACAAAAATAACCAGCTATTAATACCACATGTAAGAAACATGGATAATGCTCAGTGTTTCAGCCATTAAAAAAGGAAGAGCATATTACACTGCCAGTGAAACCCATATCCTCATCTTTATTAACTATAGTGGTTTGTCTATTCTGACTTCATCCGCTTGCTAATTAAGCAGAAGTTTGCTTTGCATATCAATTTTTAATATCCCTTTTTTACAGTTAAGTGAGAGTTGCAGCAGCCAGCTTCTTCAATTAAAAGCAGCTCTGACCTAGTTCCATGCAAAATCAATAGAAAGCCTAAAAGTCTCACAAGCCATCTAACATTTAGGGAAGACAGACTGCTTCTTGGCATTCATGGAGCACGTTCCTGTGAGCAGGGTAGGGCTTTTTTGTTTTATGTGGTGAAATCCAGAGGAGATCACATCAGCCTGCTACAGACAGCCAAGGGAGGGGAAGAGGGATTGCTGAGGAAAATGCATTTAGTTGATTTTTTGTGACTGTCCCAGACCTGCCAAGTGTGCAGTCCTGGTTAGGAAAACAAGACAGGAAAAGAGAAAGCCACAATACAACTAACTGAAGACTAATAAAAGGAAGGATACATTTACAGCAAAAGATTTATACCATAGATTAATCAACCAATGCTTTAGAATAAAAATACTCAATGAGAATTATAAAAGCTATGATCTGGTTGAAAAACAGAATAGAATTCATTAAATTTCAATAAACTTCAGCTAGTGGCATTAGTCCCTTAAAAGAAAAAGTTTGAAAAATTCACCATAGTAAGACATATTCAACATTATTTGATGTTCTATGGTAAGAGGAAAAATTGTCTTGTATATTGATTGAAATAAAGGAAAACCTGTTTTTACCATTAAATGAGGAGAGACATTTTCCATCCCTGGAAGTGTTTGAAAGATGCATGGATATGGCACTTGAGGACGTGATTTAATGTTGAACATGGTGGTGGTGCTGGGCTGACAGTTGTAACCAGAGATCTTAGAGGTGTGTTCCACTCTTAATTCTATGAATCTACGGTTAATCCAAGATAATCATATTTTGGCATATAATACAGAAGTGATGACAATCACCTGTTTCCAACAGGGCCATCATTATTTCTTAATTATTCACTCTGTGTTTGATCTTTTCAGTGTGTATATTCTGCTGCAAATCACATCACAGCCCCATCATCTGAACAAAGGGGCCACATCTGGAAGATATGCTCTGTACAGATGTACTACTAAAGCAAATAAAAGCAGTGTCCTGGGACTCTCAATATTACATCAAATGGCAGTCTATTTACAAGTTTTCTATTTAATTCAGTCTATTAACAATTACACAATTAAGCAGAACACTTTATTATCTGACATTCACTGCATTTTTATTTTTTTATCATTTTGCTTTCAGACCTTGGAATCCTGAAGTTGGTGACTTGCATTTAGAAAAACCTTAAGTGTCCTCGGGTGCCTTTTTGGGCAAAAACCTAATTACAGCAAGTCAAAGGGAATTCTGTTATTGACTTCAACAGAGCAAGTTTCCTTCCAGCAGTTATTAGCTGGGGCTAGCCAGCCATGCTGATTCATATGAATGTGTGGAATAGCTGATCACAGGGAGCTGCAAACATTTCCCTTAAACAGTTTGTGCACCCAGATCTGCTGATAATCCAGGCTGGGCTTTCAATTAAAAACCTAAACATGTGCACATAGACAAGGTCTAACATTGTTTGCTGCAGGATTTAAGTAGAAGGAAGAAGTCTAGCCTGAAAAGTCTGAGTGTGGCAGGCTTGTGAAACTTTTGCTTTCACTGCCATTAGCCTTGGACTAATTAGCAACAGGCATTGCACATAAGCACAGACTGCCATGCCCACCCTAAACTCTACAGTGATCAAAGAAAACACTGTTAAAGAAACTGCAATGGAATTGTGGAAATCAGTCTCTCTAAAGGCGCCCAACCTTTACCTGGGATTTGATTTGAAGGGATGATACCTACTCTGACTTAAAGGCTTTCCTTCCCAGCCTCATTCATTTCACCTCTCACTCATTCTGTTATTCAGGTTCTTAAAATACACCCCTGATTTTTGAACGAGGGCACAATGGTTTGATGGGTCCTGCACACACCCTAGCACAGTATGGCAAAAAATCATAAGGCAAGAGCAAGCCAAAAGAGCTGAAGTACAGAAACATTTCAAGAAAAATGTTTTTGCAGTAAGTTCATGACCTTATGTTTCAAAGCTTCACTTCAAAAACATCAATCTTTCATGGAAGTCCTGACTATATTAAACTTGTCAACAGTCTTTTGTCAAGTTTTCTGCTGAAAAACAGCCTTTGAACTCTTTCAGAAGTTCGAATGTAAGGTTTTTCCATTTTCTGAACATTTTAATTTCTTCTAAAGAGTGTGTTTTTATCCAAATTCAGTAGTAAATGTTAGTGAGAAAATGAAGATATAGTAAAGGATATGGATTGTGCACATAAAAAATATCAGTTTCAAAGTTGATGTGAAAATTAATTCTTTGCTGGCTATTTTGTCTATGGTTTAACTAGCTGCATGAAAAAAAAAATTATTAATGCGTTTCCCTTTATTGGCTTCATTAATGAATTAGAAAATCTGCCTTTCATTACTAGAATACACATGCCAATTGCACAGTTCTCCTTTTAGCCAGTGGGTTACCTGTAAAAAGGAATCCTGACACTTCCTGGACACTGACCTCATCTGAATTTTGCTCTCTTTGATGGAGCCAGGCACAAACACCTAATGTTGTTGTGCAGCCTCTGTGCCTAGCTCTAGGTCAGGATCCCAAGAAATTTTTGCTCTGCAAGTAAATGCTTAAGATTCCTCCCTGCTGCAGGATGAAACCTTTATGTCATTCTGGCTTTCTATGCATTTTAACAATTAATTATTTTAGGCCCTCCCCACTTTCTAATTAGAGGTTTCATTTAGTGAACTGGTTTTATTCTTGCTAGAAAAGCAACTGTGAAACCGTGCCAGCACAGACTTCCGATATTGAGGAAATAAGTAGAATTGCAGATGGTAACAGCTCTGGCTGATGTCTGTGCTTGCAAGGCCTTACTATTATTGCCTTCACAAGTGTGCAGAGCAGCTACTGTGGCTGGCACAAGGCTCTCTGTCTGTGTTATAGCACATGCAAACTACCTACAAATTACACAAACATTTCTGGAGCAGTGAATTAGCTACAGATTTCCTGGAAGAAGGTACTTTTTGAGTCATGAATTCAAATTCACACACAAAAATAAAGTAATTGCCATCTTCAGTAAAATTAAACACACAGCTTCTCTCTTTCAGATGAGTAGTTACAAGAACAATGGTTCTCCTTACTCATTCTTAAATGCCAGATAAAGTGCTAATTGCATGTTACTGTTTTAACAATAAAATAATTATTAGGGATGGATAATTCTGTTCAGAGTGAAAGGAATGTGAACCTTCACATCAAATTGAATGTAAAGGAACCTGATTTTTTAATATACAGGATTATCCTCACAATTATTTCCTCAGTGTTCCTGCACTTTTTACTTTAGCTATACCTAGCAGGTTTGTATACCCCGGAAATTTCATACTTTGATATTTAAACTATTTAGATGTATAACCTAAGTAAAAACATGTGGATTTTTCCTTCTACTGAGAGAGTCTTGGAAAGTTCAGAGAAAATTTCAGGAGAAGCACATCTACCTTTCCTCCATAAAGAACCCAAGTCTCTTTATCAGAATATTCTCTCTTCTCCCAGGAAAGTAATGAAAGCAAATGAGGAAATGGCCTCAGACTGGACCAGGGGAACTTCAGGTTGGACATCAGGAAGAATTCCTCACTGAGTTGTCAGGCATTGGAACAGAGTGCCCAGAGAAGTGATAGAGTCACCATCCCTGGAAGGGTTCAGGAAATGTCAGTCTCTGGTTTGTTTAGCAAGTGGTGTTTGGTCAAAGGTTGAACCCCATCTTGAAGGTCTTTTCCAACCTCAGGGATTCTATGGTTAGACTAGATAATACAGTGACAAAAATGTGCAGCATATCATGTATTCATTCACTACTCAGTGTTTATATTATTCACTGCAACATTCTAGAAGCCAAAGTACAGAGTGGTTTTGTAAGGAACAGCAGCCTAGGACAAAGAGAGAACCCTCTTGTCATAATTTATAATGGGATCCCCTGAAGTAAATCTTCAGGGACCTTTGGATTGGGTCTTCAATGACAGGGTTTAAAAAATGAATTTGTTCAGGCAGGAACCAAATCAGTCGTGCCAAAAAAAGTGTCTTTTAAAAATGAACATATAAACCACTCAGCCTAAGATATTGACAGTGTTTGTAACACAGATCAGTAAGGTAAAAGCATTTTAAGAAACATAAAGAGGAGAAATAGCAGAGAGATGGGATTATGGAAGTGAGGGAACAAACCTTGATCCTCCCTTTACTCCCCACAAAGTTCCCACCATCTTCTCTTAAATCACGGAGGTTCTACAGCTGTATCACTGTAAGAACAGATAAGGCATTTAATTAAGCCTTTTCCCTTGTAAAGATGCAATAACAGCAGCTCAAGAAATCCTTGAATCAGTTTTCAGATCATAAGCTGGTGTGCAAAAGTATTTAACAGTGACCTCAAGCAGCTCCTCTAGGTATGATGTAGATATTCCGGTTACTGAAGAAAAAAAAAAAGCAAGTTTTGTTTGCAAACCTGTTTTTTTCTCTCATGATTAATTTAGAGGAAACTGTTATTTGCTCTGTTTGAAACTTGTGCAGTTTTTCACCATCTTAAAGTTCACAGTCCTTGGTTTTGTGCTGGTGGTGTGGTCTGGGTGATTTTGATTACTTTTCCTAAATAACACTGAGATCTCCCTACCTGTGATTTGGTTTAAGCAAAGAGACTTAAATACCATCTCTATATGCTTGCCTGTGGAAAACATGAAGTGAGGTTCAAAGTGCTTTATGAGCACTATGCTTAACAATAAAGACAGACCTTCCTACTAATAGTCTCTAATTTTACTTTTAGGACTTAAACAGAAATGCACCTGAATACTAATGCAAAGAGAATCTGACTCAATTCAGGAAAAGATGCATTACCAGGTCCAATGCTTGGTTATAAAGAGAAGTTCTGAAAGAGCTGGCAGCTTGTTCTCTCAAGCCATTGGCACTGCCAGCCCAGCCAGCTTCATCTGATGTGTCTGTGCCAACTTCCTGAGTGGAGGAAACATAAATAACCCTGCACCATTCTATTAAATCAAACTACTTCCATTCCTATCCTCTTTTTTTTTCTTAGTTCTTTCACAATAGGACCTGATGCTTTCCACAGACACCACATCCCCTGAAAAAAACACAGTGGGAAATATCAAGAAAATGTATTTAGAAGTTTTGTTGAAGCCAGTGTATGCTTATGGAAAACACCATCAGATTAAGTATTTCTTGCCATTAGGATTGAGCACCCATAAGTTGGTCATAAATTGTGTGGTCCTGCCTGAAACAGAAAGGCAATAAAGTCTCCAGCTCAGCGTCCTGCTGTATCACTGCACCATTTGAATACAAGCTGTTCTACTCACAAAGGACACATTTATTTTCTTGAAGCCAGAGACACAGATGGTATAAACTGGAGTACCTCTCCTGATTTCAAATAAAAAGCCATGATTTATAAGTGCTGAGGATTTGGTCTAAAGGTCAAGATATTTCTCTGGCTTAGAAAGCTCTGTTCAGGGGAGTGGGGAAAATCAATGGCGCTTAAAACTGAGAACCTATTATCATTATCCATGTCCTTAAGTGCAGCACGTGTTCCTTTGCTTATTTACCATATAGTGAACTGGGTGCCAGAAAGTGAATTTACGGTATTTTTCACCCTCTATTTTTAACAACTTTCAGACATCTCACACCTTACTGTACATTAAACATAAGGAAAACATCTTTACCATTTCTTTATCTGAACCCATCTTTTACTTGAAATATAACAGAGAATAGCTTTATCTCTTTTTCTTTTTTACCCCTTACAAGTTTATTTCTTCAGAAAAAAGAAATTTTATCAAGCAGCCAAGTAATATAAACAGAAGGAATAAATAAATCTGTATACATCAATCAGAGACAGCAGCTGTTTCCAGAAAAACCTGAGCAATTATTTATGAAATTATGTCTTCTTGAATGCTTCTGCATACCCTCAGAATCCCGGGAGGGCCTGATTTCCTGATGAGCCTAAATTGCTGAATTAGAAGAGGAGACAATGCCATGGTACCAATTAGCAAAAGTATTGCATATTGTCTCAAAATGCTTATTTTCTGTTTTAATAACTGCATCTAACAAAGACATTCCTTCATCCTAAGCATGGAGGAACATCCCACCATCAATGGCTTGAATGACTAAATGGTCCTAAAATGGCCTTTTATTTTGTGTGAAAGCAGCAAGACAATAAACACACAGCATGTCCTTCAATCAAGGAACAGGTGTTCATTGATTTATCCATTGGAAACAAGTTCTTAAACCTGACATTACCCTTGGTGCTGAGAAAGAATGGAGTTACTGTCCTGCAATGCAAAATGGGGCAGTGGTGGTGGAGCTGTGGCATGGAATTATCATGAGGGGATGTACAAGGTGCCACAGGGCTGCCATAGGTGCTTCCACACGTTTCCCCTTTGTACTTTTGCTTTTCAGCTCATACTTCCCCTTTAGACTAAACAAGCCCAGGTGAAATTATGCTTTCCTGCCTTTTGTGGGCTTGGCTGAAAGACCTTACTGACACATTATGATTTTTCTTTCCAATTACTGTCTGTGATTGCTAATTGGGGAACACATGTCAGCTTCAACAAGTTTCCAGCTGGCTGGATTAGCTGATCAAACCCAAAATACTCCAGTGCACACCTTCCTTTGCTAGGGACCTAAGGACTACTGTGGAGGACAAGAGCAGGCACGGCTGAAGCAGCACTCATGACCAATGAAGTGCAAAGTGAATCTTGTTTTTTCCCAGAAATTTGGCTCCTGAAGGATGCTGAGCACATCTGGTCATCCCCATGGGTACAGGTCAGGCATTTTCAGGGCTGTCCCACAACGTGGAACAGCCCCCAACAGACCTGTCCCTTGGAGGGGGGACAGAGCTGTAGAGACCCAAGTGACCCTTGTGGGTGCAGGTGTCCACAGCTCTTGCTCCAAATGCACTCACAAGTGAGCACCTGCAGAAAGGATTTCTGATGCTGCTACTCCTTGGTAGACTGGAATAGATGTAGCAACATAGCCCTCTTGGGGTTTGACTAAATGGAATTAACTGTGGTAGGATCATATCCTTCCAGGGGTGGACGAGTGTCATTCTCTTCAAAGCTGGTGTTCTCTTTACCTTTTCCTCTGGCACTTTCCCCTGCTCCCACTAAGTGTTTGCTTTCAGACCTACTTTCAGGACTGTCAAATGAGATGTGACTGTTTTGATCACCTCATTTAATCCCACACATATCATGGCTCATCAGATTACAAAAGCTTACTATTAGGGAAATGGATGCTTCTTCAGTGATGGAGAAATCAGTACACCTCTAGCTCAAAGGTTCAGGAATAACTGAAAGCTGTAGCTGTCTCATTAGACTGAATGTAACATTCATACTGCATAGAATCAATTGCTACAATGCAAGAAAAGGGACAGAGAATCAGGCTGACATCCCTTTAGATAAAAACATGGAAAAAATATTAACCTAGAGGTTAGGAATCAGGTAGGCATTCAAATTTTAATCTCTAATGTTGACTCAGCTGTGCAGTAGCTGAGCAATGGATGTAATGAAGTATCTATAATGGTTTTTATGACCAGCCTCATCTTGAAGGCAAGTTTTTCTTCTTCAGGACAATAGAGGCTGAGCAGGTATACAAGTGAGAAGGTATGCACACAATGCCATCCCAATCCAACCTCCTTAGGCCAACATTCCTCACCCTAACTCTGTTAGAAATACATCAGCCAAAGTCCTGCCCTATACCCATCATTCTGGACTAAATGCATGAAGATAGAGGTTAAATGGGCCCATGTGGGGTGAATTTTCAGTTGATGCATCTCCCAAACTCTGTTCTCCCTCACACTATTCAATCTAACAAAGAACCCAAAGCTGACTGGGAAACATAAAATGACCTGGATAAGAAGGACATTAAAAATCATCTGGTTTCAACTTCCCTACCACAGGCAGGGATGCCATTCACTAGAGCAGGTTGCTCAGGGCCCCATCCAATCTGGCCTTGGACACTGCCAGGGGTGGGACATCCAATACTTCTCTGGGATTTCTAGCTTCCTGGAAAGTAGCAGCATTAAAACAAAACAGAACCACACACAACAAATTTACTCTAAGTCTCAGCTGCCTGAAATCAGCCTAAACTCCTTTTTATCAACTGAGCCACTTCAGCATCCCCCCCTTCCCTCACACTATTTGTTATGTTTAGATGCTTAATTCAATGCCAGCCAGGAACAGGAAATGTTAATAATTATCCCAATTTTCAATCACTATAACTAATTTTTCGAAGTAGCACATTCACAGATTTCCTCCCTTTATGTGACTAGAAGCTGAAGAGTGAAATTCCTGTGTAGGCAAATGCCAAAGCAGCTCTGAAGCCCTGAAAAGCAGCTTAGGAAAACAAAAACCTGAGCTGCTGTGCATCACTTGTTCTGATCTCACACCTTGTGCTCATCCAGAGTCAGAGCACTCAGCTGAGGCCACTGCTCTCTTGTGCAGTTCATTAGGGTGAATGTTTGCAGTAATCACTGGAAACTGGCATGAAGTTCCCAGGAAACTGTGAGGAGACAGAAGCCCTAACAAAGGGAAACAATCCATACACAGAAAGGCTGGCCCTGACAAGGATTTACAGGACTATCTCACAAAGAAAGCCTTGGAGCTGCACACAGCCTGAAAGGCAGAGCAGTGCAGATCACAGCAGCCTCTGCTCTGCTCTGTAGGATGTGGGGATGCCTTCAGGCACATGACTCCAGTGCTAGTTCCTCATGGAGTACAGCGTGTTTCTATGGTGCAGAAACGACAGAAGCAGCAAATACAGTGCCAGATTCCCTTCCTCTCTCTCCATAAATCCCTCTTCACTGAAGGACATGGTAACACAGACACTGTGACAGTGACAACAAAGGGACTGTGTGGTTCCACACAGCTGGATCCAGTGGCTGCACTCAAACACCTCCCAGCTGCTTCAGAAAAGGACACAGGGCAGCAGCCCAAGGACACCTTGCAGTGCTGGTACACATTAAATAGCTTCCCTCTAACCTTTGGTGACTGACATTTTATTTCACAGGGGTCTGCCAAGCGTTAAGGCACACTGCCATGTTATCCCACAAAAACACAGGAAGGACTAAGGAACAGTCAGTGACAATTGGTAAAATTTATCTTTTTCACTCTATCACACTCTTCATGTTCTACACCTTTCTTCAGTTTTCTGTAGGGTTGTCTTTTTGTATTTTTTTCTAATGTTCCACCAAATTTTTTTAATTTCTGATTGGGCCTTACAATTTACTTTTCTTTGTTATTTTTCCCCACTTCCATATTTGCCTGTAATACATATTTAAGATGCTAAAATCATACAAAAGGGTTTTTAGAAAATAGGACAATAAGTGGGCTGCCTATAAAATCCAGATTGGCACATCACAGCTGCAGCCAGTGGATGGTGAGTGAGTTCATCAAGGTTTGGAGCTTCAATAGAAGCTCATATCCTCAGAAAATGTGTCCCTGAGGTTACAGATTCTTTCGTACCATTGATTTATTACAATTTCTCAATAACACAAATGAACCCTAAAGAAATAAAATGGAGAGGCATAAAATGGAAAAAGTGGCAGAAAAATGAAGAAAAAAACCCAGAAAGGCTAAAAGGGCAACTTTACTTGTATACTAAAGCTTTTAACTGAAAATAATTTTTGTGCAGTCCCACCTCCTCAAAACAAAACATCCAAAAAACCCATTCAAAAATGACAGAAACTAGAATTCAGCAAATACATTTGGAGTTTGGGCTTAGATGCTAAATTTCCACAAAGTCAGTTTCAGTAACTATAAAGATGAGACAATTATCTCTGTAATTGCTGAAATATTTTCCAAATAGACACAGCTGCACATAAAAATTAGTATTGTGCTTTTTTTTTCAGACTCACTTATCATAGCAAGAACTTCAGACAAGTCACAGGGGGGAAAGTCTTGGAGGGCTCAATAAGAAGCTTGCTTGAGATACAGTCAGAATAATTTTATATTTTAGAAGCAAATATTCTTAATTTCCTAGCATGACTTTGTAAGTCATATACCTTTTTTTAAAATTTTTTTTAAAGTTATTTTTTATGCTTATTATCCTCCAGACTATGGAAATCTTTCTGTATATGCTGAGAACAAATTACCCTGGCAGGGCAGTCCCAGTTGGTCCCACCCTGCATTTGCTGCTCCACTGCTTCAAACAAACAACCCAAAATGGTGTGGGTGCCTTAGGCTTCCAGAGTGATTTGCAGGATCAAGGTTTTTTAACATATCAGATGAGTAGCCCAGCCTCCCCTGCCTATCACCATGTAAATCATGACATGTAAATGTGGCAGTTTGGTCAAATGCCACGTTCAAATCTCCCAACTGAGATTCCTTGTGGTGGATCATTTCAATGTAGAAATGAAAGACATATAATGCCAGACCTGTATGTGTTTTCTATAAATCTTAGAGTGTCTTCTACCTCTGCAATATCTGAACACAAACCTGATTCTTGCTCAGGGCAGTAATCCCACAGGATTAAGCCATACTGTAAATACCAGACAAATTACAATCGGATTAGATGGGCAGTCTGTTCATTTACTCAACAAAGCTGCACTCCAGAGTCTTTTCACCACTGGTGTCTATTTATAACAGGAATGTGTTTTTCTTAAGTAAATGAACACAATTTCAATTTCATATTTCTCTTGTTCTTACCATTTGTGGCCAATAAGGAGCACATTTCTATCTCCTAAGGAGTAAAGAGACTGTTCCTTGAGAGGCCAATAAGGCTGTTCTTGGTACAGATCCAAAGGGCAAGATTTAGTTTAAATTTATCAGTGAAAATTCCATTGAAAATTTTGCATTCAATGTCAGTCAAGTAGAATGTAGCAAGCATATTCTAGAGATAGGTATGAGACAGAAGCACAGGTATGCTGAAATTTCCCAGGACTTGCCATATTCATGGCAGGAATTTCTCCAGGTTCCAAACTTGCTTACACTGGTGAGCATGTAAACCTCAGCAGGCAGAACTGGTGTAGCATGGGATTTACAGGGGATTTCTGCTCGCTTATGAATAAGAAGCACATTTAATAATGTTCAGTATTACCTGACAAAATCTCCCTAGCACTTCACTGGAATTATTTCTAAATGTCACATCACATCCCTCATAATTGTTCCCAATTACAAGAATCATCTTGCCTTTTAGATACAAACTTGCTTCCATCCAGCACACAAATCCAGTGTTACTGTAGTTTTGCTACTGCAATCAATTAATGAAACCCTCCTGAATCATGGAGCTGGGACTTTCCTAAAACAAAATTAATGACTACAGGCCATGAAAATACTAAAGGCAAATTAAGCAAACTGCTGCACCAACTAGTATTCTCAGCATCTTGCTAGCTCTATTCTTCCCTTCACCTTCTGATTGAAGAATCGTTATTCCTGATGTGCACAGAGATAAGTAAGAATAATCCTGAGGCTGGAGGAGTGGAGGCAGGAGGGATGAGTTGTAGGCCAGCCTAACCCACGGCCACCAAGCCTCTCCATTCTTACACACAGGCATGTCCCCACTCAGCTGCAGAGGTGCAAGGCAGACAACTCTGCCTTGCAGACCCAGAGGGGATATCCTGCTGAGCATGCCCCAAAGTGCAGTGATCACACCGCAATGAGTGACATAACAGAGTGGCACAAACATAGCCAGGAACACAGGGTGGAATTCGCTTCCCTTCCGTAGTGATACAGTAGCCTGGGAACCAGAACTCTCTTTTGTAAGGCATAAACCAGTTTATCATACCATATTGAATATGTCAGAGCTGTCAATAGCCATAATATAGTACCTACACAAATATGAGATCAGCTGCTCTCCAAAGGCAGCTTTTTCATTAGGTAGGTATCAACAATTCAAAGTCATAAACAGATTTTACAGAAGTGGAGGAAAAAGCATCCCAAGTCTGCTTTGCACTGAGACAGGAGGTGTTAGAACCCATCCACTGCAGGAACCCACCCACTGAACAGGAACATTTTTGCAACAGAAATACTGGTGCCTGGTTCTGCTTTCACACATGTGACTCCTGTTGATTTCAAAAGGAGTTTCCATATTTCACTAGCTCAGAAGTACATGGTGTAAAACTGAATGCATATGAACATTGATTTTATGACACAGCATATGACAAGTCAATATTGGCTTAAGGTTTTTCTGCACAGCCTCCTTCTGTGCATTTCTTCCTGTGTGGGTTTGTAGGTTATGTGCATCACAGGTTGTGTTGGTTTTCAGATCAATTCACAGCACAACCTTCCAACAAGTCCCACCAGCCCAGCTGAAAAAGATATTCCATGGGACAGCATGGAAGGTTTACAGAGGACTGGTTTACACAGAATCACAGAATAATTTAGGTTGGAAAAGCCCTCCAAGAGCATCAATCTTAACCTTTTTCCCAGGCTTAACCAAGGTTAAGCTGGTTCCTCTGGTTGCCATCATATTTTCCAGGAATTCCAACCAAGTTAAGGGTGATCAGTAGATCTTTGCAAATAACCCTCAAGAGTTACTGTTTGGTTATTCTGCTACAAGCTTCTTACTCTCTTAGCATCCATCAAGAAAGGAAAAATGTGACAAGGTTGAAAGATCCCAACTCACAATGGAACCATTACAGCTGTGGAAAAATTAGTGAGAACTGACTCTTTTTGCAAGACCAAGCCATGAATTGTATTTCTAAGTGCAGTATGCATACTTAAAAACCTAAGAAATATAACAATATGAAGACTAAAGCAATTTTAGCAATAATAATTTTTCTTTTCATTACCAGAAATTTCTATAAGGAATTCAGAATTTCGAATTATTTATTTTTTGCAAGCATTTTGATTTAGTAAAGTACAGTAGCAGATATTATCATACAAAGGCAAGGAATAAAATTACATCAAGGACTTACTTTCTGCAGGTTCCTTAGATCTTCTGCCACTGGAGGATTTCCTCAGGAGGCTTCGTCCTGAGGTGAAGAGGCTGGTTAGCTCCTCCAGAGGACTGGTGGGTGTCCGAGAGCGGGAACTGCTCTGAGATGACGACCCGTAGGTGCTGACTGACACACTGACCATCTTCCCTCCTTCTTGCAATGTGTTTCTGGCTGTAGAATGAGGCACTGATGGAGAGCTTCTTGAGAGACTTCCTGAATGTACAGAGTCATAGGGTGGAGGTCTTTTGAGGCTTAAGGGGGTAAGAGACCTACCCATACTGACAGGAGAAGGTGAGGCAGAGTGACTTTTAGGATAACCGTGTGGAGACTGTGTTCTGTATAAGGTAGAAGGATGAGGAGGTGAGGAGGTGTGCCCAGGGGTGCTAGTTCCATGAGATACTGTCTGGTCTTTCTCCAGTTTTTGATGGCCTGGTGTATGAGGTGGCAGTGAAGATGGAGAAGCTCCAGCTTGCTGTTTGATGTAAGACACATTTTCTAAGACGGGAAGCTTTGTGACCTCTAGTGGAGTTAGAGGAGACTCGTCAGAATTCGGGGAACACTGCACTGGTGCTGGTGGGAACACCAGCAGGGGAGGTCTGTGAGAAAGCAGGTTTGGAAATGGTGGGGGTATGTCACAAAGCAAGCCCTTGGGAGTAGATGGCACTGAAGACTTGGTGAAATCTAGGTCAGGCACTGTGGGAGTAGCACACTGAGAAGAACAGGTGTGATGGTCATATTCACATTGACATTTTGAATCTTGGCCTACATCATCAAATATAGGGTATTTCATCTCCTCATAGACCGCTTCGCTTTGGTCATCCTCATCTTTTTTGAAGTCTCTGAGAATATTCCCAACCATTTCAATATACACAGGCTCTTCTTCCTCTGTGTCTGGAGCAGGACTGCTGACCTGCGAGAGCGAGGCATCCCTAGTGAGGGTTGTCTTCATAGGGCCATGCTTTTTGATATATGTTTCATCAAAAGATGTGCTTAGCTGAGTGTTTGGGTTTCGTTTCGGCTTAGGAGGTGGAATCTTCTTTGTGTACTCATCACTGTGAGGTCTTGGTTTGGCTGACACTGAAAACAGAATAGAACATAAACTAGTCAGAAGCCTGTAACACACTCTGTCAACCATAGGGTCACTGTTACAGTGTCATAATTCTGGAATGGATTTCCTGGGACCAGCTTGTTGCTGGTTTTCTCTGGTATTACATCAACAGAACAGTATAAAAATAACACTTAATTCAAAATACTCCTAGACTTCCCCCAGAATGCTCTGACACTCCAGGATTAAGTAACTAGTGAGCACTTCCCTTCCTCCGAGACATCTGTTCTTTCCCAAACTCTTTGGGACAGGGGACTTTCCATTTTAAAATATTATGCTTGTCAAATATCACTGTGGGATTTTAAAGATCCATAGAGTTGGCAGTGACAAAACACTGAATATCAAAATTAGCTCCTTTTTGGCTCCAAGAGAACAGTTAAGATCCTGGACAGTCATACAGGAATGACAGTGAGGTAACTCTGCAGTGACAAAGTGATGAATCAAGACCTTTTTATTTATAGTAACCTCTTGCATAAAGCACAACAATTGTCTCAGAACTAACTGAGAAGGAAAATACTCATACACAAACTGTAAAATCTGCTGTTGAGATAATCCTAGTGATTTATCTGGACTCTTCTATTGTTAGACTCTCGTGAATCTCTTTAGGAGATTTCTTTGAAGTCAAGGAATAACAAAGTATCTCACAGATTTGGATCCTTCCCACACTGGTTATTTATAGAAACCTTGTATTTCAAATTATAAATCAAAACAATGTGATGAAATACATTTGAAATGAGAGGTCAAGGGTTTCTTGGAAATTATAATTTATGAATTAAACAATAAAGAAACTTGTGCAAATTGCATTTTGTTCACTTTGCATAAAAAGCTAATAAAGCATCTCATTAAGTGTTAGGGTTAATAAAATGCCTTATTAAATGTTTAAGTGAAGTCAGTTTTTAGCCTAAGCAGACTCAACAAACTTGTTCAGAAACAAAATTTATCACATACACTAAACCTAGCTTGTATTTCTAGAAGGTAATTGATAGCTCATTGGTAAGTTCCCCAGTTCAAACAAACAAACACAGAGAACTAAACTAGTGGCCAGGTTGGAATGGGAGCTTTCCTGCCTTTCCAAATGTTGTTGCTCCTTTTAATTCACTACTGCATATCTGCCAGTTTGAACACAATGCTCAGAGAAATTTCCAGACACCTTCTGCTGACCCATCAGCAAAGAGCCAGCAAATGTCTGATGCTAAACCAGGCAGACAGCACTCATGGAGTTGAAGCCCCTCTTCTAGAAACAGCTGTAAACATATTCCTAAAGCCAGCAGCGAGGCAGTGCTCTGCCAGCTCAGAGACAGCATCCTGAGACTGGGAGGATGCTGGCTCAGAGCTGGAAAACACCTGCACTGAAGCACCTCACTAGCATGGTTTGGCCACTATCAGAGGAGGGTTCAAACAGTGTTATCACTTTGTCACACTTGTGCTTTGATCTGCTAAATAACTTCTGTTCCCCACACGTGTAGCAGTAAAGGCAGATGATAAACAACTTTTTATTAGGAACAAGGAGCTGTGAAAGTATACATATACAAAGTGATGAGACGACTCTTTGCTAACAGCATTTGTTTTAGCTTAACACATAACTAAGGTACAACAAAGAAAAAAGCAAAAGAAATCTTTCCAGAATTAAAAGGGAAAAAAATGGCTCAAAAATTATATTATACTTTCATGATGGTTCCAATTAATGTGTTCCACTTTGCAGCAGGCTAGGGACATGCAAAAGCTACCACAGATAAGAGTGTTTGGTAGCTTGATAGTTTTTCACTATGTGGATATATTCTAATGCATTTTAAATTTGTCTTTTTAATTAACCCAAATTAATTTTCTTGAATGTATTAGGGTAGACTTTTGGGAATAAGATGTAGGCTACCAGAATCATTTGGGCTTTGCAGAAAATATTACTTGTGATGTATTTGACAATACTAGCAGATTTTTCTTGCCTGCTTCCAACTAAATCAGTATTTCATTTCTGTTTAGTGTCTTATTTGTATATTATGTTTTTATATATTCTACTAGCATAAACTTGATCTCAGTCCTCTCTGCAACCTCTGTTAATCTGATTTACAACCCTGTCAAAAGCAATCTTACTCAGATTGCTGTCATTAAAATGAAGAGACAGTAAATGAAACTGGCACAAACTGCCTGATCATTTGTGAACATGTTGTACACGACCTGAACTTTACTTCAGCTACATTTGAAAATCCTGTATTTTGTAAACACATGCTTCTCAGTCTTCAGTTCCCTGTGCATCACACTGCCATCACTAATGGATACCTGAGAAAGGAACATTTCCTGCTCCTCTGCTTTCTCAGATCCCTGTTCCCAGTGCTGCCTTTTACATCTTCTGTGCCACAGGTGTCATGCTGAGAATGTTCTCTGTCTTACAGCCACAACTTTGATCTCTTTATCTGGATGGATGTTAATGATGGACAAAATAATCAAAAGCTGAATTACTCTTGTGCTGTGGTCATTCAAGGCTAATGTTAACTGATATTTTTTGTAAAAGCGGCCAAAAGTGGTCAAAAGTACTGTGTTTTTAAATTACTAGAAAAAGCATATTTTTTTATCTTTCCTCATTCCATTTTTAGAATTTTTATCTGGCTGAAGAGGTTTTGTTACACGGTCTAAACTTTTCCTTGGGTGTTGGAGTTCATATATACAACATCCACAGGTTATTACATTACAAATGAGGAAATGAGAAATGTCAAGGAAAAATGATTGACATTCTGCCATCTAGTCTTGTATTTTTGCATGGGTTGAAATTAAGTACCACAGTGACACACAGACCCTCATCTGCCATTGCATGATATGTAGCACTAGCCTAGAATATATGGTGACATTATCAACAAAAAGGTCAAATGACCCAGTTTTGCTGTATGAGACAGGGTAGAAGATGACAAGGTGATTTACTTTCTATTTGCTATTTAAAGCATTTTTCCTCTGCTGTAGTTTATTTTACTAAGCCATCTATTTCCAGGAGGTGCTGTGTTACTCAGATCTTTTCCGCTTCATGACAAATTGGACTTTTCAAACTAAAATTTTGAACTAAATTGTTCCAATATTTTACAAACCTTAGGTACCTCCTATATGCTGCACAGAGCATGAACATTTGCTGCTATAAGACTCCCTAGAGAAAATACACAGGTAAATGGATAGAGTTAACAGCAAAGAAAGATTTTTGTCATTACTAGGAACAGAGGAACTGTTCACACCCACTAGGAAATCCCTCAGCTGCAGGAAGACACTCAGGAGGCAAACTGAATTGTTTTTAAGAAGGCCATGGTGCAAGACACTCAAATTTATTTAACAGTGGTTTCTACTCTGAAACACAGCTCCCTGGCAAGGGCTGAACTCTACAGCACACCTGTTAATGGGATATGGATCATGAACTATTTTTCCAGGCCAGAACAACACAACAGTAACAGTGATTCTGCACCTAACCAGAGCTGTGCAAGGCTAACAAAAGGAGCAGGGAGTATTGGTGCAGTTCCTGTGTTACCAATATTTGGCAGGGATAGATATGCATAAATGCAGAAGCCCTGGCAGGATCCCACACCCAATGAAAGGAAATTATTTGGCAATCTCCAGAGAGAAGCAGGCAAGATTGCTTAAAGTACTTGACATTTATCAAGCAGAAAAAGCATTTGGTGCCTGCTGGGAACATAAACTTCTATGAAAAGCAAACCACAGTGTCATATTGTTAACACACATACTGCCAGTGTTGTCTGCTCCAAACATGGATTAATTAAGTGCTTTTCAACATGAATTACTGTGTCCTTGATGAAACTGTTGCCTGTAACTTGTGTTGAGACTCTGCCATGTGTATACATCAGAGCACAGGAGTCCTAACCCAAAGCTTAGTGGACCAAAGTGAGAATTGTTTCTTTCCCCACCAGGTGCAGCTTTCCTCAAACATCAATCTCAAAGTGCACCACAACCCTCTTATGAGTGTTTCCATTACAGACAAACACAGAAGCCCCAGGCCTGTGAGGAGTCTGAGCACATGGGAGGTGCCCAGGGGATGATGCCCAGCACCTGTTCCATGCTCCTCTGTCCCCACAGGAGCTGCCCCAGCTGTGGGAGCTCTGAATGCTGCAGGAGCTCTGTTGTGCCAGCACCTCCTTGTTTGCATCAGATCCACCCAACTACCACAGCTGATAAACTGGAGGCACAAGATCCTTGCAAACAAAAGTGAAGTGCCCACAGTTCCCTCTGCTTGGGCAGGAGTTCCCCATGGTTAGCAGGGCACTCCTTCCAAGCTCTACCTGGCTCTAACAAACTTATGCAGCTCCAGTAACTCCAGGTTCATCTCAAAGCAAGGAGCACAGTGCTTAAAATAGCCTCGTGGAGGCCCCACTGAATAAGGAGAATATGACATTTTTGAAATAAGATATTTGTAGTGCAAAGGTTAAGCATAGCTTTCAGACATGCCCAGACAATCTCCCCTTCCTAGTTAATTTTGGAAATAGAGAATGCTTCTGGTATTGTCCTTCTGAAGTATTTTTTTATTCTTTAAGGAGAGACTGAAATATGAAAATATGTCATTAGAATGTTATTTATTATTTGCTCATTGTACAAGGAATGAGTGAAAATATCTAAAAAATAAAATTAATTTTGCTATTTTATATTGTCGTTTGGGTATTTTCCAGCTTTTACATTCCACAGACCAATCCAGTGAATTGTTCTGTTCACTGTAACAAACAGAATAAAACCACAAACAGGAAAATTGTTCCCTTTCAATTTCTACAAGAGGCTATAGATTCAATGAAGGAATGATATGGGGCCTAAATTTTTTTTAAATTCTTAAAAATGTGACTCTAAACGCAGAAGGAATTAATCTTGCTGTATTTTGGGGGGTACCTCTATCAAAAAGAGCCTCCAGGAAAGAAAGGGAATGGAATTTCTTTAATTAAATCCTGAATGTGCTGGATACTGAATCACAGATGCACAGATTCTGATTTACATCACATAATTCTAAAGAGAACATCCAGCTTTAGGGTAGTACAGAGGCTATAAATATAAGTGCAAGTTCAAGACAATGAACAACCAGTTCATTTCATCAATGCCAGTGGGGTTACTTGCACAGGATCTTAAGTGCATTTGTGCACCAGTGCTTATATTGGGCTAGATTTCATTATCTCTGTAGGTGAAGTTTGAATAGTCTTAGTGAAACTGATTTTTAAAAGGCAGAGTCACCTGCACTGTGTAAAAGATTGGCACTCAGGAGACCTGAGTTTAATTCATCTCTTTTCACAGGCCACAGGGCCTCACCTATCATTTTACCTTCTAATGCCACCTTTCAATATTTCTATTCTCCCATGTTAGGCTCTAAGGTATTTTACAGAAGGGTTTTATTTTAATTTATTTGTTTATATCAGCACTTACACAGGGCTTCCTATCATTGGAAAGCAAGAGTAGAAAACAAAACAAAACATTAAATGTAGTTATTGGAAACTCGCAGTGTTGAACATGCATCTTTTCTCCCCCCCAAAATATTTGAAGTCAAATGAGTAGCCATAAAATATACACACAAAGATACATCTTAGCAAGTGATTATTGAAACACCATCAACAGTTTGAAGTAACAGCAGAGAATGTATTTCTCTCAAGAAAGATTTCTGGCTCTCAAAATAACATTGTCCTCATGGACACAAGTCCGTTCTCTGCAGGTTACATCCTCCTTTCCTAGAAGATGCTCTAAAAGAAGGGAAGCACATGGGAGGAATAAAAGGACCATCTAATTAATTCAAACAGGCAATAGGTGGTTTCAGCACAATGGTTTCAAGCAGTACATATTTCTTCCTCCTCCTGAATCTATATTAGCTCTTAGTGGAAATTATTTGGGCATTTAAAGAGGACAAAACCATACTGAAAATGAAAGGACTAAAAGCCAGTGTCATAAAATAATACTGACGTGCTACTTGTATGTCTCAAGGCTATGATTAAGGATACTTCCTCAAAAGTATTCAGGTCCCTTTATTTTGGCTATGACTTCTTTTGGCTTTTAAAATGATTGATTTCTGCTCTAATTCAAAGTAGTGGAGGGTTTGTGGCTCTGGGAGTGCTACTCCAGAATTAAACATCAGTACAACAGAGAATAGAATCAGAGCCTGCAGTTAAATCCAGTTCTGCATTGCTCCAGCAGCACAACCACTGCAGCTGACAGGCTGTGGTTGGAGACATTCTGCTCCCAGGCTGAGCTCACAAAACAGAACTCCCAGCCCCAACACCACAGCCCCTTACACTCTGCCTATGCCAAGGCTGCAATACCTTCCTGGGGCTCACAAAAGCCAGCCCAGGGCACCAGTGCCTTGCTTCCAAAACCTCCTCCCAGCACAGCTGGGGCTGCCAGGCCTTTGCTCTGCAGCACCAAGACAAGGGCAGACCCAGAGGTGCCAGGATGTCAAAACCTTTGTAGTATCAGCATGGTGTGCAGAGTCCCTACCCAAATTACCAAATTCCAGAGCACACTGACTTCCAGTTTTTTTCCTCACAACCCTCACTTCTCTGTACCTCCACCTGTCCAATTACCCTTTCCTACAGCTCAAAGTTCTTCAAAAACTCACAAAAAATTACAAAATGAAGGTCTTCTCCTGAATGCCCAGAGTAATGCTCTCCTATATTTTGAAGTTCACATCCTTTTCTTTTTAAAGAATGAGTAATTGATATCCCTGATTTTTCCAGATGACATTGGATAGACAAANGGATATTACAAATTATTTGCAATGAAGCTGTTCTGTACTATTCTGTACTATGAGGCTAAAAGTTATTGTGAGTTGGCACAGGTCTGGTAAGGTAAAAAAAAGTAAAACTTTGAATAACTAAGGAAAGAATGGTCAATTTGAATCATCCTCCTTTAAAAGAAAAACTGATATGCTGAGTGCAAATGAAGACAAATGAAAATCTCACAGTAACTTCTTTTAGGTTACTCTCTGGGTACCCATCTAGAAAAATATCCTTGAATTAATATGATCAAATACAAGGTGCCAGATCTCTGGCATTACATGGGTTTAAGTTACAGAAGTTCCAGGGAAGAGACTCTGAGGACAGAGAGGTGGGAGAATTACTGGGGAAAGATCCTCATGCTGCCCACACATGTAACAAGCATTTTTGAAGTTCTGGTTCATTCTGAAGTCTGCAATATGCAAAACAGGTTTTGCAACCAGTATTACAGTGACAATAAAAATTTCTGTAACTCTACATACTCTGAAGGAATTCTAGAGAAAGGCAATTGGTATGGAAATTTCTCTACCACAAGCATCATTAGTGAAGAATGTACAAAGAGAACTACTGAATCATGCATGCAGACAAATTAATTTACAAAGTCTATGTGCTTGTTTGTTGGTGTCTCTCATGCAGGAACCTATATAGAGCTGGAGTACTGAGGGGTTTTAAGCATGTTCACAGAACAGTACAGTAAAACAGCCACAGAACAGAAACACCAGTAAAACCTTTCTAGTTTATAGCACCATTTATGGAGTCTTGACATTGTGAAAAATAAACCTGAAGAGTTTGCTGGTTTACTGTGAATTAACTGCTATTGCTCTATTCTTATAGCTCCCCACAAACTGACTGCACTTCACAGCAATGGGGGGCACCAGCCTTCCCCACCCCCCAAATCAGCATTTTTGTTGGGGTGCAGTTGTCACAGCACTGTCACCCTGCACACTAGCTGTCCCTCCTCCTTCTCTGCAGCTACCCTGTAGCTATTCCCTGACTGGCACACAGAAGATGGTGATGCTCTGAGTTTCTACAGACTGTGCCATGGGATGGCTGCAAGTGCAGCAGCAGCATTTCTGCTGGCCTGTAGAAAGAAAATATCTCTCCTCTGTCCAGAAAGGGAAGCTTCTGGTGGTGTGTGAAGAGTTAAGTCCCATCAAGACATGCCTTAGATACCCACATCACATGAGTTTGGTGTGTGGAGCACACAGTGATAGCAGTGAGCACTTGAGGGCTGAGTTGCTTACTCCTGTTACCTGCTACCCAAAGGCACTGAAGGCCTCTGTGTATTATCTGTCCATGCTCCTGTAAACAGAGGCAGACTCCAGCCTGACTGCAGCTCCTGGCTTCACAGGAACAACACTGCTATCCATTACTGGCTGTGACAGCTGAGGGCCACAATGTGGGAAATCATTTGCTGAACTTTCATGAACTTCTTGGGGAAGGAACAGCACACAGTGCTCACAAAGACACTGAATGAAAAAAAAAAACCTCTGCAAGGGATTTCTAAAAAACCTCTGTGGGATTTCTAAAACCAAGACATGCACCCAAATAGTGGACTCCAACATTATTTACTGGAGAAATGGTAAAGAAGAAGATCAAGCCAGAGCAAGAGAAAATTCTAAATGAAACAGTAAGTTTAACTTACCTACTTTATTTATCTAGAAAAATAGTCTGTATTTGCTCACTTGATTTGTTGTTTTGGTTCACAAACAACCAGACCAGAACACTAGCAATTACTATATGCAAAGACTTGAATAATTTATCCAGAGATATGAGACTCCTCATTTTTCAGATCCTAAGCAATGCCTATCTTCTATTTACAGCTAACATAAGTAGGTCAAATACATTATTTGCTTATGTAAGTAGCAATCTGTTTGCCAAGATTCTAAAATAATTGCAGCCCATTAAATCAAACTAGCAGGCCTACCAAGGTGGTACTGAGCTCGTGAGGACTTCAACATGAGATGCGCTGTGTCCAACTATTCCACAGGCACAGCAGCCCCACAGAGGCTCCTGTGCTTCCTTGGCACCTGCACCAGCAGCAAAGAACCAACAGATTTCAGCAGCACTGTCTGCCCCAGAAGTTCAGTGGGCTCTGTACAGTCCTTTCCCTGAGGCAGTTGTACAAAGCTGACACATCCAGCAGGTCCTTCCGCCACCACTGAGCTCACATCTCAAAACAAAGCACAAGGTTGATGGCCAGGGTCAGATGAGTCACCACAGTAGGAGCATCAGAAAGCAAATGAGCCACAATGAACAAGAGTTCAGTGAAAGGGGCACTCTTTCCTTCACCAAAAGGCCACAAGGCGACCCTGCAGAAGCTGTTCCTGTAAGTTGTCACTGAACATTTTTGGGTGAATATGATGACAGCTGAAGTGGACAGAACACTGCCAGAGCAGCTCACAGGCAGGCAGCAGTGCCTGGAAATGTAACAACAGCACTATGGTCAGAGGCTGAGTGGTATGAAATACTCACTGTAATCAGCTTTAGGAAAAATGCCTCCTAGCTATTAATTTTACTTCCATCTCCATAGGGGTGACTCCTCTCTCCTCAACTCTAAATTAAGTGTTGACAAAATTACAGACAGACCATAACTTTATCAGCTGTCTCATGCTCAGAGCTTCTCTGTGTGCCTGGCATCTATCATTTCATCCTGCATTTATTTGCAGATAGTGTAGTGAAACTAGTAGAGCCTGTAATAGTATTGATCAACACAGGGTCACACACTTAGGCCTAATCCCCATAAATTCACCTGGTATGACTGCAGTGGACAGTGAAATTCTGACAGTGTTTTGTGCAATTCCAAACAAGCTTTAGGAGAAGCATCTCCTGTTTTAAATGTCAGGCTTGACCTCATTGTTCCACCCAAGAAGCAAGATGGAAGAGGAAAAGGCAAAGATGGAACAGAAAAGGGAAGGGGAAAGCAGAGGTTATTGCTATAACCTAGTGTTGACAGCTTGTTTTATTTAGTTCTTTTTTAGAAGTGAAGCTCTTTGTAGGAATTCATCCCCACCACTAAGGCACAGTCTATGGCAAAGCACAGCTCAGAACAGCCTGAGCTCTGTGGGGGCTGTTTCCATCTCCTGGGACTGTCTGTTCTGTAAACCCATGGCATACAGCATTTCAGAGCTGTACCTTAATGGCATCCAGATTTTGCCATCCTTTTTCACACTCTGCAGCATCAATGATACCAACAGGAAGCTGAGAAAAGGAATTTGAGCAGTTCCTCCACTGAGTGGCTGCTTGAAGTCTTGGTTTCCACAGTGACTGCCCTGGGTTCACAAATGAAACCCTGCCAGGTGTGTGGACTTCCACATTAGCAAGTCATTGTTTTTCACATATTCCATTCTTCACTCAAAAGTCTCTCTCTACAGTGCTGCTCACAAAAGCAGTGTCCCAGCAGCTCAAGTTTTAAATGTGATCAGAAACATTCTAATCATAACCCGATTGCAAATTACCTCACTAAACAAAGCTTTTGTCACTATCTCTATGTTACAAAGGAGAAATCTGTGACACTGAGAGACAAATGAAATGCTCAAGGTTATCTGAGCCAGTGGTTGTTCCTCCACTTACACCCCTGGGAAATGATGATTAGTATTATTTTATAGAAGTCTCCATTTGGAATAACACTTACTGACATGCAAGCATGCATTTGCAGAACTGGGACCATATGACAGTGAGTCACTGCAGATATTTGGTCACACCACCAGTAAAAATTATTTCACCTTTAACAGAAGTTCACAATCATAGAATATTTTGAATTTTCATGCTTTTGCTTTAAAGCACTCATAACTAAGAAAATAAGTAGGCTAGACATATTATCAAGCTTTTGCATCCACACTAATCCTATATGTTCAAGTTTGTGCTTGGCACCTTCTGGTATATTTGCTTTTTTGGTTGTGGATTTTTTTTTTTTTTTTTTTTTTTTTTTTTTTTTAAATCAAAAGGTTACCATCCTATTCACCAAAAATTAAATATTAAGAGACTTCTATTGTCATAAGCAAACCCCTAATTCCATTGAAACTGAGACTTCTGGCACCACCTCAGTGATTCTAGGGCAAGGCTTGTAGCCAGTCCATCCTTTGGTATTCTACCTAGAGGAAATAGGAGAGAGCTCCATTTATAGCCATGCATGGAGGGGAGAATGCATAGCAGTTTCCTTATTCCCACAAAGTACTGTTAGGGACAAGAACCCAAAGGTCATACTGCTGGTTTTTCCAGGCATATTTTTGCTCAGAGAGTCCTGCATGTGTAGTATTGGTTTTACCAATAAGCATGAGGGGAGCTATAATTCTTCAATCATTATATGCAAGAGGGCTGTGAATTTGGAGGTAGACTATTATTTACAATTATCTCAGAGAAATCATGGGAGCCATGCAAATATTATAGCACTGTACTGGAAATGGATATTAAGCTCTTGCTGATGCCAAGTACACCATGCTCCAGCTTTTACTGCCCTCTTCTCAACCTTTGCTCACCCTGAACTAGCCACATCAGACTTTGGGAATGCGCTTCTCCTTTGACAAGTGGTTTAAAATTACAGCCATTACAATCAACACCAAAATGATGAGGTGCACTGCTTCCTATTTGCCCCTCTTGCACTGTGAAAGCCCAGGCTGGTACACTGTGACCTCCAGGCAAGTTGAGGCACTGCAAGGAGGAAGCTGTGCCTGTGGAGCTGTCAGTGCTGTGCACATTACCCCAGCACAGCAGTGTCTGCACACGGACAGACAGACAGACAGGCCTGAAGTGCCAAGCACAGTTGCAGCATGTCAGGCATATGTTGCCTGATGTCATCCAGCATTAAGCCAAGTGGAAGGGATGAAAGCAGCAAACCAGTGCACCAACCAAGGCTACTATATTCAAAGAGTCATTAGAAAGAAGCTACCAACGAAGCAGAGGCTGGCCATGACAGGATCTCACCTGGAGCTAGACTTGAATCTCTTGGGAAGTGATTCTGTAAGCACCAAGCATTCCCAGTGTGAGAGGGAACCAGTGTGAGTGCAGGGGGCACAAAATATTTTGAGAGCTCAATTGTGCTTCACTCCATGAGGATTTGTCTCATTTGGTTGTTAAAGTGAGAAGAGAATTAGGGCACCAGTTAAAAATAAGGCAAAGAGGTGGAAATCCAACATACTTGCTGTTTTATAAAAATTGCAGCTGTTTTGTGTTGTTTTTTCTTTAATTCAATGAATACATGTATTATCACAGACCAATTCTGAGAGTAAACAGGAGCTTGAGGATTTGAGTCTGATCCCTCAAGCCCTTACTCATTTGTCCGCAATGCCTTTAACAGAAAAACATGCCAAAGACAGTATGCAAAGCAGAAGTGTAGTAGGAGTACTCTCAGATTGTTATCTTTGCAGTTTCAGAGGCATTTCATTTTACTTAACAATTTGTGATGTGCTGTCAAAATAAGGCAAGAGAATTAACCTGGATTTCTCCTCCCCTCCTCTTCTGGCCTTGACTTCAGAGCCATTCAGTGAAGCAAAATAATGCAAGAATTTAGTATTTCATAGTATTTCAGTTCATAATATTTCAGTATTATGGTCCCCTGAGGTATAAACAAAACAAAAAATGAAACAAAATCACAAATGTGATGACTTACAGTGACTTGCTGACAATGAATAGGTTTATTGATATTATAACCTTACAGTTACATAGGGTCTGTCTATCAAGGCAGAAATTAACCATGCAGTGAACAAGACCACCCACACTAGCTTTCTTCAGAGACTGCCTCTTCATTCTGGACTTTCTGGCAGAGATTATTGATTCAGACACCTCAAAGATCACATCTGAAATACTTCCAGGAGTGGGTTGGATCTAAAAGCAGCCTAGTGAGTTTCATATGATGTGAAACCCGCGCTAATACTCTGTCCTAGATCTCAGGCATGAACAAGTGGCTCACATTTCCTTGCCCTGTTGGCATGTCCAGGGGCTACAGTGACCTGTACAGTCAGAGGACATCAGTCTGAGATTGTCTCCCTTACAGTATGTCTGCGTTATGCCCAACACTGCTCTTAGGTCTGAGATGGTTCAGTTAATTCCAGGGCAGAATGATGTGAATTCACCAGCAGTTAGGACCTGGGGCTGTAACCAAGCTTATAAACTCTCCTGAGCCCTGGAGCTCTGAACTGAGAGTGTAGAAAAGCCCACATGCTCACAGCAGGAGTCACAAATGTTTAGCAGAGCTTGCTGGCCTCAGCTGAGGGCAGGGAACTCCTCCTGGACTGGCTGCACTTGCAGTTAATCTGGTACATCAGCAAAGCACTCCCTGATCTCATATTATTAAGGCTTTTCCATTATCAAGAACATCACAACTTCCATCACCCTTGAGAGCAGAGCAATAGCTGTACTGCAGCTGTGCTGCACAGTTAATTTGGGGTGGTCTTAACCCAGGTGCAGCAAATGAGCAACATCCTATCATGAAAAGAGCGAGGAGGAATATATAAAGCAACTTTGTTAAATTAAGAAGAATAAAAAACTCACTAACTACACAGGATAGACTAGCAGAACACAGCTAAAGTACCAACAGCCTAGTCCTGGGCACTGTGTGATTCCCCAGTGGGTAACAGCTTCATGTCTTTTACCACTGCCTGCTCCATTTTCTGTGCAATGCTTGCAGCTTCCATTAACATTAATGAGTATGCATATGTGCCTTGAGGGTAGAATATATTCCCTCTGTGGCTTCAAAACTTGTTTATAAATCCCTCCAAAAAAATCACATTGTAGTCATTGCTCTGCACAGAAAGCTATTAGAACAGCTATAAGAACTGCTATGTTCATTCTCTTATTTCCCCTTGCCCTTGCTTATCTGAGGGATGAGGAAACAGACCTGGAAAGATGAAGGGCTGAAGCAGGTGATGCAGGGAAGTAAACCAGCTTTGGAGGCTCTGGCCTGAAAACTGATTTGAAGTAGGGAGGGGAAAACTGAAATCTCGGCAAAAGCAGAGAAAACAAAATTCCAAAGCACTGAAAAACTACTCCCACCACCAACAGCCCAAAAAGCAAAGCCTTTGAAAGACTCTAAGCTATTAGATAAAGAGAGCAGACCAACATGTTTGCCATGTCTTACCTGCTTGAATGCAGGTCAGTGGGAACAAACTGCTGGGCAGAGTCCCAGTACAGGCCAGTGCTGCCCTCCACCCTTCTGATCCCTGGGACAGCCTGGAGGCTGTGAGGGGAAGGGCTGAGCAAAGGGAAGGAAATCCCAGGACTCCATTAGGAGCTGCATGGCTCTAACACTGCTGAAAGCACCATAAGCATCCCCATGCCAGGTGGACACACAGGGCAAACATCTCTGGGGTCAGGCAAGGTAGCTGAAAGCCAACTCCACCTCACTCTACTGACAACAAGGCCTGTGGTTTCTGATTTTGCTGGCATTGACTTTTCCCTTCATCAGTGGCAGCCCTTCTCCTGATGTGCACAGATTCAAGTTAAGCTCTCTCAAGCCTCACAGGCTGCAAGGGATAGAAAGCAGCATACAAACAATTATGATTAAGACAGCATTGAGATCAAAAATCAGATTAAGGTATATGAAGGAAAACACTTTGCTCTACACATGGCTCAATACCAGCTCACATTATACCTACATAGCTAATATGAACCAGGCTGCAGCTTCCACAGGGGAAAACACTGTGCTCAAAACACAGTGCAGGGCTGTAGGAAAGAGGAAAATGAACTGCAAAATATACAGTGCACAGTATGCAAGCACTGAGGCCTCTCAGGCACAATGACCCACTGCAGCTCCAACTGAGCACCTGGCTGAGGAGCCCTTGCCCTGGGAGGATGTCCTGGAGCTGGAGCTCAGGGGGCAGCACAGCCTTGTGCTGCTCTGCCATGCTGCCCTTCCTGCTCCCAGGCCCACATCCCAGCACTGCAGCAGCACTGCAGGCCCCAGGGACAAGTGTCCCTGGCTGTGAGGAGCTCACTGCCAGAGCCATGGCACAAGTCCTGTGCTGGCAGCAGGGGCTCTGACAGGCTGCCCTGCAGGATGCTGCTCGCCAGACCTGCCTCCCCACTCTGCCACAGCTCCTGTCACGGGGTGCAGCAGCACTTGTGCCTCAAAGACACGGCCCTAAAACACTGCATTGTGCTGGGCTGTCATGTCAGCACGAGGCCAAGCACACAGCCCCGAGCAGGAGCAGCTTAAACTGCCCACAGGTCAACCCACCAGAACTCCTCTGTCAGTCCCTTTCCACTTGTTAGGTCTGAATGGGGCTCATTAATGAGATTTCCTCCTTTGGTAGACATGGATGAAAAGACCTGGGAATAAGATCTGGCTATAAGGAAAGACATGTCATGGTTACTGCAGAGGACACTATTTCAAAGTTCAGGTTAAATACATTATTCACTAAGGTAGGAAATAAAAGGAAACCAGCTCTATGTAAAACCAGTAAAAGTGCTAAATCCCTTTAATCCAAACTCTTCTTAATGAGAGCAGCAAAAGTTCAAATTTACAATGAAGAGCCACCAGTCTAGCTGACAGAAATCTAGATTTATGAGAGAGACCAGCTGGACTGCAAGCCCAGTTATAGTTACTGTAATTGCTTTTCTCCTGAGAAAAATTTTCCTTACAGCTGCCCACCTTTAAAAATTGCTGACCTCACTGCAAGGGCTTAGAAGGCAGCAGCAAGAAGGATATCTTCTTTCCCAAGACACTTGGAAGGAAAACACTAAACAAATTGAGTGGGATCAAGAGGTGGGTACCCTGCAAGTATTTTCTCACATCAGAGATAAATTTTCCTTTGGCTCTGGCAGCAGCAGAATTACAACCATGAATAGCATTTTGAAAATGCTACTCTGAGTTTTAACTGGTATCTGCGTGCACACATTTATATGTACACGTAAGTATACAGAACCTGCATTTCCATTACACCTGTGGATACTATGCAGAAAAGTTTTATAATTCAGTTATATAGTTCATGTGTACTTCTTTATATAATATAGTTCTCCATATTACTAAGCAGAATTTTAACAAAAAAAAAACTTCCAAAAAATGCAGGTCACTTCTATCTTTTCATTTTTATTTTCACTGCAGCAGATCTGTAAACCGTTCCTGTAGACATGCAGTGATCATATCAAAAAACACTGCTTGAGGCTAGTTACGTCAGCCAATTATACTGTTTTATTACTTCCTTTTTCTGTGAGATCGAGCACTGAAACCAAATCAATTAATTACACTCCTGCATTTTCTCAATAAAGAGCCTTTCAGGATCAAGATTAGATATGACTTCCACACTGAAATGTTATTCTAAATTACCCTTTTCAGTTCACTTCTCACTTCCAATGTGTGATACACGGGGCACAGCTCCACTTGTTTGCTGTTCCTACCAGAGTTTGAAAACTCTGAAGAAAAGACAACCCACATTTTTAAAAAACACTTTCTAGAAATCTGTCACGGAGGAGAAATGCATTGGGTGGAAGGCGTTCAGTGGGTGCATATGAAAGTCAGCCAGAAGAGTAAAAAAATGTAATATTAAAGCACAAGATGGGACACAAAGTGTGGAAACACAGCAACAAAGGTAAAGTCAAGTTAAAGGAGAAGGATGCCTTCAGGCTGGAGAGGGCTCTTTCAGGCAGAGCCAAGGTAGGCTGGGATGAACAAAACAAACCCAAGTGCTACTGCACATCTAGACAGGGAAAATATGTGTCACTGCAGCTTAAGGGAAGATTCTCACACTCCCACAAATATGGGAGCCAGAGCACTTACAGGAAAAGTGCACAGAACCAGTGTGGGTGTTACTGCTGCTATTTGTGCTTCAGGAGGAAAAGGTCCTTCAAGCTCATGACCAAATTTCTTCTGCCCCTTAGGCAGTAAAGTCAGATATATTCAAACCAGTCTAATGTTGAGGCAGATATTATGATGGACTGGATTCAATATTTTGATTTCATGATCAAAGAGAGTATCAAAGTTAGTATCAGCTACTGCTTTTGTTTGTATAAACACTATCACAATCAAAAGGCAAAAAGTAAACATATTTAATAAAAATGAGTGATGAGGCAGTCCCTGGTTGTCTAGAAAACGTAGCAAATTCTTTTTCAAAGTAGCCACAGGGTCAGACAATAGACATCCTAGTCTGAATTATTCTGCACAGCCAAAAGAAATTGAGCTGGGAACAATTTTGTGACAACTCCTTTGTAAAGATTCCATGGTAGTTGATGGAGAAACAATAGGGTTTATCATCATTATTTTCCATAGTTCCTGGAAAATGCTGTAGTCATTCAGCCTGCAAATACCGCAAGTACACGCAAATGTATGAGACACATTGCATATACAAACATTTGGTTATAATGTAGACAACAGTGACTGAAAGTTAAACCTGCCTGTTCTTGGACCTGAGCTTCAAACACACCCAAAAGAAAACATGAATATTGTATCCTATGGAATTTCTCACCTGAAACTGGGAAGAAGCAGACTTACAGTATCTTGAATTCAAAGTCTGTTACTAGAATGAGAACTGCTACATAGCTAAAAACATAACCAATGGCCCACAAAAAACCAAGATTAGTAGAATCAGAGCTTCACAGGATCCTCTGCACAAAGTCTCAGATACTAAATTTGCCGGGAATTCATTTTAGAGTAATGGTAATAATATTCATATTCAGTGACAAAGCTTGTCTAATATTTATATCAATCAATACTGCAAGTAATGAGCTTTGACTTCCATCTGTTCTGCTCATCTTTAGAGGTTTTTGTCAATGTATGACCATAGTTTTTATATAAACATTCCTACATTATACAGATTACTGTGAAAATTCATAAAAACAAACGTTACTTTGGAGTGCACAGGTGATAACAAAGCCTCTCCTAGTACGAGCAAAACATCTTAGAAATCCAGTCTGCTCATCTAAAACACCATATTGTACCACCCTTGAGTAAACCCAAACCAAAAAAACCTACAAACTGATCTTTATATGTAAACTCTTTGGTGAAACCTCAGTATACATAGGATCAGGGCAAGTATTCTGAAACACAAAAACAGTGTGATTAAAGGTTACTATAAACTGAAAACCTCCAGGAATTCCTTCATTTTAGCCTGAAAGTGCCCCTTGCTGCTCTACCTGCTAAGCAGCAGAATGAACATAATACATGTCATAAATTAAACATCATAGAGATCCTTAATGTTCCATGAAGGCATTTATTCACACTGAAAGGTAACATTTAGGTATTATCTTTTATGCAGTGATGGAGTATTACTCATTCATCAGTTCTTTCCAGAGATCTTGCTATGAATATTCAGCTCTTGATTATAATAATGAGAATCCAACATGCTCTGCAATACTTGGCCTCTGGTACAGCACCATTGTCAGACAGATGAACCAGAGTGAACAAGGCTACACACCACACATGTCACTCATACCCTCATGTGATGGGATAGATCAGGCTCAACTTGCATGGAGTGGAGGAGGAAAAGTGGCCTTGGAAACAGAAATGTCAACCAATTGCAAACTTTGAAATCTGTCAGAAGGGACATGATTACATATTCCTTCCTTGGACTCAAAAATCAGATGGCAGAAGATGAGAGAAAAGAAATGAAGTTTTCAGAACCTTCCAGAATGACAATAATGCTGAAGAAAACCTAGTTCTGTGAGGACAAAGACTGCTTAAGGGGTCTGCCATAACTTCTGTGAGGCTGGCAAAACACTTGGATGTATTTCAATTATTATCATTGCTATTACTGCTACTTCAAGTCTGTCAAGTTCTCTTGCTTCTTGTCAAATGAGGAGAAGGGTTGAGGTATGGATGTAAAACAGACTCCATTCCTAGAGATAGTGCAGAGGTCAGATATTCTGATCAGCACCATGTACTGTGTGACTCAATGCACACTTGCAGGAATAGTCATTAACCAAGTTAGAAAACATTAAACCCTTCCCTGCTACACTATCTGCAAAAGAAACTTCATCTAGTCTTGGTGATTCTGGTTGGACAGATTCAGGGAGAAAGAGTGCTATGAAATATATTAAAGAACTATAAAATTACTTTAAAATGCTGTGTTTTTTAATATATTTTTTAATATAAGTTTTAAGTAACAGCTCCTGCCTTTAACCTCAGAGCATATCAGACCAAGAAGTTTGTGCCATGCACGCTCTTTTGATATTAAAATAAAATTCGGAAGACTTTCTGATTTGAGAATTTAAATCTCAGAGTTAAATGGTTTCCACATAGGCTTAGGTCCAGTAAAATTGTGGAAAACTGCTTTGGTTAAGGACAGCTACTTAATGCTTGCAAGTATCATATTAGTCTCCATAGAGTTGATGTCATGGTCCCTGAGGAAGAGAAGCTATGGAAGTAGTGAAAAATGTCACATGCAAAAAAACTACCAAGAGCATAAATAAATCCACAGCTTTGTTCAGCACTTGTGTTCAACTTCACAATCATAGACATATGTGTCACCAGGATTTACACATTCATTAACATCTTTGTTATCAGTGACAACTTTTTTAAATCAGATTTGCTTAAAGGGGGTCATAGTATGAATGTAGCTGATAAGTATTTCTGGCCACAACACCAAGCAAGGGATATACACAAGGAGGACAACTTGCTGCATTGGATGTCAAGACTGAGACATAACACAGCAGTGGGAGACACCAGCGCTAATCAAAACCATTTGTCCTTATGGGCCCCTTCCTACAGCTCCCACTGTGAAGCAGAGCCATCCTGATCTCTCCTAGGAGAGAATACAGCTGGTCCTACTGCTGCACAGAATATATTTGCAGCATGGAATAAAGAAAGGAGATGATCCCTACAGCGTCAGCTCATCTTTAGCAGTGCAGAGTAAGGAAACAATATCCTTACTAAAACCATTTGTTAATTCTCTTCTGAATGCTGCACTGGCTGAAATGGATCTGGGAGGAATGGGAAGAGAAAATGTAGACTCAGACACAAGCAGAATCTGTGGGCAATCCATTCTATCATCCTGGCTAACATTTTTACTGTTGGATGATACTTCCTTGCTGTGGATGATACTTCCTTGCTGTGGAGTTTCAGGGACATGCAGTATTCTTTCTATTAATTTCTGTTCTTCTCTCCTTTGTTGATGGGAGCCCTTCCCAGAGCTGTGCTTTGCACCATGCTACTGATATGGTTGGTGGTCCTTGGCTGGTGGGCAGATACCATCAGCCTACATTCCAACTGACAGCAATCTCTTTTCCCCTTCACTCTGAACAGGTTCAACTCATTCTCCAGTATACATCCAGACTACCTAAGTGGTGCAGTTCTGTGACAAGTTTCAAAGGCAAAACTATCCCCAGGAGTTGGATAGTTGGTCCAACATTTAGACATGGCTGGTCTATGATATCTGTGTTGGCACTGTTACACCAATAGGGAAACATACAGGTCATTCTCAAGTGCAACAGGATAATCTGAGAGTGGTTCACCAACCCCCTTTTTCCCAAAGAACTACAGTGTTTACCTTCAGTCCTGTCTGGTAGTTTCCCACTTTTGCTGGTTGTTCCAGTGTTGACTGTTTCAGATGAGGTGCTCAGTTTGGTGTTGGGGTCTCGCTTCGGTTTCGGAGGCGGCTGCTTTCGAGAGCTGCTGCTTTCATCATCAGTTCCTCCAACTGAGTGGAGGGACTGGGATCTGACAGTGAAGCCACTGGAGCAGGGGTGTGGCAGTCTGTCCTGAGGAGCAGGCATTGTCATAAAGCCCATGCGGAAATGTTTCCCCACGTAGCTGCCTTCATTTCCTCTTGCTACTTCTCCACCTATGCTGTAAGAGAAAATACAAATATAAGTTAAAGGTCTTCCTTTGCCTGAACTGTACCTGGAACCAGGGTCTCAGTTCTGCCTGTGACAAGCAGATCATGGTTCTGAATTTGAAAACAAGCAATACTCTTCTCTGAAAAAATGATGACTACTAGAAAAGTCTATTTTTCAACATAAGCTGCCAACAACTGAGATGTAGATACACTGCTATGCGCTCAGAATTTTACAAGAAATCAAGAAAAGCTTTTGTCAGGTTTCATAGTATTGTAACTAAAATTTTTCTACAGCACAAACTTCAATCATTGCAAGTCAGAACTAGGTTTTCAGAAAAACAGTAAACTCTGAGTACAGCAAAGAATAACACTTTAGAAATACAGCATGGTGTATTGATCCACACTCCCTGACACTCTGACTACAGATGCTCATGTAGCTTGGGAAACAAGGCTCATGGCACCCAATCAATCTTTTCCCTTGAGACTAAAGAACAGTAAAGAAGAAATGTTCTAAAAATTACCTGGAAATAGGAAACTCAACATCACATCTAATCCACATAAATCTGCAACACAAGCAGCTTCAGACTAGTAAATGACAAGTGTAGCACATGAAAAGGCCATGGACTGTGGGACACCAGGAAGAAAATAACCTCCAGCCATTCAGAAACACGGGTAAAGAAGGAAAGTTGAGTTGAAACAAGCATTACCATACCAAACACTGCATTTTTTTTGTGGGTGGCATGACTGAGAACTTGGAATTATTCCTGTTCCACTCATGCTTATCAATTCTGAAAAACAGCTCTTACTGGTGCTTATACTGCAATCCCACAGCACATTTCAATTCAGGAAAGTCAGTGACTGTGCAAAGAAACTCAGCAATACACACAGGTCAACGTGGGCCTCTTTGCAAGGAGGTTTGAAATGGTACAACTGTGGGCACATAGAAATGTCAGTACAAGAACTGTGAAGTATCAGAAAGCTCTAATTAGCTCCTGTTTCCCCTTCACACAGAGTGAAGCTCTAGGCTAGGTCAGCGTGCTTCTCTGAAAGTTCCTTGCTTGGTGTTGCCTTGGGCTGGTGCAGTTTATTTGGTGCTGGAACACATTTCCTTTTCTAAAAGACAGGAACATTTCTCAAAACTGTGAGGAGTAAGCAAGGTCACCTCATTTCCTGATACTGTCCCCATCTTCACTGTAGGTAAAACACAAACTGTATCTAATTCTCCTAAAAGCATCAGACTGGCAATGAGCAATATACAGCTTTGAGCATGATAAAGCAGAACCTTTGTTTGCTTATTACTTTCCCTTCTTTCTCATTCCATTTCCTCTCCAAGTGGAGATGTGGAGATGTCCACTTTCCAACTGGTTGACAACAGAACAGGTCTCACTGTCCATGTGCCACTTCCAGGGGCATTGACACCTACCCACATTTGTAAATGTGTGAACACACATGCCACACATATGCACACACTGGTCCATGCTCATGACCAAGTTGTTACTAAATCCTGATTGGCATCAATTCCAAAGGGATTTACAGCCAGGAAGATCAAAAGGTAGAACTCATTAATTTGAATATTTCTAAGAAACCTGTAGCTAGTTTGAATGATTAACTATGCCTCTACTAATCTTCCATAATTTTTTTTCTGAAAATAATATAATCCTCTGACACTGGACTACAGAAAGAGCCTGTCATGTTATTTAAAATCCAAACTATCCAAACATGCTGAAGAATGCAGGTGGGGAGTCTGCTTCCTTTCATAAGTCCATTGGATAATCATGTTTAGCAAAGAAAATTTCAGTTTGCCATGTCTCCAATGTTACAATTCTTAACAGCTTACACTATTTAATTACTGCATTTACTTCACTGCTGCATCAAGGTGTTTGAACCATCCACTATAAGCCTGGTTTTCTGTTCTGAATGGACTTGCACAAATCCCTCTGAGGTGATATATTTCACACTTTTCCTAAAAATGCACAGAACTACATTTATATGAAGCATGATTTGTTTGTTTGTTTGTTTTGTTGTTTTTTATTTTTTCCCCCCAAACTGCTGCATCTTGGACTCCAGAAATTAAAACTTACAAAATATATGTCTGGTATTTAAATATACTGTATCATTAAACAATTAAATAAAATCCTTCCTTTTCCTTCCTTCACCACCCCCCCTCCCCCCTAATTTTTTCATTCTTTACTGAATTTTAACATAGATGAAAACCTGCTTCCTACACTTTCTCCAGAACAAAGACCCTCTGGCTGGGTCAAAGAGAGGTTTCAGGTACAGATGGGAACAGAACCTGCGTTGTTCAGCATTGCAGCTGGAATAGATCTGGTCTTGCTTTCCTACATCCTCTGCTCTGCCGTCAGGCAAAAACAGCAGGGCATCTTTTTCCCATTTTTTTCAGCCACATTTAAAAGAGGATCCATTTGTCTTTGAATGTAGGAGCCAATGCTCAGCTGCTGGTTCAGCTGTAAACCACAAGCTGAACAAGACTGGCCTCTAATCTGGGCCCTGGTCACTGACCAGGATGACAAAAGGCTCAGACTTTTTCCTTACCCTGGTAGCAATTCCCAGTATAGGGCAGTGGGTGTTTCCTAGCTGAGTCTGACCAGTTCACATCAGCACAACACACAGTGGGGTGCCAAGTTCACACCTCAGCAATGCAGACCAAAACCCCCTGTGTGTAAAGAGAGAGGAGTAGCTCCAGACTCACACCCAGAGCACAAGTTCAAAAGCAGGATGGTGGATTTCAAACGTGGCATCCCCTGCCCTCAGGCAGCAGCATCCTGAAGGTCCATTCGGACTTGTGCAATGCACGGTGTTGCTGTTATGTCACGAACCCAGACAGAATGAAAAGATTTATTTATATCTCCTCCTGCTCACTGCCATTGGAATTGGCTGGGGCTAGCATGTGTCCCACACAACAAGCTGACAAAAATTTACACATAACTCACCGTGCAGCAATGACTACAGAAATAGTGAGAGAGAAAGCAACTGTGTAGGTCTCACTCCATTATTTCTGACAGGTAAGACTGTGCTCCTCATTGTACTGATAATGAGCTCCATCTCATTTCAAAACTGCATTATATGACTTGCTGCAAGTATTAATAGTTTAATAATATATATGGAAATGCAGATTTGGATTATTCCTCTGGGAAGTTACAGTTTGAACTTGGCCAGGATCAAATGCTTCTCTGACAACAAACTATGTACAGCATTAAAGAACCATTAAAAATGCAAGATATTTGTCTGCAAAGAGAGCCGTAGTTATATAACAACAAAATTAATAATATGATTGCTTACATTAAACACATCAAAGCTGATCTTGTTCCAAAAATGCACTTCAGTGTTTCCCCAGGTCTAGAGACTGATGCTGCCACGGGAGCAGAAAAGGGCAATGCCAAGGCTGGTGTCAGACACCTTTAAGAAGATTGTGGTAAACCTCTCCCTTCAGAGCCACTCCAGAGGCCTTCTGCAGACTCAGGCCAGTGCAGACCATTGACTCTGTCCTTGGGTGCACTGCAAGGGAAGCAAGAGCCCTTCCCTCTCCTTCTACACAGTGATGGAATTAAATCACCACAATAAATACCTAAACAGTAGGACCTGTCTTAAACCAGTAACAGCAGACTTCAGCTTTCATTTCTAAAGCATGAACAAGAGACAACTGGTGGATCCAATGAGTTCCTTATATCTCCATACAGGTTTTGTCTGTCAGCTGAGTTTTGTGAGGCCAGAACTGGGCTAGCATTAAACCACACTGGCCTTGCTGCTCCTATAGCAGGGTCAGCCTGCTGGCATAGAGGCTGTGATCATGGCAGTGTTGGACACTTCACAGCTCACTTCTGGTGCTCTGACTGCTTTTCTCTACTCAGCAGATAGTAGAGTACTGATGTAACTACAGCACAGAATAATGGAAGGACCTCTTTGAAGATCCACAGAGGAGAAAGTCTTTTATATTATTCATTTCATTACACATCACAAGAGTCAAAGTTACAGAAGAAGACTAAACATTAAAAATGAACACAGAAAGTACTCAATGCAAGCAGCATGGGGAAGGTCATGTCCACCTTGCTTTGCCATGAGTCATAATGTACCTGCTGACTGTGAACATATTTTCAAGCTATTAAGTTAGAAAACTAGGACAAATTTTGATCACATTGATGAAAAATACATGGCAAACAAAGTATCCAGAGATTGTCTGCATCAATCTTTTTAGTTTGCATTGTTCCTGTTTAATATTGCAAAGGGCAACTTTAATTTGTGGTGCAGTTTCATTACTTGGTCCAGACAGAAACTGAATTAATTCCTGGAAAACAAATTAATAGTTGTATGAAAACTTTTGTTTTACTTGGTGTCACTGTTTAACTATACACAAAATGGAACATTAAATTCCTCAGTGCAGCTGTAAGGGGTAAAAATCTTGGACTGAGACCATAAAATCAGAATACCCTGGAGATGCATTTTCTTCCTAGCCATCTATCTACTCTTCTTGGTTTTCACACAAAAATTCTCCTATCAGTTTAAGTTTACACGGGACTATTTTCATCCCTCAGGCACCAAGAACCACTTCATAGTTCTCCTCATGTTTGTATCATTTCCTTTTTACTTCCTGTGCTGCTTTACATGGGATTTTCTGCTTTTTAAACACAAGTTCAAAAAGGGAGCTACACCTGATCATGAGACTTGACCTCCAATGCAGGAGGAAGTGGCATGTCCTCTGCTGGGGATGTAGCATCTTGGAAAGTATTTTACCACTTTGCTGTGATACATTCCAGTCAGGGACCACAGAAGGCTACCATCCTTCTAAATGTTGAAATTCCAGGTAGCCAAGAGAAACCATTTCAAGAGCAGCTGCTCACTCCTCTTGTTCTTGAAGAAGATTAATCACAGATACTGGTTGATTTGCTGGCAGAAACTGAACTGGGAGTCCCTGCAAGCTCCTGTGTGGAAGTGGGGAGAACTGTGAGTTACAGGGCAAGTGAAGCACACGGATGGCCAGGCTCCTTCCCTCCGGGGAGCTGCCAGCCCACGCAGAGCTAACCCCCCATGACACGATTCTAATCCACCAGGGAAGCCATCTGAGTCACAGACACAAAAACACTAAAAAATTAACTGATAATGTAGGAAGAATTTTCTGTAGAAATGACTAATCATCAGCAAAACAAAAGGAATAAAAATACCTAACTCAAGGATTTTATACAAGCTGGCTTCACTGTGCAAGCAGTAGTTTATCCCATGGTGTATTTATGTTTTCTGGGTTGAGAGCAGCTACTGCTGTTTTAACCATTTCCTTGCTCAGCAGTGAGCATCCAGCTGCCCTGTTCCTATCAAATGTTCTGCATATGAAGGGCTGAAATGGCTTTGAAATGTCTATTCCCCATCAGAATAAATTATACACACATATACTAAGGATGACACATTTTACTTTGTATCTCAGAAGCACTTTCAAGATTAGCATAAATTATATTTGTAAATTAGAGGTTGGATGCCAAAACAACAGAAGATATACTATTTTTATCTCCCTAAACATGATTTCAACAGACCATGAAATGTAACACTGAAGAAATAAGGACAGGATCACAATCATGGATACAGAAACTACACCATAGGTATGCTTTTACTCAAACCTATACCATTCTTATCACAAAAATTAAACATGCAAATTACATACATTTATCTCTATTTTTAATAACACCTAAGAAATCCCCCTTCTTCCCAAAGAACATACACACTTTTTTTTTTCTGCATTACTTTTCTGAAATATTCTAAATAACTCACCATGATCTTAAATCAAGATCCAGAGGGTAATACTACCATCCTTTCAGATATAAGATAAAGCCTAAATGAGTAGTGACAAAGGTCAGATTTAGAGCCATTTTGTGCACCTGGAGGACTGCCTAAAATGAGCAGTCTGTGCACATCAATCTTCTTCCCTCTACCATATGCCTCTGCTTCTGAGGTAGGAGATGAGGTGCTGCTTAAGAAGTCAGGCCTCTCAGGATATACAGAATACATTAGTGCTATAAAATAAAATTCATCCTTTTATCCCACCTGTCAAACCCATAGGCCCAGGGTTTGATCCTGTAGGCATGCAATGGGCTGACAATCCCACTTTGAGTACCTGCATTATGCACTGGAACACCCAGAAAGCTTTGTGGAAATTGCTTGTGCCTCATGAATCTCTTGTAAGCAACACCACTTGCAGATGTGTATCCACTGCTCATTTTGACACTTATTTCAAAGGGTTATTTCTTTTCAGAGTTATTTCTTTAAGCCCTTTGTGCTCCTCTTGAGAGTCTGCCATCCCCAACAGAACTCACAGAAGACTCTCCAGAAGAAACTGAACTGCCACACCACATGATGTGGCTGCACTGTGAGATTAACTGAGTCCCTGGGGAGCAACCAAAAGACAGCTGTAATCCCTCTGCAGTGCACAATGGATAATAAAAGCAAAATTAACCAAGACTGTCCACAGCAGGTTTTCTGTATGATGCCAGAAAATCTGATTTCAAATGATGATCTGGTATGCTCTGCAGTGAACTACTTCTATGATGCAAAATGTTGAAAATGCTAGCAAGAGTTGGAGTTTTGGGGAAGAAGGAGAAAAAAAAGAGCAAAAGCAAAACAAATCCAAAACACTTCATGAGAAATGCTGACAAATTTAAAACTTTGGGTTTTTTAAAAAAATCTAATATAAGCTAGACAGCTTGGAAAGGAGTAACTGAGGAATAAAGACCTTTCTGATCCACAGAGAACAAAATCGTTTCATGAATCTGAACAGAAGTGCAGGTCCTAGCTCTGTTTTCCACTGGCACCACTTCTATTTATAGCAGACTGTCTCTTAAACCAGGGACTAAGGATGCCTGCATTGGGCTGAACATCCACAAAGGCATGATGCTGCTCTCCTCAGGAGGACCAACTCTCACTGCTGCATCTGGGCTCCAGGGACTCCAGTGCTGCAGCCCCACATGTGCCTGGTGGCCAACTGATGCATGTGGGGACATCTGAGGGTTGTGGATACACAACACTTAAGAGGCTGGAGTGAAAAGAGCTCTGCTGTTATATGGATACAGTTATTTTTAATTTTGCATTGGGGGACGCCCAGCTAAAAGCCAGCAAATGAAAAGCTCATATGCTCAGAGTCACCTAGAATTAGACATGGAGCATATGCAATGTTTAAGCTGAGTGCAAATGCATGTTCACATTAATGGAGTGGGGTTTTGCATCCTGTCAAAAACAGGTGGAGCTCCACCAAGGCTGTGTTTTTATCACATTTGCTGGAAAACCACATGGCGCAGACTCCACTCTGCCTGAGCAACTGTGGCTAAGTAAATATTTCAATGAGATATGGGAATAAATTAACATAAAAAATAATTCTTGGGCATTTCTGTAAGAAAATATTTCTTCAGTTTTGACTCAAAGCTTCAGTGGAGAAACGAAATATCTGTACAGATTTAAAAAAACCCTTTTTGTGGATCAGATGCTGTGAAAAGTTAAAACCTGAAGAAATTAATGAAATGGGCTGAAACTCTAAGACAGAGACCTGTAAACCAAGTGCTCTGTGTGGGCTGAGATGTTACACTGGGTCTAGCCTTTCCAAATTCAGGCTTATTTCAAACACTGATTGTACAGATGCTCTTCTCAGTCCCTCAAGCAAACATGACACTACTGTTTTTTTAAATCCAGGCTGAAATTGGATTGACAAGGAAATCACGGTTTTAAATAAATGCTTCCTATGGCATCCAGTTCCAAAGAGAAAGGACTCTGAATGTACTCTTCAATCCTGAGTGGCAGTAAACAGGAAGAGCAGCATTTCAGTTTGGAGGAAAACCCCTGACAAATTGCACTTGAGTATGATCCATAGCAAAACATACAGATTATTTTTCCACAATTAGTGACTTGAAGATCTAGTTATTCACATTATTCTTCTGGTAATATTGTCATTCACAATTTCAAATTCAAAACACATTCCCTGAGCTGATCTGCTTCTTCATTTTGTTTTCTAAATGCCCTGTGAGTAGGTAAGAAGGGGAGAGGCACTTCCTGGCAAACTGGAAGAAGTTCTCAATAGCACAGTTACAGCAGGGATGGGACAGGGATGCAGGCTCCACTGAAGAGAGTTTTATGCAGCCTATCTTGTGGCAGCTCACCACTCTAGATCTGTTATATTCATATAGGGTGACTTTGCTTCCAAACATCTCAGTACATGGCAAAATTTGGGAGTTGACATTGTTTTGATCATGCATTTATCCAAATATCTTGGGTATAATTTTAGGTACTGCTTTCATTGACATTCAGGGTCCGTTAGTAGTAATAAAAACATCTGCACATTAGCAATTTAAATAGGACTAAGTGAAATTTAACCAACAAATTGTAAATTAAAACTTTCATTTTAAAGGAATGCACAGTGCACATGTTCCCCACTTACAAGGGCTCTGGGTGCTGGTCTTTNCTTCACTAGAAAATCCATTTTTTACCTGGAAGAGCCCTGCCAAGCCCATTGCCTTGATTTTACAGCCAGAATCACTGCCCTTGTGCTATTAGGCATCACCATCTCTCTGCTCCTTCTGGTGTCTGAAGGAAAGGTTTCAGCTCTTTTGTAATCA